>CM037780.1:60898060-60948060 GCA_021229015.1 Solen grandis | reverse complement strand
GTCATAACTTCACATGCACTGAGGAAAGAAAAATGATTAAACCAGATCTAAATCACTTTGAAGCCAGGTGGTAAAGGTAAACTTATATTGTAAATAGAGCATTCAATCAAACCTATGTTGCTATGATTTCTCATTCCATTATATACTTTAAATTAATTTTAATCGCTTTACATTAACCTGAATTCAAGATTCTGTATGTCTACTGTTGGCACAGACATACTGCACTCCATGGTCCCTCCCCCATCAAAGTTTACCTGTGTTTATTTATTTTACATTGATAAGCAGAAAGCAAAATTGCTTCAGAAAATCTTCTCATTGGCACTGCTAATGGAATTTGAATAGAACTTGGTGTGAAAGGAAACTGTGGTACCTGGAGAAAACCCATGTATCCAACCATACCCCTTTACAGAATACATGTAACACCATTGGACCAATCTGGGATTAAAGGTTGCTTTGGTGAAAAGCCAAACATGCAATAACCACTATGCTATACAGACACCTGCCCTTCCCTCCCCCTCAAACTTGATCTACTTATTTAATGTAAGATTCAAACTCATAACAACAAAAAAGAAACAAATGATTTTAAACTAGATGCCCAAGGGCAACATGTCCAACCTGCAGCCTATTAGGTGCCCCTTTCACCTCTAAATGTGACGCTGACCATGGAGCTAGGGACCCAACTCTTTGGTGTGACAGATCACCTCAGTGAGGCAATACTTACTGCCAAATCATTTGAGAATCCTCTGATCTAGATAAAATTTACAGCCCAAAAAAAGCAAATCCAGCATAATGACCTTCACTTCTGTGTGACCTTGACCTTGAAACTATGGACCCAACTCTTGTGCTTAACACTTCAGATCAACTTATTTGAAAATCTTTCTATCCATGTCTAAGTTACAACCTGGACAAGCAAATAACCTTTGACCTCTCTGTGTGGCTGCAAACTTAACTCTTGCACTTGACATTCTATCTCATAGAGGTTAACATAAGTGCCAAGTTATTTAAAATTCCTGCTTTCCATGTCTTAGTTACAGCCCAGATGAGCATATCCAACTTCATGACCTTTTACCTCTAGGTGTGACCTTGACCTTTTAACTAGGGGCGAAACTCTTGTGCCTAACTCCATGTCTAAATGAGGTTAACATAACTGCAAAGTTATTTGACAATCCTGTAATTCAGGTCAAAGTTACAGCCCAGAAAAGCAATCCAACTCCATGACCTCTGACCTCTAAGTGTGACCTTGAACTTTGAGCTAGGGACCAAACTCTTCTGCACAACACTACAACTCATTGAGGTTAACAAAACTGCTAAACTGTTTGAAAATGCTGCAATCCATGTCTAAGTTACAGCCCGTACAAGCAAATCCAACTCCATGACCATTGACCTCTATGTATGACTTGAACTTTGAGTTATGAATCTGGTTCTTGTGCATGACACACTGTCTCACTTAGCTTGACATCCATGGGGAAGTAACAGCACGGACATGCAAAAATGAACTCTTTTTTGACCTTTGACCGCAAAGTTTGTCCTTGACCTTTGAACTACAATTCTGGTTCTTGTGCATGACACAAGGTCTCATCATGGTGAATATTTGTGCCAAGTTATTTTAAAATTCCCTCAATAATGAAAGAATAATGGTGGGGACAAGCTGTTTTAGACCATTTTTTTACATTTGACCTCTAAGTGTGACCTTGACCTTTGAGCTAAACACAATTCTTGTGCACGAACATTTGTGCCAAGTTATTTTAAAATTTTCCAAATATTGACAGAGTAATGGTCCGGACGAGCATAATACAGACGGATGCACTTACACCGTACCACATTGTGGCAACTATGTTGAACTCACTGAAGCGGACTCAACAAAAATCCTGTATTAGAGTGACTTTTCAAATTTACATTATTTTACCATTCAGTAAGTTGAAGACAAGAATTTATATACTGATTTAATATAAAAATAAATTTAATAAAAAAAACACCAACCAGGGTGAAAATCAGTTATGCAAAAATAACATTGAAAGAGAAACATACCTTTTAATAACAAAGGTACTTCTAAGGTTGGGAGAGCAATCTCTGGCACCCGTTACACTACACGGGGCCTCAAACTTCTGTGAATATAGGACTTTGTCAATCTGGGGCAGTACTGCGAGCTGACAGGCATCTCTTGGTTCCACATGGGCAAAATATTTGGTCTTGTCTAAGGCTGCTGGGCACCGAATGTTGACTTTATCACCAAAATGTACAAATCCATCCCTGGATATACTCAGATCCACCTGTTAATAAAAACACCTCAATGTTTATTCTTTTTATCCAGCAGAAAAGATTTAGAACATATTTACAACTATTTTAAATTTTTTTTTTAAATTTTTGTGAAGAAGTTACAGCCAACAAGGATATCTGTAGTACACCACTTTCGCAGCTCATCAACACATTTCACATTGAAACTGTTTATGCTATTAAACTTTTAGAAAAAACAACAACAACAACAACTAGAAGACATTTGATTAAGATACAAATGAAATCTTTGAAATCCATGACTTTCAACCTTTAAATTGATTGAGTTTTACATTTGCAAAAATAGATGGAAACAAAGGCAGAATCACAAAAATAATTTCTTATTTCTATGTAAAACGTTAAAACGTCTTGAAACTTTCAACAATTCATCTGCTTTATATATTGGCTTATTTTTAAAGATTTAAAAAAAGAAACTGTTAAACCTTTAGAAAACAAAAAAATCAATAGGTAGATATACATCTATTTGACATTTTCTTCAGGTTTGCGGAAAGCCGTGATAGCAAATGCAAATAGTTATCCCTATTGGTTTTCTTGCACTAGTATAATTATACTAATTCATCGTAAATGCGACTCATTTACTCAAAAACGTATCACATTTCACTACTCAACATGGGCACTCTTTCCTGCGAAAGAACAATTGGATCTTGCTCATCCAACCCAATGAACGCTTTCATTTCTTTTTTCAAATAAATAGATTTTCATGAATTAGCCCTTTTATGAAAAACATGAATATGTCATGTTTGATGATGTAATCACTTGAAATTTTCTGGACTTTTTGCGCATTTTAAGGTACGGCATATTACTAATTTAAAGTTAATATATCCAGTCTTATGATCTTTTTAATATATTTTGCTTACAAATCTATGTTGTCATAAGCAAGTGACACAACATAAATTCATTAAGGTATGCTTAAGATTGGCATCAACACTCATGCCGCTGGAGCATGCATGAATACAAATTGAAATGAATTATTTTTATATTTCAATGACGTCAAAATCACGTGACTAATGAAAAATATCTTTTTTGCAAGGACATGTTCAGGTAACGTACGTTCTATTAATTCAGAAAAAAATATCTTCTAGAATGTGAACAAGTTTCTTTTCACATTTTCAAGTAGGCATTCCATCAAACATGAATATCTGCCATGTTTGATGACGTAATCACTTGAAATTTTCAAGACCTTATGAATATTCCTAGTTTTGACATTTTTAAAAAATTTTAAATTCATTGGTCTAATTGGCGATTTTATATGATTTGTTCAATAATTCTTGCTTTAGTATGCATGACGTCATATCCACATGACAAAACAATCATTTCTTGCAGTATGCATCCCCTCAATTTTAATTCTGAAGATTTAATTAAGATTGACTCAAAATTTGTGATGCCAGAGTGAGAGAAATCTTTAAAAAAAAATGCTTTTTGTCTTTTAAATGATGTCATAACCATGTGACTTAAGAGAAAATCATTCAGAAAGTAGAATGTAAAACTCTATGCCAATATGCTGTCCAATTTTCATGCTTCTAATGCATCAGGGGTTTTGAAACATTTAAGTGTACTTTTAGGACCAAAGTTCGTAATTCGGTATTGCCAAGAAATCTTAATCCTTTCCAATTTGGAAATTTGAATGCCAAGGTGCACACCAAAATTGAAGACTCCAGTGTGCAAACAACTTTTGAAGCTAACGTCAAATCTGACATCATTTGACATCATTGAAAATTGAAAATGATTGAATTTAAAAATTTGAACTTTTTTGTCGAGGCAATTTGATTTTCATGTTGCTCAGACAATGGCAACATATTATAATTAACTTGTGGATTTGGTTAAAAAAAAAGGAATAATAATAATAAGAAGAAGAATAAACATAACAGACCCTATACATTTTCCGCAGGTTTGCGAAAAGCCGTAAAACAAACCCCAAAAAACAATGAAAATGAGAATGTCCAATGGCAAATCTTAGTTATAACAATGGCCTAACAAAACAAAATATTAAAACTGAGATAAGGTTTACAAAGATCTGATAGTTGCAAGGATTACGCTTGATGTTCAGTTTTAAACCACACAGATATAATTATTTCTGTAATGGAAAAAACAAAAACAAAAAAAACCTGTCATTTATTCAAATGAATTGACTTGTTTTATAGCAAACATATTTATGGTAGAATTTTTTTACACCAAATCTGCCGACCAAATCTTAGAATAATACCCAGACATTTTAGCATCATGACATGGAGCAATCAGAATTATTTAATGGCCATGATAAAACATAGCCAGGGATCAAATTCGATCAAAACAATTCATATATCGTAATTGAATTATGTTACATATCTAAAAAAGATGTAACTGTACCTTTTTAAAAATGGTACTCTCTAATTTTGTCCTCTTTTGGTATAACAGCTGTCCAGATTTTTTCTGTAAGAAATTTTAAAAGTTTTAAATAAATTATACAGAATTTTTTTAAAAATTTTTTTATCATAATAGCAATAAGTTATACTAAAAATTTTTTTTTTGAATCATCAATCTTGTTTAACAAAATATACTAAGTTAAAGACTAAGATAATATATAATAACTAGTTGTTTTTTTTTGTTTTTTTTAAATAATGGAAAGTATGCATGATGAAATATGCCCCTGATAAGTCTACATCTACATAATTATTTACTCCCAACAACCAATTCCTGATTAAGACCGAGAGGTTTAAAAAGAAATGCATCAAAACTTAAAACTGCTATTTACTGATAAAACATGTTGATGACTTAGAACATGATCATGACTGAAGGCCAATGGTGAAACTTTTTATAGATTTTCACTGGCCTTAACAACAAATACTTAATTTAAGTAGTACTTACTTACAAACTGTAAGCATATCGCAATTATTAAACCAAAGTTATTGTTTCAGTTATTTGATTCATTTATAGGTTCAATCCTAAATTATTCTGTTGAAGTATGGGGATTTACAAAATCAAAGGAGTTTGAAAGAATATATATACACCTTAAATTCTGTAAAAGTCGTTTACAGGGAACTTGGAAGGTATCCATTGTTTGTAAGTCATTATTATAGGATTGTAAAGTATTGGTGTAAGTTGCTCAGTTCTCAAAACAACATTCTAAGAAAGTTGTAATTGATTTCATAAGATGACTGTAACATGGGTAAAAATATTGGGTGTTTAATTTAAAGATGCTTTTAGACAAATATGGGTTTTTAAATATATTTTAGAACAGTGAATATTGATATTAAAATATTTCCTTGGGTGTTTAAACAAAAAGTTATAGACTTTTTCATACAAGAGTAGTTTGGCTCTCTAGAACTCACTGCTGTCTTATTAAAAAGTTATTTTTGCTATGAACCCCACTTAGATATGATGTCTTTTGAGTGTTGCTTTTATCTGAAGAGACTATGACTTACATCACATTCTTTAAGAATCCAAAAAGGTTGTTTTGGTAGTATTGCTGTGCAAAGAAATGAGCGCTATTGTATTTGTTGTGACAAAAGAAATACTGAAGATATATACCATTTTCTTTTTATATGTATATAACAACATTTGTGGCAAGTTTACTCATCCTCATTTTAATAGAATATCTTCTGTTCATAAATTAAATTCACTCTTATCTGTGCATGAAAAAACAACATTGAATAATTTGTCATTATTTGTTAAAAAGCATTTGATACCAGAATCAATTATATTAATAATATCAGTATCACAGTTGTCATAATACAGACATTATGAACTACTCTCCTATTTATGTATATTTTTGTAGTAGCCCTCATTTTAAATGATATAAGCGGCCACTTATTTACGTTTTATTGGTCCAAGAGCACAGGCAGTGTAAAAGAATACCAAAGATGGAATAGAAAATTTTATACCAAAACTTTAGTTAATTCAACCAATCTATAATTACAGTCTGATCTATTTTGAAATGTCCACTTAATGTATCATGAAATCGGAGAAAAATAAAGTAAGGGAAAGTAAAGGTGAAATAATACCAAACCTGGGAGTGTGTGGTGCAAAACCAGAAAGGCTCTATTGACATCTCCCCAAAAAGAGAGAACAACAGGCCTTATATAGCCGAAAAGTGATGTAACCATGCACATAATGCACAAGAAAAGCACATTATGTATGAGGAAATGGGTTTAACCAAGATATAAGAGATACTTATGTTTTGGACCTAATCACATGATAGCAACATAAAGGTATGCAGGCACATGATACAGTAGACAATAATGCAGACTACTACATATTAATATATATACATGTAAATTTCTTTTCATCTTTTTGTGTTCACTCAGTCAATGAGTCAGTATTGCAAGTGATAATGTACCTTGTATTGTACAAGTCTTAATAAATAAATGTTCTATTCTTCATAAATTTAGCATGGAATTGTCTCTTAACTTTTTCCTCATATCTGAATCTCAATTTTATATTTTTCACATTGTGATTTCTATGCAGTGCCCAAACCCTCACCCTAATAAGATGTGGTCATCAGAACATACACTATATAATAGCTGCCAAAACTGATCAACTGAGAGTGCCAGATTTTGGCACAGATTGATGTGTTAATACAAGACAGGGTGGAGGGCAGTCAGCAATGGCTTGATCTGCATGCTTAATTGCCAATTTGTCAATTGGGACTTTTTTTTTGTTGGGTCTTATTTTCAAGGTTGCTGAACTTTGAAATGTCTTGGAAAATAATCAGGACCAGGGCAAATTTAGTCCATATTTGTATACCCATAATTTGTAATATTGCACTACCTTTGGTTTGGTGCTATCCTCTGCAGAGGCATGTAAAACCAGTACCAAAAATAGCATGCTGTGCCAAGAGCAGTTCATTGAAGGGAGTAGGGCAAATTGTATTCATCAGTTGCCTGTATCACTGAGTTAGTCACAATGTGAGGTTTTAATGTAGTCCAAAACTGGTCTAAACAGTTCAGTCCAGAGGGAAAATATTTCTAACATCTACAAAAACACAATTTTGGTTGCAACACGATGTTGTTTCTGAATGACGTTAATAAACTGTTCGTCTTATGCGACTTGTTTGCATCTTCTTTAACAATGAATTGAAATGCAAATCATAAAATGTGTAAATAACATACCAATGTAACTTTTAAAAAAATAAGCCTCTAAACTACTGAGCCAACCACACACCGTCTTGTTACCCCACCCACATTAAGTTAGCCTTTTCTATTTCGGTTTTATTCAGTAAACATGGCAAAATGAATGAGTCTAGTTGCAAGAACAAAACCAACAAAACAGTTTACCTCCTCAAGCTGTATGTCTTCATTCCAATTGCCAACTCTGACAGACGGATTATATGTTCGGACACTCATTTTGAGAGCCTTCTTTACGACCAAGACAAATTTTGTGGTCGGATGTTTACCCTAACGACACTCTGGTATCGAAGTAAATAGGATTCATTGACATCATAGGATAATTATTAGATGTAACAATGAAAAATATCAAATTATTTTCATTATAGCTGGTGTATTAAAAATAATTAACAAGAAAGTACTTGTAGTGAAAAGTTTACAACATAAATGTTGCATATTTATAGAAAAAAATGATACGAAATTTTGACCAATCAAAAGGCTAGATTTTCGTAGGCAAAACGTCATCTTCAGAAAACAGCCATCTTGAAAACAAACTCGGGTGTCTGTGGGACATAGGTTAAAAGATTCATAGTTATTCCTAAACAGAGGTTGAAGATAAAATGACATCATTGTCACAACGAAGCAGCGGCATTGTTCAGCGACGGCGAACGGGAAAAGATGGGGCCGAGGGAGGAACTACAGACCCAGAGGAGAAATCCAGCCACCAAGATGACATGGACGAGGAGGATAGAGACTCGAAAGAAACACGATTGACACTCATGGAAGAAATCCTCCTTTTGGGTTTGAAGGACAGAGAGGTTCATATTATTAATAAAATATTGAATCTTACGCATATTGAATTTAACATCAGTCTTTCAGACGCACGAATATGACATCGATTATTATATATCACAGTTTCCTGGTAGTGTTAGAAGTGATGATGAAATGATATTGCCCAAAGCTGTTTCTACCTGTCCGAGCTTGAGGACATTAGAATTTAATCCATATGGGTTCACTGGACCTAATGCTAATCAGTCAGCCTTTGTATAAAAATTGTAATTCCCTAATGGTTTTGTTGAGTGTAGAAGTACATTTTGTGTATGTGTTTTTTTTTTCAAACTTACCTGTAACTTGCCAGTTAAATGTCATTTATGTGCAATACTACTCCTTTTGACCCAGTTTAAATCATTCTGTAAGATTCATGGTGATGGATGCAATTGTTCTTTAGTCAAAGCAGAATTTTTTTGTCATTTCCATGACTGATTAAGATTGTCTTTAAAACTATTTTCTCTGCTGGCTGAGAATCCTTCCTGGATCAGGTTCTTCCAGGGAGTGAAGACATGAGTGCTGAATCTATGCTGACTATATCCATGTTGAATCTGGACTTTTTAAGTTTTATAGAATAGTCCCTTGTATTTCTAGTTCTGTCAAATTAAGTGTACTGAAATTTACATCGTCATAATTGTTCAAAATTTTATACAGGCATCTCTGATTTGTCTCTTCTGTAAGTGAGATTGTAAGACCTGGTTGACATAAATGTTCTTATGAACAGTTTTTTAGACCTGTTATAATATTTGTAGATCTGTGTTTGACATTTTCTATCACCAGTATATCCGTTTTAAGGTACAGGGGTGGCGTAATCTCATTTTATTTTACTTGTCCACGGACAACCAAAATTAAAATTTCACTTGTCCGTAGCAAAACACTACTTGTCCGTACTTTTTGAAAAACTATTGGTATAAAATATGGAAATAATTGAAATTTTATTACAAAAATTACTTATTACTATTATCCATGGGAAGTCTTTAAGGCATGATTCTTAAAATGATCTTTATGGCTTTGTTTTATCATATTTTTAATCTTAGTCTTTTATTGTTTTCTTGGGGGTTTGATCGGGATATTCTTCCCCTTTTCTTGTTTGGGACATTTGATCCATTTGACAAGGAACCTACTTTATAGACTGTGTGCTAAAGTGCTGACATTGACCTTTAATTTTCATATCTTAACATTTTAGAAACGAAACTAGTCAAAACGGAATGGTTTAATATGCGGATCATCTTGTAATATGCTGAAAAATAAACTTTATTTGACAGACGCTCGTCAGGGATATCTTTACAGTTGAAATGCTGCAGTTTAGAGTTTTGAATTTAAATATTTAAATTTTTGCTACAGTTTCGGATTTTTGGTTTTCCACGGACAAGTCAACAGTGAAAATTTACTTGTCCGTGCCGGCAAAAGTATGACTCAGACAACTTGGACAATGGATTTCGCCATCCCTGAGGTAGGGTTTCCAAATCTCCAAAGCATTCTCAGGGCTGTAAAAATCCACTCGTCCGCTTGTATTTATGAGTGAATTATACGGTCGGACGAGCATAATTTCCCCGGACACTCGTCTGACCGGACGAGTAACTTTTCACGGCCAAGAAAGAAATGTTTCAGTAAAAAATGAATTTCATATTGTTACGGTGGTTAATTAAGATCATAAAACTCTTTACTTGATCAGGAGAGTGAATTTTGACAAAGTATATATAGCAACGTTATTTTTTTAGAAAGGTCCATAAGGTGCTAGCGCAGACTGGTTCACAATATTCTACAGTGTTTTTTCAATACGTTTTTTGTTAGTTTGCGGCACAGTCTGGGACCATGGCACAGTCAGGGACTGCAAATATGTTTTGATTCTGGCAATCAAAATGACAAAACAATTGTTAATGAAGACACTTCTTGGTGGCAGAGATGACGAAAATACAAAAAAGCGAGAGTTAAAACATAGGAAGCACCAAAACTTTTACGATAAAACAACGCACAAGAAAAGATCATTGGTTTTCTGGCTTTCTGTTGTTGACGAAAAAAGAAAAAAAAAATGTTTTGCGGTGTTTCCGCAAAATATTAAAAGCTTTATACAACTTTACGGGAAGCAAAAATTAAAATCATTTAGGACGACCTAACCATGTTTAAGGACAAGTAAGATTTTTCACCTACTCGTCCTACAGGATGAGTGACCTAAAAGAAAATTTTACACCCCTGAATATTCTAGATGAGGTCGCATTAGACTTTTGTATTTATAAGGGTAAAAATACTTCCTTGTCTTAGCATTCAAATGTATTTTCTATCATACCATGGGTTTGAATAGCTTTTTCGCTTTCTGTTGAATATGAGGACTAAACTTAACTTCATTGTAAAATTAAACTCCCAGGTCAGACTTACTGGTAACATTTTTTTTTCTGTGTAGTTTGCTATGTAGTAAACTTTGATTATTCTTATCAAGATGCATAAATTTACGTTTGGAAGGGTTAAATTTTGAGTTGCTACTTATCTGATCATGTTGTTAGAGATTCTAATCATGTTAGAGAATTGTGCAGTCATTTTCACTGGAAATGTCAGTATAGATCTTAGTATTTTCTGCAGACAGCTTTATGACACTATTAACAATATTAGGCAAGTGGTTAATAAAGAGAAAAAAAAGTGTTGGTACTAAGGCGTAAAAAAGAATTTGCCTTGTTTCTGGTTACAGGGTTAAATGGCTGAAAAATAAATGGGAAGGGGGGGGGTAATTTTTTTTTTTTTTTTTTTTTTTTGAAAGCTTAGATCTAATGTGGAAAATGTAACATGGTACATGCCAATCTATCTGTTACTATATTTTGCAATTTCAGACAGCTTTACAGAAAAAAATTCTAGTTTGTCCATTCAGCTCAAATGAAAACTTGGTTACCGGTACATGTACACTTAAAAAGCACATGTAGGATGCAGATGAAAAATCAATAAATGGCAGAGTCAACCACCTGTGTCATTTATCCAATCAACACATGTTCTATTCTAATGCTTCCTAATTATGAATAAATGCGGAATACTTGGATGGTATTGCTAAAAATATCTGATTACATTTTACATGCTCTCTACCAACTTGCATTTAATCTGCTGTGAGAAACTTGTTTTCGAGTGAAAGTAGAGGCGATGATTGCACAAGGAATGTGTGATGGACTGATAAATGCCGATTATGAAATCTTCTGGCAGCTAAGAAGTATATTTAAAGTGTACCAAGGATCCCCAAAATTAGCTATAAATACAACCCACTTTAAAAATACTTGTTCGTAATGTTTTCAGACATAGTTTATCTTTTGATTATTTACGAAAGTTAGTTGAAATTCGAAACTAATCCGGAATCTCAAAATGGCTGTCTCCAAAGTTATTGTTAGTAACTTGTTTAAACGAAGACGAGGCAATATAAAAAGCTTAGATTGTGATGGATATTATTTATTCTTTTAATATTTCTTCCGTTTTTTTTTGGTTTTTTTGCTCACCTGAGCACAATGTGCTCAAGGTGAGCTTTTGTGATCGTCCGTCGTGCGTCATCAACAATTTGGCTTGTTAACACTCTAGAGGCCATATTTTTAGGCCAATCTTCATGAAACTTGGTCAGAATGTTTTCTATAAAATCTGGACAGTTATTGGGCATGGGGGTCAAAAAGTAGGTGAAGAGGTCAAATCTTAGTAAAACCTTGTGAACACTCTAGAAGCCATATTTTTGGCACAATCTTCAGGAAACTTGGTCAGAATGTTTTTCTCCATAAAATCTTGTACAAGTTTGACTTTGGGACATGTGGGGTCAAAAAGTAGGTGATGAGGTCAAATTTTAGAAAGACCTTGTTAACACTCAAGAGGCCATATTTTTGGCCATATTTTCAAGAAGCTTGGTCGGAATGTCTGTTTCCATAAAAAAATGGTCGGTGGGTAAAATAATGGGTTGGTCGGATAACTAGAATCAAACCTTTTTTTATGCCTAATACACTCCCTTTACATCTCTTTACATCCATCAAACTAGAGCTGAAATTGCCTGATCTGACCTTTTTGCTGATGGTTTCTTAGGAAATTTCTATCCAACTGTGGATCTTGCCTTTATTTCACTATACATTTATTTTCTGCAAATGTCTTTTGTGTCACTGTGTCAAAAGCCTTGGCAAAATCTAAAATGATTTACTAAATGATGTATACAACCAATATTACCACCTCTATCTAAAATGGAAAGGTGTACATTTTTTCAAAATTTTAATGGCTTACATAGGAATTTTCAAGAAATAAATTGAAGGACGTGATCATGCTATTAAAAAAGTTTCTTCCTGTCCAGGGTGTCAACATATTTTTGAGCTTTTATGAAGTCTGGCAGTTTAATGACTGACTCTCCCTAAAATGCTTAAGTTAACTGAACTTAGTTATGAATAGCAAGGCATAAAAACTAGCTCCCATCCTCTCAATTGCAAGGCAGGTTATACTTTGCCTATATTACTACACCTCTCCGGCTTTTATCTTGGAGTTGGGCCCATCTTAAATCCATGACACTGCAGACTGGTTTTGCGTCTTGACCCTTCCAAACATTGCTTAACTTGGAAATCCTTGCCATATTATAATTATATTGGATGACTGTGGTATGTCCAATTGTTTTCTCAGAAAGGTATGCTTGTAGAATGTGAAATGAGTGGTCTCAATTTAAGAATTTTAGGCATTAATGCTTTTACAGAATGCAAACTGGTAATAATATCCATCATATGTTAACTAGGATATACTGTGCAAAGTACCTCCTAAGTTTTTAGCATAAATATCTAAAGAATAAGGAGAGCTATATTAATGACCCAAGATTGTGTTGGAATATACTGGGGTTATATATTTGGTTTGAATTTTTTAAAATTACAACCTTGGACTGATATTTTGATTAAGTTATTGCAAGTTATTATCAAGACTCTATCTCAACATCCAGGACATGTATTGGATTGACCCCAATAATTACCCCTATAACTAACTTTTTTTTTAAATTGTTTGATTATATTTAATTTACAACCTTTTTTCAACATAGAAGTTTTGGTTAAATTTGCATTTAAACAAACCTGAAGTTTGCCAGCCTGGTAGTTGATTAGCTGGCTTCTAATTCAAGATTGAAAAGTACACATATATGGAGAAAAGAGGAAAAACTAGCTGTATTTCATGCTGATGGGAACTTGGAAACAAGTTCTTACACTATTATCTATAAATATATAAATCCTCCTTGAAGGTTTCTGGTATAGACTAGTACCTAGCATATGGAAGGACCATGAAAGATTTTACCCTTATGGGGTTCAAACCCACCACCTTCAGATCCAAAACTCTGTCACCATACATAGTAGTTCAATTTTAAGAGATATAAATGAAGACAGTGAGGAAAGAAGTTCTTTTTTGATGAACATAAATAGGAATCAGTCCTTCTAATTAAAAAGAGTCTGAATACATCATACTGGTACATGTTACCACAGGACTTTGGCACCATACATTGGTTGCTTAGCAAGACTTCAAAGATTCCTCAAGGATTTCAAGAGAGGCAAGTTGTATTAAGAAGACATATTTTTTCAGGGATACACATCATTCTGGAATGACTGTATATCTTCTGGACTGAGAGGATGCATCTTGATAGAGCTGGCTATCAAAGGTCGCCTAGAGGTTGAAAAGGCTGGCATGAGGCGCCGCAGTTTGCTGAACCGAAAAGTGTTGTGTAAAAGTTCGACCCCTTGTGGAGATGTGCTGCTAGATGAGGCACTCAAACACATCAAGGAAACGGAGCCTCCAGAAACAGTGCAGTCCTGGATAGAATATCTCAGTGGTGAGTTTATGTGTAGTGATCAAAGTGTTTGAAAAAAGCATAGGTCAAAAGTTTGGGCTTTCATTTTCAAGTAGAAGAACAATGATCATTCTAGATTGTACCATTGGAAGGTGATAGGGGTGGGGGGTAAACAAAGAATGGCATTTTGAATGCCTTTAAAATATCCCTATGGCATATGAGATAGATAGATAGATATAATTTAGATACACACACCTGTTGACTGCATCATTTAGATTTTAACAGAGAACCTTTTCAAAATTGATAACCTTTCAGTTGCTATGCCATGTATGTATTTACTATAATAAGACTAGCATCTAAAGAATCTAGATCTAGGGAATTTCAAAATATATATTACATATATATATTATTTTTTTCTAAAATAAGAACTATCAAAAAACATCTCGCTTCAGAAAGACAATCTTAGCTCAAATCGGTGAAAAATCAATATCCCAGTTGTATGCTTATTCAAGAACTTACCAGTAATCCAAAATGCATTTATTTGAGTTCAGTGTATTACTAATATGACTCAATAAATGAGAAAGAAATCATTTATGTGAGTCAATAATAATGCATATTATGTATTTCTGCTGGAAAAAAAGTTAATCCATTGTTACTGACCATATTAATTTCCATACTGATGAATATCTGATGATCTTCAGAACTACATCTTGATTACTTCTGATTTACATTACAAAAAAAGGTGTACATCTACCCTGAAAATTTCAAAATATTAAAAACATCTTAAGTTTTAGCTCTTAACCAAAAAAATCTATGTATTACCGTAATTACTATAACCTTAAACTTTTTCAAAATTTGTACATACCTGAAAGTTTGCTAACCTGGCAGTTAATTAGAAAGTTTTTAATGTTAGATTGAAAAGTAAATGGAGAAAAGAGGAAAAAACTTCTTAAAAGATTTATCTAGCGTGTATGTATTTTCTTTTTCTTTTTCAGTTATCAGTAGTAACAAAATTCATGCAGTTCACAGCTTTATTAGGCAAAATATAAGCAGTTAACAATAAATAAGTTGCTGTGAAAATTGTGCAGTTAATACTCAGTTTGACTTACTAAACTTATTTGTTGTTCAGGATACATGCCAGTATAAACCATGAAATTTAACCCATCAGTCAAATATGACACGGGGCCACTGACCAGTGCTTTACCAATTCATTAATCAGAACACAACTAGATATCTGTACAGGTACCTTTGATGTGCTTGAAACTACCATGAATAATCATCATGAATGATCTAAATTTGGTTTTATGTAGGTCATTCTTGCAAATAAAGGAGACTCTGACTCCAAGACAGTGGACATGTATACATCTATAAGGAATGATTTTTCCTTCGATGTTCCATTTAAGGACGATTTCTACAGATTTCTACAATAATAATCCTTTCATAGAATTTTCTAATTTTTTGACATCCGTAGTAGAATTCAATGGCGAGTTCGAAAATGAAAAGAAAAAGTAAGGTTGTCGGGCTACTTTTTTTAGTAAAAACGAAGTTTCCATGGTAACCAATTTGGTGAAATCCTACAAAATGGCCTAATTTATTCAAGTTACTTAAAATATTCCAGATATTTTACACAAACATAACAAACATGAATTTGCACACAAAATAACTTTATTTTATGTTATAATTAAGTAATATTTCCATCTGTACATTTTTTCAACACAATACAACCATTTTGAATTTCCTCACAGGGTAAAAATGAAAGAAAAAACACACATGTTCTGCAAATAAATAAAGATTAAATAATAATCCTTTCATAGAATGTTTTTATTTTTTTATATCCATAGTAGAATTTAATGGCGAGTTTAAAAATGAAAAGAAAAAGTAAGGTTGTCGGGCTACTTTTTTTGTAAAAAGGAAATTTCCATGGTAACCAATTTTCCAAAACTATAAAAAAAAATCATAAAAATTCTTTTTAAATATCCAGCATTCATGTTATGCAATGCTCACTTAAAAAGACACAAAAATAGCACACATTAATCTCAAAATATTGAAATATAATGTTTCTGGCTCATCGTAATCGAAGACTTAAACGCAAAGTGAAATGTCCGAATGCTATTCAACTATCTCCTTTTTGAAGAGTAAAAGTCGACGATTATCTCCCCTAGATGCGCTTGAGTGATGCGCATAAATTACTACCGAAAACGTCCTTAAAAGTAATTGTGCAACAAAACCACCTGTGTAGTTACTGGAATCATTTGTTGGTCTGCCACTTAATGTTGCACTTTATTAATAACAGGTGTATTTTATTAGCTTTTTATTCTGTCAAATCTAACATAAAATTTACACATTGTGCGTCAACTGAATTAATGGATGTTTTTTCTCTTCTTTCATTTACATGCAAGACCTATATGAGAGTGGTCTTTTAAGACTGAATGAATTCATTTCAAGTTATGGTCTTTGTTGACAGGAAGGTTGATGATTTTTTTTTTTTTTTTTTTGCATTATATTGACTTCATAGCACTTTATCATATTCATATTCATTTTAGAATTACACTTTTTCAAATATTTCTCCAAATAGGTAATCTCCCAATATTGATTACTGTTCTCCTTCTTATTTTAACTCCTGTGTCTTGGTATTTTTAAGTTTTTGAATAATAAAGGAAAATGTGTTCAGGCAGTGATTCAGACATTTTTAAGGCCAATCAAAACTGACATTGTAGTTGACATTTTTTTTCAACAAAAAATTCCTTCCTTTGAATTGATGATGACCGGATGGGCAGTGGGTGTCCGCTCAGGTTGACCTTTTTGTGTCACCTGCGGGGCTTAAACTTAATGTTTGTTTCCACTTGCAAAAAAATGCAGGTGGTTTAAAATGTAACTTGCAAACTTAATTTTTTAATCACATTTTGCCGAAATGTGAGCCTTGATTTTGAGCCCACACTCTATTTTAAGTTAGACAACCTGGTCAACGAATTCTCACATTTCTTCACTGTTTTTATTGCCAGTGCATTAGCTCTATGTGCTTTCTTTGGTTTGTTGATTTCAGATTCTGTGCTTAACTCATTGACATCATGAGAATTAAAAAAAAGAATTTCAGAAGGGGTACCAACCCTGGTCTGTTTTACATGTCCACAACAAAGTTCTTAAGTTAAAAAGGGGTATAACTTTGAAAATAAAGCCTTCAGAATGGTGCCCCTTGTCTTACAACTGTGCCTTGTCATATTGATACCTTTTAGTAATGGGCTACATTTAAAAAATGTTTCACGACAACATTGACCTAGCAATCATTATAGCTTGACTTTTTTATGCTCCCCGAATGGAGAGTATATAGTCCCCACTTTGTCTGTCCGTCCCGTCTGTCTGTCATAATATTGTCCAGAGCGTAACACAAAAACTATAAGAGGTATCAACATGGAACTTCATAGGTAGATAGATCTCAATGAGGAGAAGTGCAGTGTACAAGAACCACAACTCTGTTTTTCATAATGGTAGAGTTATTGGCCTTTGTTATTTTTCATACTTAAATTATGTCCAGAAAGTAGCACAAAAACTATAAGAGGTATCAACATGGAACTTCATAGGTAGATAGATCTTCAATTGATGATTGAAATTAGCATCAGATGCAGTTCCAGTGTAAACCGGGACTAGTCAAGCTTCTGAAGTCGATACGAGGGTGTGGGTAACTTTAATTGATTGAAAATTAAATAAGTATTGTATTTTAAACTTTAATAATTAGAATCATAATTAAAAAATAAAGAGGTATCAAGTTTTAATATTCATTAGGGGAAATATTAAGGTAAAACAGCATATGCTTTAAAATACATTGTATATATGTGTCTGTGTGTTGTTTACTGTAGTTGACAGACTGGACCCGTGTTTTATACTAGTCATACAACAATTTACCAGTGTAAATTTCGCTTGTGATAAAAACAAGTCAGGAGTGTTAATTTTGAGTCCTGACCTGCTTCAGCAGGTGAGACATGCTTTTTGTTCTGTAACTTCTATGTCCTTCATTGGATTGTTTCAATATTTGGACAGTTGCTTAGGTGGATGGACCTTAATGTTATGCTGTTGACTTTGTGACCTTGAGACCTCCTTTGAGGAAAAAAACAACAGTGACTGGACAGGTTTACCTTTTGGTTAATCTGCTAGAACTTCTATTTGCTTAATTGGATTGCTTCAATATTAGGACTGTTGCTTCAGTAGATGGACTTCTTCAATATGCATTTTGATTTCAACATACAAATCGGCTTTGACCTTAATTTTGACCTACTTTGTACACTTACATAGGTTGACATTTTGGTTAATTTGTTGTAGTTTCTCTAGTCTTCATTGGATTGCTCCATTAATGGACATTTGCCCTAGTTGGACTTCAAGATGCATTTGAACATCAATATATAAATTGATCTTGACCTTGACATTTGACTTACTTGACACGCTTGAATATGTTGTATTTGGTTAATCTGCTTATATTTATTATCTATTTGAAATTGGATTGCTTCAATATTTTGACAGTTGCTTTAGAGGATGGACCTCTACATTATGCAGTTGACCTTGTGACATTGACTTTAACCTAATTGTGATAAAAAAAGGGCATCTGGACAGATTTACCTTTTGGTTTATCTGCTATAAATTTATGTACTTCATTGGATTGCTTCAATATACAAATAGCTGTACTCACAAAAATCTGTATAGTACATACTTGTTGGTAGCCAAATAAGACCATATATTAATAGAAATACTTATGGGCATTTAATTTTATTTGAATACAAATTGCTGTATGTTTGTTTTTAATTAGAAGAAAGTTAACATTTATTTCATTTGTAGATTTTGTATGATAATTAAATATTTTTGTTTTCTTATAACAGGAGAGACATGGAATCCATTGAAACTGCGTTACCAGCTACGAAATGTCCGGGAACGTCTTGCAAAGAATCTTGTAGAAAAAGGTGTGTGTACAACAGAAAAACAGAACTTCCTGTTGTTTGATATGACCACACACCCGCTCATAGACTCTGTGATAAAAACCAAACTTGTGAAGAGGGTGCAAGATGCAGTCCTCAGCCAGTGGACCAACGACCCTCACCGGATGAACAAGAGGATGCTCTCTCTTATCTACCTGGCACATGCCTCCGACGTACTGGAAAATGCTTTTGCACCTCTTTCTGATGATGACTATGACTTAGCTATGAAGCGAGTACGTGAGTTGCTGGATTTAGACTTTGACGCAGAATCCATGAAGGAAGGAACTAATGAAATGATGTGGTCTGTAATAGCTGCATTTAGTAAATGAATTTGGTTCATTGGTAAGGGTGGTAGTGGAAAATAAGCCAGGCCTTGGAGGTCTTTTTCAATCTTGTCTGTAAAATAAGGTTAAGATACAATGTGGGTTATATAATGTATATTTGAACTGGAAATATGAAATTAGAGTATATCTTTAAATAGCTGTATTTGTCATTTCCTTTGCTACAGGTAGACACATAAGAATATGATTGGCTTTCAACAAGTGAAGTTTTTAATGTTATATATTGAAAACTCAAAGGGACCAGCAGCCAGTGTATAATTTAGATGATTGCTCGGTGTTCAGTGTTGAACGGCTTGGTATGGATGGTCCTGGTTTGCAATGCCCTGTATTCACAGTGTCCTTTACTCACAGTGGTATTGGTATGTTCCGGACAAAGGACTTTTTCCATCCTAGTCTCAAGGAATTCACATGAGCAAATTTTTTTTCAATCAAAAATCAACCAATTTCAGTGTCTGAAAATCAGATTATCTGACATTAAAACAAGGAAAAAGAAACAAAATCAACTTTTATTTTTATTAAGTATTTTAAATCTTGGTGAAATATTACACAAAAAGTTGAAACTGATGTTAGACTTATGAAGGTGTTACCCTGTAATCTTTGTTGACTCAGGTCCAACTTGTCAGTTATTCATGGGTCGATAAGGATTATACTATCTTCTATTCATTACAATTTGATATCATGGAGTTCCAGGTGTGAATCAGCTTGAAAGGTGTCCAAGGGTTGATCATGCTTTATAATTGACATAGCTGATGGGTTCACATGGCAAAAAACATGATCCCCATGTTGTACACATTTAAAAAGGGGTTTTCATAGCTTTTTCAGGGGTTAGTTATTAAAGAGTAAATATGTTTATTAATGATATGCACTGAGTTGAAAAGAAAAGAGCATTGGAAGACTTCTTTTTGGTGTTGATGAAATATATTTTTAAAGTATGTGTAGTATGATGAGAGAGTTTTGCCTTGCATTTACCATTTGTGCAACAGTACTGCTAAAGTGCATGGTGAAAATCTGGTTAGTGTAAATATATGTATATCATTTTAAAATCCATTTGTTACAGGTGTTTTTATTTGTCTATTATGCCTGCATTTTTATGTGATATTTTATATATAAAGTTTGATCATATATTCATTAATGAAAAAGTGCGACCTCAATTCAGGCTTGATTTTAAATTGTCTTTATTTTTAGCTCACCTGAGCACAATGTGCTCAGGGTGAGATTTTGTGACCGATGAATGTCTGTCGTCCGGTGTCCGTCATCTGTCGTCAACATTTAACTTAAAATAATATCTACTCCTAAACCACTGGGCCAATTTTAAAGAAATTTCACAAGAATGTGACTCGCGTTAAGCCCTTTCATAGTTGTTCAAAGAATTTGATTCCGTGCAGAACTCTTGTTGCCATGGCAACAGAAAGAAAAAAACATGGACATTTTTATAAATTTCTCCTCCAAAACTACTGGCAAGATTTCAAAGTTATTTGGCACAGATGTTCCTTGGGTCACTCTCTACCAAGATTGTTCAAATTATTTTGATCAATTCAAAAATATGGCCGCCAGGGGGCAGAACCTATTTTCCTTATATATATATATATAGGAAAATTTCAAATATCTTCTCCAAATGTACTGGCTGGATTTCAAAGTTATTTGGCATAGATGTTCCTTGGGTGACTCTATCATGATTCTTCAAACTATTTTGATTCGTTGAAACACATGGCCACCAGGGGGCGGAGCTTGTTTTCCTAATTTGAATAAAGTACAAATTTGAAAAATCTTGGCCAAAAGTACTGGCTGGATTTCAAAGATATTTGGCACAAATGTTCCTTAGGTCACACTCTACCAACATTGTTCAAATTATTTTGATCTGTTGAAAAACATGGTTGCCATGGGGGGAGCCTGTTTTCCTATTATGAATATAGTACAAATTTGAAAAATCATCTTGGCCAAAAGTGCTGGCTGGATTTCAAAGTTATTTGGCACAGATGTTCCTTAGGTTTCTGTCCACCAAGATTGTTCAAATTATTTTGATCTGTTGAAAAACATGGCCACCAGGAGGCCAAGCCCATTTCCTTATATGAATAATATAGTACAAATTTGAAAAATCTTCTTGGCCAAAAGTACTGGCTAGATTTATGGCTGGCAGAGTGCAGAGCCTATTTTCCACAAAATAAGATATTTGCTGTTTCTTTCCCTTCCACGAATACCTGGTTCTCAGGTGAGCGACCCAGGGCCATCATGGACCTCTTGTTTATGCAAAAAAGAAGCAAAACACTAAATAAATACACAATAGTGCAATGTAAAGTTTATTTGTGCACAGAGGGAAAAATGCAAATATGCATTTTTTCATTCATAAAGGGCATTTTGTCATCTTTATGTTCTTAGAATTTCCTTATGTATATTACAAATATGTACATACTTGATATTAAGTTTGCAGAAATTTCTTTGAAATAAGATCACACCTAAGTTATGGTGAGAGGGTTATTTATGTATATAAGTGGTATTTAAAAAAATGTTGAAGGGAAGAAGTAATCTTGCAATACATCACTACAAACTTTTCAGGAGCATTTTCCCATTTTGCATTGGGATGGGAAAATCAATACAACTATATGTAGTAGAAATAGGTTACAATACCTGATGTTCTCTTCCATTGATCATGGTGTACCATATGTTTATCTCTCTTTGACAATGCTTGAATTTGATCTGCTTTCTGTCTGTGCATGATACTGGTTTTGCATTTCATGGTATCAATTATTATAATATTGCAGAATTAAAATCTATAATAGTGTTATGATTTTCATTCTTTTCATTTCTGCTTCAAATGTTGTTTTTTTTTTTTTTTCATGGAGTAATTTTTCTGATGCATTTAAAAAGTTGTTGGTCATATGATTATGGCGTATGTTTATAGTCTTAATTTGAAATCAGCTGTGTCACTAAGTTAACAAGTTATTAGGTAAATTTATGATATACACATTACTGCTTTTTTTAATTTTTGGGAGATATGCCATATTAAAATCTGATTTAGCCTGAGTTGTCATGAAGAGCGTGTAATGATTATATGAGGCTGTGTAATGGAAGATGGTATGAAAGGAGAAAGGGAGAGAATTTAAATTGGGGGTGTGCCTTATTATATACATAGATTTTTGTATTATTTTACTAGGTAAGCTTGACTATTGACATAATAGCTTTGGTTTGTTCCATGGGTGGCCATGTGATACACCAGGGCAAGTTCAGTATTTGTGTCAATATCATAGGGCCATTCACTAAATCCTATACTGTAGGAAGGCTGGTATGGAAGTGACCTATTGAACCAGCAGGATGATAACAATTTCCTTCTTATAGATGGGAATTGTTAGAGGATGATAACAATTTCCTACTTATAGATGGGAATCGTTTCAAGTTTAGATATTCATTATAATGGTATAAAAATGGCATCTTTGTGCAGTGAAGGGTCATTGATTATGCGGCTGCTGTGAGTATTTGTTCACACACATTGTTACGGTATGTTTCATGGGCATGCTTTTTATTTCTGCTGTAATATTACAGAAAACGGGGGATGAATCATTTTCATCAGGTGTCATTTGTATATAGACATAAAGAACTGCATCACATGCATCATTGCTAGCACCATGTTACACAAAACACTATCATATATCACTAGACTAGTGACAGACTGTAGGCAGGGGCCCAGGGGTATGGGTACCTTACAGTGAATTTGCAATACCTGTATAATTAGAATTAAATGGTCTGCAAGTTGGTTCAGATGGAAACAAAATCAGGGGATGGGTTGGATTTTTTTTTTTAAAATTATACCACTAAATACAAAGTATATTGGGTATATATTGGAGTCTTGTCCAATGGTTGGTCCGTCTGTAGTTGAGATTTGTCCGCCTTATTTCTCGGCTACCGGTATCTTTGGTCGGATTTTGATGAAGCATAAAAACTGATAAGTACCAAGCCTAGTTGCGCAAAGTGTTTATTTGATTTTTAATGAGTTATGGCCCTTAGATATATTTTTCAAGACATATATGGTTAACTGTGACAAAGCAGTATCTAAGGTATTCATCATATTCAGTTCTTGTTTAAACTAGGTATCCAATGAAAATTATTAGTGCAGGCTTTTTAAAAAGAGGCTGAAAGTTTTATTTGAATGAATCCTGTTTGTTTATTTCTTGTTTTGTGACTGAACAGTTCCAACTACAAAAATTGTAGGGCTGTATGGTGGCATTGTTGATCATGTAATGTTTAGAAAGCTTCTTCAGTTTCAACTGTGAATGTGGAAAAACTCTGAATATTTCTGATGGAATATATTATCACTGGTTCATTTTACAAAATTTTTGACATGGAAGGGCTTGACTTTTATTCTCTTTGTTCCAATTTCACAATGCTTATATATTTTAGGATAGAATTTCAAATTTTGAGGGTTACGGTAAATGCTTATACTGTATTAGTTCACTTGTTTAGATTTCTTAATTTGAGACTGATGAATTGGTCAGTATATGCTTATTTAAATTAAATCGTATATTATTTTATACTGTTTAGCTTTAGTGTAGTCTACGTCGATCTTGTTTGAAGTCTTGTCTTTGAAGTTCTGTGAAGATGATGAATTTTAGTGCTTTGAAAAAGGGTACCGGTATATGGTTTACCGGTATATGGTTTAAATATGAAATGCCACCTCACTTGGTTATTAAATTGATGACAAACATCCACCAGAAGTTCCTGTGTTTCACTATCAGATTTCAATAAGATTTTAATGATTGTATGAAGCCATTACGTGTAGAATATAAAGGGGAGTGTATATTTACAGTGCGTGTGATAGTGTGTGTGTGTTATGATCATTCCCTGTCCCCAATCATATTGGTATTTTTTGTGGGAAACTTTCAACTCCACATGTGGAATAAAATTATTAATCACTAACCAAAGGTCTCTGTTGTTATTCCGATATACCAACAGGGAGAGCAGTCTGTGCATATCAATTAACCCTTTCCCTCATAGAGGACACCATGAAAAGACCTATGCGAACAGCATAAAACCAGATCAGCCTGCGAGTAACTCGCAGGCTGATCAGGTTTTATGCTGTTCGCTGCTCCTCAGTGGTCTGGAAATGAGGATTTTGTAATTAAATTTGGTAAAGTTAAACTGTGGTTTTCTGCAGATCAGGCTTTATGTGGTACCTACTGAGTGCGTCAAAATGAGTCTATATGAGGGAAAGGGTTAATCAGTTTTGGATCGAAATCCATCAGCAATATTCAATTTAATTCTTACCTGTTCAACCAATTATTCATGTAGGTAAATTACTTAGTTGGTATTAATCTATCGAACATATATTTGTTAAGTAATGAAACATTTACGCATGTACACTCGGCAACTTTAAAAACGCACCAGTCTTGATTTTGATGATTTTAACACTTAATAAATTATGATAAACTATTTTCATAAAATTTGGAACAAATAATTTATTTCATAGGCATCATCTGTAGGGATTTCACTTTAATAGATAACAATTAACATATTTACAAAGTAACTAGGTGAAAACAGTTCACAAAAGTCTATCGTGTGTACGACCCATTAGCTGCAAGACATGTTGTGCACCGATGCTTCTTAGACAACACAAAATTTACTCAAGTTTCAATCCAGTTAGAAGATATTGAGAAATATACGCATAAGGCATTTCAAGTTATCAAATGGTATCTTATTTGCAGATGTTAAAGAACTAGTCGGTGTAATATACCTGAATCCCCAAAACCCGAATCTTCAAATTAAATTAATCCATCAGTAAATATCGGGATATAAGCATGATAATAACTTGCATTTAAAACTTTAATAAGTATAAACTCTATGTGGCCTTGACCTTGAAGATATTTAAAGTTGCAATAGTACCCAAATCAATGCAATAATAAATACAGAAAATATGAAATATCTTTTAGGACGATATGCAAAATATCTGTAGGTCAATGGATCAACCCGATTGATGTCGAAAGAATCACCGATATGTTAAATTATTGTTAGGTAATAAATTCCCGCCCATAACTCAACGAAAAACACGGCGATTTCCGGAATGTCTGAATGAGAACTCGCATATGATGCTACATGTACTCTTTAACCCGGCGTTTTGCAGATAATCGGCATCAGGCCAGTTTTCATGAACCTTTTTTCTGCTATACTGAAGGTCTGTCATAGATGATACATAAGTAACCTGCCTTACTTATTAAGATACGGGAGATATTCGAGCTACATTTACTTCTGTTGAAAAGCATCTTTAACCATAGTACGGGCCAAATTTACCACTCATAGTGACTTCATATTTGGTTTAACACCAACATATGATGTACTTGGTTCATAGACTGAACCGCAACTTTCAAAGATAAGTAGTAAAAACTTCCAAAAACATATCAAATGCAGACGACATTGCCAGAGCAAGTATAACAGTTCTAATTCATCAAATAATCAAAAAAAAAAAAAAAAAAAAAAAAAAAAAATGAATTAAGTCTTACTCGAGGTGAAGCACGATTGGTGGAATTTAATCTTATTTAATCTAGTAAGTGCTATCAGAGCTTTGATTTATATTCATGCAGTACCTTATCTACAACAGTCTCTATTTATAGATTGAAGTAATTATGCAAATTTTCTGCGAACAGATCAGAGGCTCCGAACTCATTTCAGATAGTAGATATACAAGTACATGTTTCGGTCATTTTTAGTGCAAGAAATAGCCTTTGGAGATTCTGAGGTCGATAGATTGATGTGATTTTTAGCTCGTCTGTTTTTCGAAGAAAAAATACGAGCTATTGTCGTAACTCTGGCGTCCGCGTTGTCGTCGTCGTCGTCCGGAATCTTAACGTTGGCCATAACTTCTCTACTATTCCATATACAACATTCATCTGGACAAGGCCTATCCAGACATAAGAAAATGTTTCACCTATTGACCTTGACCTTGACTTTTGACCTATTTTTGCTGAATTTTCGGTAAACTTTAAAATGCCTGTCATTTCAGAACCGTAACCAACAGGGCACTGATATTTCACATGTGAATTCCCTGTGGCAAGACCTTTCCATGAATATTACACTTTTGGACTTTTGACCTTGACCTTTGACCTATTTTTTGAAATATTTAACAAAAAACTTTAACGTTTGCCGTAATTTCTTTACTATTTGACATACAACTTTTATTTTTGGTATGCTTATTCATCTTTGCAAGGGCTATTCAGATATACCTCAACATTTCATCTATCGACATTGACCTTGACCTTTGACCAATTTTTGCTGTATTTTTTGAAAACTTTAAAATGCCTGTCATTTCAGAACCGTTACCAACAGGGCACTGATATTTCACATGTGAATTCCTTGTGGCAAGACCTTTCCATGAATGTTACACTTTTGGACTTATGACCTTGACCTTTGATCTTTGACCTATTTTTGAAATATTTAACAAAAAACTTTAACGCTGGCCGTAACTTCTTTACTATTTGACATACAACTTTTATTTTTGGTATGCATGTGCATCTTTGCAATGATTTTTCAGATAACCTTAATATTTTATGTATCGACCTTGACCTTTGACCTTATTTTGCCATAACTTTGGACAAGTTTTATAATCCCTATTTCTTTGTCATTTTTCAATATTTTTAAAAAAAAACACAAAAAACTTTGTATACTGGTTTGTCAACATATGAACCTGTGCAGGTGTGATTTTGGTCTTATTTTACAGTTTTGTGTTGATTATCAAAAACTCAATGGATAAGCAATTGTGATTATTCGCTTACATATTTTACATATTTGTGTTGTATACATTCTATTCCATGCATAGGTCAAGGTCATCCTTTAATGTCAAAGGTCAAATTTAAATGGTATTGTTCTTAAACTTAGCATTTAAAAGCTTACAGTTTCAGTTGTGATTTTCAAGGTCAACTTTTTTAAGTGTTTAACAAAAATGTGTAACGTTGGCAAAAACCGACGAGCGTTGGCACCCGCAAGCGGTGCTCTTGTTAGTTTGCTACAATGATTTGTTTTGGACTTCACATGGGTTCTTGTAACAGTCTAAAATGACCGAATACTGCACATTTACTATTAAATTTTTTGCGAGCCACCTTTGCATCGAAACAAACTATACTATTTTTCTTTTTTTTTAGTATTCGTGCGCATGGTTAAGTGATCACGTGATAAAAAAAGTTACATCATTCGATTGCACTTACAACATTATAGAAAAATAAGTCCTATAATGTTTTCATGTCACAGGCGATTTTTGTAGCCTGTAAGTATTTATTTTTGACACAGCATTGATTTTTTCAGTATTTTTGCTTCATTCTAGTATACTTATATTGTAGAGATATATACAATTGTTCGATCATATTTACACTATTGAGAGGTTTTTCGGTTTTACATATAGGAGAACCTGGGTTAAAACGTAGTACTATACTTGGTGTGACTAACGTCACACACAATTTAAAAAGTAATGAAACTATCAACATGCCTCCGTGCATTCGGGGTCTTCCTCCACATGTAATTAGCTGGACATCGCTATATGACTGAAATACTGTCGAAGCAATGGTAAACTCAAATATTCAAGTCAAATCATCAATATCCTGTTTGTCAGTCATAAAAGTGCACATGTTCAAGGCTATGTTTACGTAAGATATAAACATATCATTCATTTTAATTATATTTTTTAGTTAATAATGGCAATATTTAAAGCAGATCTGTGAAAAAGGAATTACTGACATTTAGAATATTCAGAATAGTTGTTGAAAATATAGACCCAGGGGATGAACCCATTTCGAAACTGAAACCAGTGTGTGGTTAATTAAATTATACACATAATGTAATGTATGGACAATCACCTGTTGGGTATACAGTAATACACGTACATGTTTATGTCTATTGGGGTTAACGTCCCACTGACAGTATTTCAGTCATTTGGCGAAACTGTCTACTTGAGACAGATATAGTGCTGCCATATTGCAGTATTACATTGTAGACATTTGTAATGATGCCAAACCCAGTCACATTATCCTGACACCGGGCCAACCAGTCCTGGAACTACCCTTATATGCTGAGCGGTATACATGTACCATCCTGAACGACTTTGGTATGTAGCGGCAGGGATCGAACTCAAAACTCCTCAGGTCCGTGGTGGCTTAGTCGGGCTTATTAATACCCAAAATCTTAGATTAGGAAGAAACACTTTTCCACTTTTCCTTTTTTTGTGAAAACAAAGATGTCAATAAACAACAATATTTGTTGAGAAATTAAATATTTGGGTAGTCATGGTAGGAAGGGAGGCTACTCAAACCAATCAAATCATGTTGTAGAATAACAGTTACTCCCCTTAAAGCGTGTTACGTGGCTTTGCCCCCAAAATGCTTTATTTATTTATTTATTTATTTATTTAATCAACCACTTTCCTTCTTTGATCAGTACCTGTCCATACAAATCAACACTGATATTGTGGCCTTAGTTTTTCTATAGTTTTACTCGGTAGGGGTGTAGAGGTTGGCGAGATCTCTTCAGACCAATCGCGATTCTTAATTACGTTTTTTTTATTGGTACCTGTATGTCTTTATTCATCCTTCCACACAAAATAAGACCAACTTTATGAAAATCTACCACTTTTCAAAGGATTTACGGCAATCGAAACGGAAGAATGTACATTTTGAAATGGATTCTCACCGAGTTTTTTTATGGGCATATTTCGGTCAAAACAACGTACCGGGTACCTTTAGTTTGGATCCCTGACTGCTACATGCTCAAATTATACTTATGCAGTGGTAAATACATGACAATTTGGCCCGGTGAGAAAATAATGTGACTGGGCGTGGTATCATACCACTTATCTCAGTATTGCAGCGAGGCAGGGATCTGTCTCGTGTATATCCAAATTAACGAATAAACGGCTGCAAGCAAAATGTCTTTGACTCCTTTCATTGGTTAAGTGTATAGTTATGTTAAAGAATGTATTCAATAAACACATGCTAGTACCGCTACACTAAAATATTACTGAAGTTAAAGTGGCAAACCAAAGGGGACAGATTCTCGGACACACACACACACACACACACGCCATTAAAATTTGAGAAACTGAGAGAGAGAGAGAGAGAGAGAGATGTTATGAGATTATTTTTAATTGTGATTCACAGCTACATATAGGAAGTAAGGGAACATATTTTTTCTGTGATCCGCATGTAATGAATGGCTTGATTCCTGTATGGTTGACTCATACCGTTACAGCTTGGAGTCAGGCGCTCGCTAGCTGGGTGCCAGCCACATTCCTGGTACTCAAGGATACAGAAGTGGCGGGAATGCTGCAGGCGACCTCCACCTGGGAAACCGTGCCAGGAACTGAGATAGGAGTGGATCATTTGTAAACAAAAAATAAGCGAAAGCTCCCAGAAGTTGATGATATCCCTGGCTTGTCAGTGCGAAAATGATGTTTTGAACCATTTCTTTATCGATTCAGCTAAACAACTTGTTGCAATGACGATACGCTTCTTGGAAGCATTCAAGTCTTTAATGATGAAATTAATTTTCCCCAAAACCATATTTAGGAATATGTTCAAAATTTTGAGCATTTTGTGTCTTTCGTTATAAACACACCCACTTGTTCGTCTGTCCCTAACAAAACCCGGACGTGAATATTTTATTCCAATTTTTCTCTCTTTTATTCTCAACTCGAACAAAATCAATGCTAAAATAAATATCGTTGTAAATACATGACGAAAGACTCTTATGTGGCTAGAGTAATCGTTGATTTCCCGCATTGAAAGTCACTTATACGTCTAACTTCCTCAGTCGTTTGCATGCATGCATTCAGTATGTATAACAGCACATGGATCCGGAAATATTTATTTTTTTGTATTAAACGAGGTATATATTTCATATCATGTACGATTACAAATGTACATATTGTCGATAGAAGCAAAAGCAACATTGAACCGTTCTCCACTGGTCATCGGACCTACGATAACATCAGAACCCACCCCCTACCACAGTTCCCAGTTCCGAGCTAAGCGGAGTGTTAATTAAGTGCAATGTGCTGCACATTCGCATTACACATTTGTAGACAGTATACCTTTCAGACGGAAGTACAGATATGGACACGGAGATATAACGGGGACTCGGCAGGGGTCCTTGGATACAGATAAACCGATGTCTGTGTCTGGCCGAACACATACCACAGAAGCCGGCTGTTACAGTGAAACGGTAGTCCTATGTGCTAACTAATCAACCCCATACTGTTCACTTCTATTACAAATATCGTTTTTATTAGACTAGTTGCGAAAAGATATCAAATTGATGATAGAGCTAATTTCTCTAAAATATACGAAGTGTATCTCCTAGTATCTACACCGGGACTCTAACCCACAGCACCTGAGAGCTCAAACTCCGGCGCAGCGGATAGATTTGTGTGAAATCTCCTGCAAGCTGACATTCGGATCACCCCGACCTTTTCCTAGAGAAAATGGACGAGGTGTTCTGAATAGAGAGCAAATGGACATCACAAATCGAGATAACGGTTTTTCTAATTCCAAAATCTGAAATTCTGTATCAACAGAATAATTGTTCCTTCCCATGGGAAGGAACATCTATAGTCATACATTTCAACTTGACAGTTTCAGATTCGCTTCCTGCGGAGATGTTATCCCGCTTAGTCATGATACCTACGATAAGACGGGATCCAATCGGAAGTGACGTGATAGCAGAAACCGCCATTTATCCGCCATTTTATTTCACGTGATGTCCGCCATTTTATCGGCCATTTTAGTCAGTCTAGCAGGTGCGCGTAGGTTTAAATTACGGCTTCGTGTTGTCCCGTTTAAGAAAATACGATGTCAGCCTAAATTAAACTTAGCCCTATTTAAATCCTTGAATTTCTTGCTTCATTTCCTGTGCTACCATGATTTAAAGAAAAAAGAAGAACTTAAGAATGGTTTGACTTGGAGAGAAATGTTCAACCACCAATACAGTTTGTCCTTTTCGTACTCTAAGGTTATCCCTTCTATATGCAAATGCTGAAAAACAGCTTTCACTTCATACTTCATAGTTTAGAAATGCCCTGGAAGGAACTTTTGGTAGGCTTAAACTTGTGAAACACACTATATGTTAACATTAATTAGCCCCTCCAGGTCTGTTATATTTAGAAATGATGAAAATCTTACTTTGAGGCGATTTGTGAAACGCAGGCAAGCATCTAGAAGCATTCTGTAAGACTGCTAAAATTCAAGCTTGATTCTTGATAATTTGAAATCAAACTTACGCGTTTTATCATTCTTACTTTTTGTCAGCTATGCATACTCACTATGGTTCACAAGTATATATATATCTGTCAACACATATATACTCCTGCAGCTGTTGTAAACAGGGCAGTAAGAACTGTAATGCATGCGGGGGACATACAAAACGACTGATGAATATTTTCTTTATCAACTTTGTATGGAGATTTACCATTCTCTGCAAGCTTCTTGATGGTCTGCTCTGATGAAAGTGTTCGTATAGACTTAGACCCTAATCGATTTGATAATGATTATAACATAAACTGAAAATGGTTTTGTACACCGCATCAGAGAGTTAAAACATATCTACGAAATATTACTATCAGGTACCCAGTCTTTGAAAGAAGTCATGTATCTAATTATATAGACCAAATTTCAAGTGAAAGCTATTGATAAAATAACCCTTGACACCAGTGGCAAATCGGACCATCCTGCAAATTGATCAGGTTGATTATACTGTTCGCCGTCTGTCTCTAAATTTGAGATAAGACCATAACTCAATCAAAGCTGTTCAGATAAAGAATTGCTTTCAATACAACTTTAAATTGTATGGAACGTCACATCTACACAAACTCAAATATTTGAAGATAATTCAATTAATGATATCAACAAATGATTTGGAGATGTCAGTAATTATATATTGAGATCAACAATTGATTTGCTGATATCATTAATTCATTTGAAGATCTCTACGAATCATTTGTTGATATCTTTAAATGATTTGTTGATATGAATTATTCATTGGACTAAATATTTGAAAATATTTTCAAATATTTTAGTTTATGTAGATTTGAAGATCTCTTCAAAGATTTAGAGATATCTTCAAATGAATTATTGATATCAACAATTCATTTGAAGATATCAACAAATGATTTGGAGAGATCTAAAAATGAATTAATGATATCAACGAATCAATTGTTGATCTCTACAAATCACGTTAATTGTTGATCTCTTCAAATCATTTGTTGATATCATTAATTGAATTATTTATATCACCAATCCATTTGTTGATGTCTTCAAATCAATTACGGATAAGTATTTACTTTATTTGATAGTAGAGCTCTTCAAATCATTTGTTGATATCTCCAAATCATTTGTTTCAACAATGACTGTTGATATCAACAAATGATTTGGATATATCAATAATTACATATTGAGATCAACAATTGATATGTCGATATCATTTATTCATTTGAAGATCTCTCCAAATCATTTGTTGATATTTTCAAATGATTTGTTGATATCAATAATTCATCTGAAGATATCTCTAAATATTTGAAGATATTTAAAATATTTGAGTTTATGTAGATTTGGCGTTCCATAAAATTGAAATGCACCAAAATATATCTAAATCAGCCTGAGATAATCCTATAGGTTGAACAAGTTGCTAATTGTTTTCTGGATAAAGCTTAACGAACAAAAGTCTCGAATATACTGAGAAGATCATACTTATTCATGGAAGGCTTCCTCGCCTGAATTTTCACTCCATTCATAATATAAACCACGTGTTGGTTACAGGTACGGCTATCGGCACGTGTAGGGCGCACACTGCACGACGGGGAATGATCGATGTCTCGCGCTGACTGATTACCCGGATGATAGTTTGAGAGTCTCACCTGGAATCTTGCTTCCGACCAGGGGGGCACAGCGTCACGTGACGCAGAGAACCAACAAAGTGTGTGTATACATGTTTATGTCTGTACTGTTCTTTTAAGCTGATACAATATTACCCGTGTCAGGTTTACACAAGAGAGAGAGAGAGAGAGAGAGAGAGACAACAACAGTTAAACAGCATCTATTGTGACAACTACATATACCGTACGTAATTAAAGTTTTGTCTCAGATTCCAACAGTGGATAGGGCTTTTATATATATATATTGTTTTCCACACAATCTCCATATTATCAAACTACGACAACTCGGTCCAAATCAAACAAAAATCATGTCCTTGCCATGTTCACAAGCAGGACAATATGTTCCATGAGAACCATAGCGGTCCATATCACCCTATATCATCACGGATTCCGCATCTATTTGTTTACCTTGTAGTTATTCCTTGTTTCACCAAAAACACACGATAGAAGTTATGCTGACACGACGACACAGTGAACTAGTTCCAGCAAAGACGGAATTGTTTTACGGTGATATTTCAGCGTCATCTTCTTTTTCTGAATCGCAGAAATTAACAGTACATGTACATAAAAATTGTATTGTGAGGAAACTAAATACCGGTGTAAAGAGAAATCCATGATTTCACGTATTTCCCAGGCTCTCATCTAATAGAGACAGAGAGAGAGAGAGAGAGAGAGAGAGAGGAAGGGGGGGGGGGGTGAGAGATGCAATACCATAAACCAGTTAAGAGTGAGCAATATCGAACATGAGTTTTCGTAAATTAATGTAATGTATATTGCGAGTGGTGCAGATAATATTTAGTTAAAACATGGAGGGGAGTCAGCTTAGGGTACTTCGGATGGTAAATCCATGATTTAACTCGAGGGCTACCTCAGAGCTCTTGACATGCTTAGGAAGTCACGATACAAAAGTGTTAAGTATACAACACCTACTAACCTTTTGCTCTATTTTAAGGATGGACCTCTTGTCTATGGTATAAGAATGTGTGTACGTCATTACTGGCGTACTATCCAATGTCTGACGTTCAAATTGTTGAAAAATTCAAATGATGATGATAAATTTCACGGTCGTCCTTTTATTTCTGGTATAGGTACATGTATACTTTCATAAGAACGATTATGCAATTTAATAGACAAACGAGTCTTAAAAGTGTATCACGTGTAAATATTTGAATTAAAATGAGTCCGACTGTTCCAATTCTAGTTCAGTCAAATGTAGTTATGCTTGCTCACGTGGTAGATTTAATTACGCATCTAAATGTTTAGACTTAAATAATTCTACAGAAAGTTAGAACCAGTTGCTCGCGTTTACAGGGATATGGAACATTTCACACATTCTCGGTTTTGTGCGACTGTCATTTACTGGTCTGTTTATCATAAATGTTTTATGAACGTTCTCATAAATGTTTATAAGCCACCGAACGAACGCCCCCGGAATCTATATTCCTGGTATAAGACGCATCTGATAACAACTTATCTTATATTCCTCTCTCTATATAACTGATATAGTGTGGAAAAAATCAAGGACAACACGTAGGAAAAATTATTATTGTTATTGTTTTTATTGTTTATATATATATATATATATATATATATATATATATATATATAACTGAAACATTTGTCGTCAGTAAAACCATAATAGTATGACAGAGAGAGAGAGAGAGAGAGAGAGAGCATTGTGTTTGAGACAAGGTTACAGCCGGGATCATATGCAGATTAAAGATTAAAGTCAAACAGGATCGCACTGATCGTCAGAAAAGAACATAAATGCACGAAACAAGTTTTATTTTATTATACTTGACTAGATGATGGAAAATCTACATTCATATTACTGTGTATTATTTGGGAATTACGTGGATGGTGTCCTTATAAAAAATACCGTTCATCGCCGTTGTAGGGATTGGATTATGTACATTATATTCATCTAAAATCTGCAGTCATTCGTAACTCGATCACTCGATCCCAATGGCAGCCATTTCTATAAGAAAACAAAACTCACTGTTTTCATTGTTGATAACATCATAATATTCTACCTGGATCCAGTTTCCGTCACACATATATTTTGTGGGGTTCGTATAATCGGAACTGTGGGGTAATAAATAATATCCGGGCCGATATAAAACAAGGTAATCGTACACATTGGTATGAACACAATACAGTTAAATGGCAGACATTCAGATGTTGTAAATACAAGACTGATATGGTATGCAGTATTTGTTTTCTATGTAGTAATGGCATTGTAACGTAAAGCACATCTCCACTTGTTTCTTAAAGAGATATGGGGAAATGACAATGAGTGATTTCAACACGAGATTGAGATTTTTTTTAAGTATAAAATCGAAAATTCATTCAACTATTCATTAAAGTACATTTTGGTATTTAAGGAGAATATTGCAGGATAAAACATCTTAAATTGCGGGAACCCTGATTGCCCACTTCCCTTTGCAGTTGTTGATATGTTTCGCCTCAGTATTTGCACTAATAAGAAATAAATAAAACTGTATATAGAAAAAAAAAATGTTAGTGAATGTAGATCCAAGAGTATTTTCTCCTTTTTTGGTTCATTAAACTTCCTTTACAAGGAAACCTTTCCCATTTGTACTTCTTAAACACAAAATGCGTATGCCTAGATGACTGATAGCTATGAATCATAGTGAATATTATTTATACCAGTAAATGCCTGAACATTTCATATTTTGACCATTTATGATCACATTTACCATCAGTTGATAAGTGCAGAGGGTTTACCAATTGGAAGTGTACGACAGAGTGCTTAAAACAATCTCGACTCGCTTACTCTACAATACTCTCGTATACATTTTGTACATTCCGCAGTGTACAGCCCCGCCCGTCACATATACAAAACATCATGCATTCGCTGAATCAGGCAAGTTGCCATTGACTCAAAAAATGTGGTATACTATGACTAGCTGTTGCTACGGTGGCAATTTTTTCATTGGATTTGTTGTTGTTGTTGTTGTTGTTATATTGGGTTTACCGTCGCTGCGATTGTATTTCAATAATATAGCGACATCCAGCTAATTACAGGTGGAGGAACACCCCGAGTACACAGAGGTACCCGGGTAGAACCACCTACCTACCGCAAGCCAGCTGGAAGGCTTCCTCATATGAAAGATCCGAAGTCCCTACCGGGATTCGAACCCACAGCGGTGAGGGGCTGAGGGATTTGTAGTCCACGACTGTAACCGCTCGACCACGGCGGCCCCCATTGGATTTGTTAAGAACTCATTACAATCCGGAAGTGAATGGCATGAGGACCCCACGAGGAAATAAATAAATAAATAAATAAATAAATAAATAAATAAATAAATATCAAATATTTATTTTTTATGATTTTCATCTTATTTTGATAAAATCTATATTGTTTAAGAAAGCCAAATTCAACATAATAATATTTTAAAAGGCTACGTCCAACTAAATTTTCTAATGCATATTTGGTTTAAGCAATATTCGAACCACTGATACTTCGAATCCAATCATTCACTCAACCATCTTCTGCAACTTGTGATAAACATAAACGACTGAACTCCAGGTAAAACGGATATATGTATGTAATGATATATAAACATAGCCGAGAGAAACTAAATTTTAAAAAGTGTAAAAGATGAACTCATCGGTGGGAACTGTTTCACTATGACTACATTACGGTCTCTTTCCAATGTTTTTTTTTTAGGGTCAACATGCCTAATAACCATAAGCTATTTTAAGTTGCTGCTTTCTTCTGATAAACATCCACGTAAAGGACAAGGAATGATAGGCAGAACAGGTTAACTGAGAGGGTAGTATGTATCCCCTTGTACAGAGGGTTGCCTGGAATCACTGTGTGTAATTATTAATGACGCTACTTCTTATACTAAACTACCCTACCTCCATCCATCTCCCGGCATTTTTATAAAGTATAAGGTTTGACACCAGAATGGTCCCTGGTTCTGGGCTAATTACAACCCCTTTTCAAAAGTTCTATCCCCTGATTTAAGCGAGTTGCAAGAGGATGGTGGACCACCGTTCTTTATAAAAGTTCAACTTCCATACCACTTTAACCAGCTTCAATACCACTTTAATTAACGTCCATACTACTTTAAATGTGAACTAGATGCGTGCTTTCCAGAATATAGAAATAATATCATTTTGATCTCTCATTACTCACATCGTATTACTGTATACACAATTCAATTTTTGGCTTTTTCAATACGGGTAAAGAGTCAGACACGAAATACGTTTTTATTTCTCCCTCTTTCTCTGTGTGGCCTTGGCCTAAAGTTACTGAAACATTCCATCTGTATAATGTCTAACTCAAATAGTGCATGCAGTTGATTGAAATCAGATCAGAGATTCGTACAGTTGAACCTGTATTAGCGGCCACTTGTACTAAGCGGTCAACCTGTATTTAGCGGTCAAACCAAACTAGCATTTTGCTATATATTTAAACTTCATTTAGCGGTCGCCTCTGTTAAGTGGCAACTTTCTCTTGCTCCCTTGACTGACCGCTTAAGTAAGTTTTGAATGTATACAGCTTATAATGAACAGATATGGTCACAGAAAGGGCTGTACCCGGGTACCCGCGGGTTGGGTAGAAAATTACCGGTACCCGAGTACGAAATCATTACCCGTTACCCGGCCTTACCTCTTGTACTTCTTTTCTTTTTACATGTCAATAATGATATTTTAAAACATAATTCTACACTCTGTCAAGAAATTATCTTAACACGCGTTGAAGATGGGCGTATTTTGGGAGTCCGTATCGTTAAGCGCTTAGTAAAATGTGTTAAAGTCAATGACAAAATGGTTTATGATAAAATACCAATAAATCGGTTTTAAGCAATGACAACATTTGCACGAGTACCCGTTCATCCGCGAGTAAAAGTAAGTCGGGAACCCGGATAAAAATAATAGACCCGTTTCAGTCGTAGCCACCGGCAATCAATTCGATATAGAGGAAGGTACATGAATACAATGACATAGATATACTCGTACCTTTGCGTATGCCATCAACTTGTCGAGCTTTGCCTCCCATAAAGTATAGTTTGGGTTATTTTCTGAAGAACCAGCGTCACTATTTGCTTTTTTTTTTATAGCAAAATACCTTTCAAAAATGAGATCGGTAAAATATATAATATTTGCAATGCATATAGTTGATCCTTCTCCAGTCGTTGCATAACACCTTGCGTTCGCCTCCATTCCTGCCAATGCTGTAAAAACGCATGTTTAATATGAGTATCCGGCAGCTGGTTACAGTCACAATCGGGAATCATCTGTGTGCTCCGATTGCATGAGCTAGTTTCTATTTTTAAGCAAACATACGCAAGAAACGCATGGCAAATCGCTTATTGGCGTCTGTAATCATGCTCGGAATGATTCTTACCTGTTACAAGCGGATGAGTAGGATCACGCCTTTACAGCGAGTATCTTGGAGCGGCGCATGTATAGATAACTCCTGAAATGCATACAGGTACTAGGAAGAAATTAATACGGAATGGCAAGGCTCCCAACGGCTGTCGTGTTGCATGCGATGAGTATGTCATTTTGAGAAATAGGAAATGAGAAAGTCAATGTTCATCAAAATTACTGAAATTAACTAGAAGGGCTACTTCACGAAATTAAATGTGTCAATTGTATTATAATTATTATTATTATATCCTCGGTAATAACACAAACTTCTATATAAAATACTAGCATTAAGTCCAAATTAATTTCTTCTTTTCAAAAGTGTATATACCAGTATCATTTAACCAATCTCAGACTCAGGAAAGATAACACATATTACCGGTACCTACAATACAGTATGCTAATAGTCGATCGTCATGGTATTATTATATAGGAAATATATAGACATTTTACATCCCGTAAAACTGATACTGATACGTGTATACATACAAAAACACAAGTTGTGGAAGAAGACATTTTCTTTGTTATAAAGGTAATGCAAAATGTTCACGCATAACAAGAGCAATCAAAGCGGTGAAGGCACTGAAGTTGTGTGTGTCTCAAGTGAAAGAGGGTTTGAAGAGCTGCAGATCTGCTGGGTTAATTATTTTTTCCAGATGTTAAACTTAAATAAAATGTTGTTGTTTTAGATTTGCTTTCTTTTGATTTAGATATGCATATTGATATAGATCTTATAAACTGTAGGCAAGAGAAATAGGGACAGTAAGAGATGCGATGTGCTAAATGTTAGCAGTCCATTGAAACAAATGACGTGTGCAAGGATAAAGCTGGTTTATAACATGGGTTGAATGACATCGTTTTAAAATTTGATCCACATTTATCAAATGTACTTTGATAAACTAAAATAGTGCGACAATCCTATTCTCTCAGCGCTTTGATTTGTACTCTGTATGTGTGACGGTCTCTATTTATAGATTGAAGTAATAATGCAAAATTCAGTTAATGGTTCGTAATTAATTTCGGATAGTAAATACAGTATTCAGGTTTCGGTCATTTTATTATAGTGTAACAAATAACCCCAGGAGGTATCTGAGGTCGATAGCTTGATGCTGTTATTAATATGTCACACGGATTTCTATCGGACTTCAAGCTTACTACTGTACATGGGTTATAGTAACACTATAAAATGACTGAAACAAGCATATTTACTGTCCAAAATTATTTACGATCCAGCTTTGCATCAAAACAAGCTACCAGAACATTTGTATATTCCTACGCATGGTCAAGTGATAGTTTTGCAACATCATAGAGATTTTTATTCTTTAGTGCTTTTATGCTACGGACATTTTTTATGTCCCATAAACATTTGTTTTTGACACAAAATTTATTTTTCAATTGTTCAATTGTTCGATCATATTTACAATATGGAGAAGTTATTCGGTTTTCAAAGTAGGGAAACGGATGCTCAGAATATAGGTCCTATAGTTGGTGAGACTGACGTCACACACAACTAAAAAAACTAGATGTGTAGATATATTTGAGAACAAAAGTCATATTCAAAGGATGATTGTTCGTTTTTGTGGAAAATGCAATTTCACTATAAACATTTAAATACACTTATCGTAAATATTTCGGCAAAACTTGCCGTTGTCAAGGAAAAACATAAATTTTAAAGCCACAACATAATAAGCATTTGTACAATCTCCATATTGTAATTGATACGGCTCTATATAACTCACTCGTATGGATAACAAGATAGGAACTTAACAAATGTTTATTATATTGGGCCATTTCACCAAGAATTTTTTTTTTTTCCCAGTCGGTCCGACCTGGACCATATTGTCCCCGGTGAATCAATTCTATGATCGGCTCGATTTTTCGTCATGAACCGCCTCAAATCGTCCCCGATAGAGTCCCGACAAATGGAACAGGGGGTTGGGATGTTCCTTGTGCGATCGACACGTTTCCGGTAGAGGCTATAGGAAAGCCCGGAGGGTGGACGAGATTAGGTGACCTCCAGGGGACCCTGGGACGACCACGGGCCGACGGTTCTTCATCGGCTACTGTTTTTCATCATGTTTTTAAACAGTAGCCGATCGCACTTTCGTTACCCGGTCTTTGGGGGACAGAGGCGATCCTGCAAGATCTTCCCCCGAAGGTGTTGTTCGACAGTGCTCGCAAGATCTCGACTATTTTCGCAAAAATTCGGCCTATCGACTATGGGTAAAAAAAAAGGATGGGTACTATCGGGACCAAGAAAAACCTTAGTGGAATGACCCTATGAGGGAACAGCTTTAATTACAACTTCCAACAGAGATTTGTTGGCCAACTATGAAATTCTGAAATTCACCGTAAGGGGGCACCCTCCCCTCTGGACCCGCTCATGAGTATACATTTTAGAGAAATACAGGGCGGAGTGAAGAAGCAAGGCCCAAGATCAAAACGTTTTTATTGGTATATATTAATAATATATTAAAATACAACAGTGCTGTGTTTATGATACTTTCTTTTCTTTTAAGGAATCAAATAAATATTAAGATTATAGTTCGCATTCTAAGAAAATTGTCAGATTTGTTCCCTTTTCAGATTTTTTTTCTGAAACACGTTGGTGTCATTTTGTATTTCAAATAAATGTAATTGCACTAGGGAAAAATGAAGCAAAAATACTTTGTCACATTGTCATTCTGGATGAAAATGAAAATACAGGTTTACATGTGTTTCACTTCCGGGCCGTTTGCATGCGTTCTTAAGTTTTCACAGGTTCTCTGATGATGACTACTGTGTATGCATACCTGGGCAAAATGTATCCCTATCACAACAATATGTGCGTACCTGGCAACTACAAAATGTCAAATAATTGAATAAAGCTGCTGATTAGCAGAAACAATAAAAACCTATTAACTACGTAATTATCACTGCCAGAGGCGCTTGTTCTTCTTACTGTTTTCAAGCGTCTTGTTGATAAAGATCGAGGTTTTCCAGATGCTTATGTCTATGCAGCAATTTTGAAACACATTAAGGAAGCATAGCAATTGATACACTGCCAGCTTTCAGCAAAAATCAGATACTCTTGATAAGGAAGCAAGTCAAAAAGAACGAAACAAATTTAAATTTCTTTTCTTTTATCAGTATCAGTCTAAACATCCTTTCGATGCTTCTTAAAAGAAACGACCATGAACTATCGAATTGAACTTATATCTGTGCAAAAATGAAATAAGAAAATCAACGAGTAAATGGTGTTGCACGCAACACATGACATGAGTCCCCCCTACCGGCGAGGTGCATAATTTTTCCGTTACCATAACAACCAGAATTTTGGCCAGAGGAAAAACAAGAGGCCCATGATGGCCCTAAATCGCTCACCTGAGATAAATAGGTTGACCCAAGGAACATCTGTACCAATTTATTTTAAAATCTGGCCAGTAGTTTTGAAGAAGATGATTTTTAAAGTTTTCATATTTTATTTGCTGCCATGGCAACCAGAGTTCTACATGGATCAAGTTTATTTTAGGAACTTTTGTGAATGTTGACCCAAGGATCATTCCTGCCATGTTTAATCAAATTCTGTCCAGTGGTTTCAGAGGAAATGTTGATTAAAGTTTTCCCTGTATACATATAAGGCAAATAACCCCCGCCCCTGGCGGCCATGTTTTTTACGGATTGGAATTTTTTTTAGCAACTTTGGTAGGGGTTGACCCAATGAACATCTGTACCAATTTATTTTAAAATCTGGCTAGTAGTTTTGAAGAAGATGATTTTTAAAGTTTTCATTTTTTTTTCTTTTCGTTGCCATGGCAACCAGAGTTCTACATGGATCAAGTTTATTTTAGCAACTTTTGTGAAGGTTGACCCAAGGATCATCCCTGCCAAGTTTAATCCAATTCTGTCCAGTGGTTTCAGAGGAGATGTTGTTTAAAGGTTTCTCTATATACATATAAGGCAAATAAGCCCCGGCCCTGGCGGCCATGTTTTTTACGGATCGGAAATTTTTTTAGCAACTTTGGTAGAGGTTGACCCAAGGAACATCTGTACCAATTCATTTTAAAATCTGGCCAGTCGTTTTGAAGAAGATGATTTTTAAAGTTTTCATGTTATTTTTTTCTTTTGGTTGCCATGGCAACCACAGTTCTACATGAATCATGTTTATTTTAACAACTTCTGTGAAGGTTGACCCAAGGATCATCCCTGCCAAGTTTAATCTAATTCTGTCCAGTGGTTTCAGAGGAGATGATGTTTAAAGGTTTCTCTATATACATATAAGGCAAAAAAGCCCCGCCCCTGGCGGCCATGTTTTTTACGGATCGGAATTTTTTTTAGCAACTTTTGTAGAGGTTGACCCAAGGAACATCTGTACCAATTCATTTTAAAATCAGGCCAGTAGTTTTGAAGAAGATGATTTTTAACGTTTTCATTTATTTTTCTTTTCGTTGCCATGGCAACCAGAGTTCTACATGGATCAAGTTTATTTTAGCAACTTTTGTGAAGTTTGACCCAAGGATCATCCCTGCCAAGTTTAATCCAATTCTGTCCAGTGGTTTCAGAGGAGATGTTGTTTAAAGGTTTCTCTATATACATATAAGTCACAAAAAAAACCCCGCCCCTGGCGGCCATGTTTTTTTACGGATCGGAATAATTTTAGCAACTTTGGTAGAAGTTGACCCAAGGAACATCTGTACCAATTTATTTTAAAATCTGGCCAGTAGTTTTGAAGAAGATGATTTTTAAAGTTTTCATTTTTTTTTCTTTTCGTTGCCATGGCAACCAGAGTTCTACATGGATCAAGTTTATTTTAGCAACTTTTGTGAAGGTTGACCCAAGGATCATCCCTGCCAAGTTTAATCCAATTCTGTCCAGTGGTTTCAGAGGAGATGTTGTTTAAAGGTTTCTCTATATACATATAAGGCAAATAAGCCCCACCTCTGGCGGCCATGTTTTTTTACGGATCGGAATAATTTTAGCAACTTTGGTAGAGGTTGACCCCAGGAACATCTGTACCAATTTATTTTAAAATCTGGCTAGTAGTTTTGAAGAAGATGATTTTTAAAGTTTTCTTTTTTTTTCTTTTTGTTGCCATGGCAACCAGAGTTCTACATGGATCAAGTTTATTTTAGCAACTTTTGTGAAGGTTGACCCAAGGATCATCCCTGCCAAGTTTAATCCAATTCTGTCCAGTGGTTTCAGAGGAGATGTTGTTTAAAGGTTTCTCTATATACATATAAGGCAAATAAGCCCCGCCCCTGGCGGCCATGTTTTTTTACGGATCGGAATAATTTTAGCAACTTTGGTAGAGGTTGACTCAAGGAACATCTGTACCAAATTATTTTGAAATCTGGCTAGTAGTTTTGAAGGAGATGATTTTTAAAGGTTCATATATTTTTCTTTTCGTTGCCATGGCAACCAGAGTTCTACATGGATCAAGTTTATTTTAGCAACTTTTGTGAAGGTTGACCCAAGGATCATCCCTGCCAAGTTTAATCCAATTCTGTCCAGTGGTTTCAGAGGAGATGTTGTTTAAAGGTTTCTCTATATACATATAAGGCAAATAACCCCCGCCCCTGGCGGCCATGTTTTTTTAAAATTTTTTGGGGTTAACCCAAGGAACATCTTACCAAATTATTTTAAACCAGTAGGTTTAAGGGATGATTTTTAAATTTTCAAATTATTTTTCTTTTTGTAGCCATGGCAACCAGAGTTCTTCATGGATCAACTTTATTTTAGCAACTTTTGTAGAGCCTCACCCAAGGAACATTCCTGCCAAGTTTCATTAAATTCTGTCCAGCGGTTTCAGAGGAGATGTCGTTTAAAGCAAATTGTTGACGACGGACGACGCACGACGGACGACGCACGACGACGGACGCCGGGCGAAGGGCGATCACAAAAGCTCACCTTGAGCACTTTGTGCTCAGGTGAGCTAAAAAGTGACGTACAGAATCTCAATAATGCCATCTATTCATATACCAAGTTTCATAATATTATCTTAAACGTTATTCAAGTTATCGCGGGACCAAGATTTCCGGACATCCGGACGGACGGACGGACAGACGAAGGCAAACCTATAGTTCCCTTCGGTAGGGGACTTAAAATCGTGTCCGTCCCTCTGCCCCCCCCCCCCCAAAAACAACAACAACAACAACAACAACAACACAAAAACAACAAAGCAAAACACTTTATAAATGTGATTTATCCTTTTACACTTTTTATACAGATTAGAAAATAAGTTATATATTAAAAACAAAATTTTTTTGAGATATATTTTGCATCTGGGACTGTGGGGAAAGATTTCTCAGTCAAGTTTGCACCCTAAACGTTCTAGTCCATTGTTATAGTTGATCAAATACCGGGTAGATGCGCAAGAATAACATTTCGAAGTTCGAATTTACAATATGATGGCAATTGAATCTTTAAATATTTAAAAATATGTATGTATAATGTACGTTTAAGTTGTACATTTATCGTGTATTTTTAAACACAAATAAATGGTTCATGTTTAGAATTGTTCATGTGGATTTATGAGAAAATGAAAAACAGGTAAAGAAACATGCAAACGTCCGCTATTTAACAGATAAGGAAAATAAACATTTGGTCCATTTAATATAATTGCAGTTTGTAAGGGCCAAAACCAATAAATATAAAAGTACATATGAAATACATGTACGTAAACTAAGAACTGTTTTTGGCGGTCATGGGCTACTTTTAAATTAATCTAATAATCTCAGTAGAGAGCTCACCCAAGGAAATTTTCAAATCTGGGCAGAAGGTTTGGATAAAATATATTGAAAATATCATGAGTTTCTTAGTTTTAAGGAATTGTTGACAACGGTCGGACGGACGACATTTACATTCATTTTCAAGGTTTCAAAATCTATATCATTTAGCTGAAAACACTTTCTGTTGCTATGGTATATTGATGTTAAAAATGTAAAAGAAAAACAACATAAGATGCAATTCATAAACAAATGAAGAAAAAGTAATGTTTTAAATAATCTAGAAAACTAATTCAATTTCATCATTACATAAGCTAACATCAAGAAATTTCATTGAAAAAGCAAGTAATTTGATAAATTAATTGACCTCTTTCATGACACTGGAATCGATGTGACCAAGAATCTAAAGCTGGTTAAAGTGAATAGAAAACACATCACATTTTATATTTATAAACAAGAATACAAATGAGGATTTATATTACAAGGTCGCTCATGAATATTTATGACAGAAAAAAGGCGTCATTTTTTATATCTTTTTTTTTTTTAATTTCAAGAAAAAGCCTTCTTCATTGTGTATTTGTACGACATACGATTAAGACGCAATATGCAGACATTATGAAAAATGTATTTACACAACGACATACGAAGTCTACATCGACAAAAGAACGTATTCATATTCCGTTCATAAATCCCCCACACCTATTCACACATCACATTTCATCCGAGGATCGGTGTGCGCAGGCAATTAACAGTTACCCTTATAATAGACTTCAAAAATATCCCGAAAAACACAATACCCCGGCAGTTGCATACCAGAGATATTTGATGATTTAGAATGGAGACCTTTACTGCTTTACAATGAATTAAAACTGCAAAACACCAAGATCATCAATCAAGCACCCGTTGAAACCGTTCTGCATTAGTTGAGCAATTTACACTGTAGAGCTGCTGTTTTGTGCAGATTATGCTTTATATTCTATAGACAGGCACTTAGCATAGACACAAACGTTTATTTCTATATTGAAGTACATGCTGTTAATTCAATCCAGTTCTCATATATATATAATAGTTTTGAGTTAAAGAGAACGACACAGTGTATCATTTTACGAAACGGAATCTAAATTGACTATTGAAAAAGATTGGACGAAACAAAAAGGTACACCGTTTTTATCGTTCTGTTCATGCGAACATACTATAATTGTACTACTGACAAGAAATGCAGTTCGGCAGAGTTTGGCAGCGTGATATACCACTGATTAGGTCTATAAATACCTCCAATCAGTGAGAGGAAGAGTACTTCCACTTCCGCGTTTTCTGATTCATACACAAAACGTTCGTACCTGCTTCTTAAAATACTTTTCTTATACCAAGCAAAATTCGCACTGATAAACGTTTACATTCCTGTTAAATGGAATAATCGCCGGTGGGTCCATTTTCTTACCAAGTTTCAGCAACCTGTGGAACTACTGCCGAACAAGCGGGAAAAATATCTCAATTGGATTAGCCCCCATAAAATGCATATGTCGTCGTTATATGTCATTGTCAGATGAGGAATCATTTTGATCTATCTCAAAGTTAATCTATAACTGATAAAGTCTTTAAACTTATGATTGCTTTTTAATGTTGCATATCATAGAGAGAACTTGCACTTTGCAAGACTTTCAAATCGTATTACTGTTAGAAGCCAATCTTAGGTTCATTTATGGGAATAGATACCCCATTGTAGATATAAATGATATCTAGTTACATTGCAGTTACAAGTGTATACCTATCTTAACGGTCCACCTACTATATTAAAATCATTTTGAGATATACAGGCTCAGGAGATAGATGATTATCTTTAACCTTACCAGGCTAACTTTCTTAATTGAACTTGTCCTTTCTTCATACTGGACTTATTTGTTTAAGTGGGTGCTTCTTGAAAATTTATTGACTGAATAGCGAACAGTGCAGACCATGATCAGTCTGCACAGATGTGCAGGCTGATCTTGGTCTTCACAGGTCGCAGAGACGGTCACAAGTAACCTTGGATTGAATACGAGTTCTGTTCACCTAATATTCTAACGACTTTGATCACTGCCGTGTATCGAACCCAGGATGCAGACCAAAACTCTCTTAAGGCGATGAGTAAATGTATCAGTTTAGGGTCCTATACTGTAGGCACTCTGCAGGTTCTTGCCTTAGCAATCGTATTAGTCGAGCTTTCGTTATGCCTATCACTGATGTACATGTGCGAATATTTGAATATCTAAAATGTCTTTATGTTTGATGATACAATTTGTCAATTTATTTCCAGACAGTCACACACACACATAAAATGCAGTTTTCCTTTTTGTTTATGCCGTAGGTTCCAAGAGGTTACGGTTGAGAAACATCCAGTAATGTAATGTAATTAAGCGAGTACCTGATCCCCGTGTGGGGTGTAGAGTTGATGTGTTTTAGATTCATTCACCGAAAGTTGCAACAGTGTTACACTCAATGTTTAGGTAACTAAAGCAAAACTTGGTAGAACATATCTGATTAAATGGTTTAAATGAAGTTTAATGTGTCGTTAAGTTTTGGCATGAGGTTTTCAATCTCAGATGCTTGCACATGGATCAGAGCAACAATCGAAATATCATATTATGCATAAAACCTATATAATGTGATGGCATAACTATTATCCCATTATTTTTATTAGTGACTTTCATAAGCTTACAAGATATTCCTAAATATTCAGTGACAATGAATTGCAACAGCATTGGATGGAGTATGTAAAATTATCTGACCATTCTACTCCTGTTACTTTTACTACTACAGCAACCGCAACAATAACCAATACTACTTCGTACTATTACTAATGCTGCTTCTAATAATTATTTAAGGAAACTGACACAAGTTACCATTTCATATAATAATTCAGTTATTATCCCTGAACGAATAAATGTTTATTTCCAATGGCAATAAATTCCAGAACGTTTTTATCACGAAAATAAATGCCAAGAAATAATTATTCAACAAATCTTTATAACTTACTTACATCTTCAAAATCCACATTTTAGACACACGGATATATTGTTTGATCAGTTTAATTAAAGTAGATAATGTATATATTCATTCATAACTGTTACAATATCAAACAGTAATATTTACACTTCACATTTGTAATTGAAAATAGAATTGACTGATGGGTACATATTCCTGTTTTGCTGTCTGACACGTAATTTACATTCACGTATATCAAAAACAATACGAGTCTCACGAGGAATAAGAAAAGTTGTGTTCATAAATATGCATACACATGATGACAATAGCAGTGCATACTCTAGCTACTACTTCTGATGCTTGTGCGGGAACATTTCTGGCATCAGTCGTGTTTTTATTATACTCGAGTCGCAGTAACATTAGATTCCTTGATATTAGGTCACGGGGTAAAGAAACTGACACTGACATATATTTTTGTATGTTATATGCTCGTATGTTTCCAGTTATGGTGATCTCAGAAATAATCATAACCATGATGATGCAACTGTGTCCGGGTATAATTATGTTTTGACCATTTTTATTTGTAAACTCTATAAGCTAAATATGCAACTGAATCGAATGCAAGAAATGAAACTGTTCCAGTCTCACTGTAACTACTAGTTCTATTACTACTTCTAATACTGCCACCATTAACAACAACGTTAAACAAGGAAAGATTAAAACAAAATGTTTTAATGGACGGCCTACAACGAGCCAGGGACTCTATATATAGAGTCCCTGAATAAGCATACTGCCTCTGTCTCCCTCTCTTTTTCTCTCTCTCTCTTCTACCGTTTTGAAGATTTACATAAATATATGTATTAAAATCACAGACCGTATAACCTAACCTGTTTAATAGGTCTATGATTTAAATCAAAAGGAAGCAAATATAAATTAACAAACGAAAAATAATGGATATATAAAGCTAGTTTTTAAAACATACAAAACATATATAGCCCAGGAATACTGCTTAAATTTTAATTGATATATAAAAATATTTAAAAATACGTTATTGCTGCATTGAGTCACATTTAAAACAACCTTATCAACTTTCATTCTTTTACAGAAATTTTAGGAAGGCATAATAAGTCCTATGTAAAGCTATCGTAAATTCAAAGAAAAAAAAAAACTAAGGAAAGTTTCGGTAAACAAAATCATAAGACCTTTGATCTTTACCCATCAGGATTCTTATCAATGCTTATGCTACTTCAATCAATAGGGCGAACTCAGGCGCATGAATTACACGTGTAATACCAATAATACCCATTGCAGTTCAAGGTGCATCGCCTGTAGAACTTCCTACTTTCAGTTCTAATTGAAAGCAGTTTGGCTTGCGGTCCTGTGGTAATATTGCTTTTGTTGAAGATAAAAGTAACACTCCTGTACAATTATGATAAATGATCGGTTTCCATAGAAACAAATCTACCAGTACACTATTCTCTGTGCTTGTTCTATGCGGTGCTCGGCCACCATTTTACCTTTACCTGGGCGCAGTCCATTGGAAAATAGCAGAAGGGTGTAGGGACCCCTAGCCCTGCCGGTAGGGCAGACTTCTTATCATCCCGGGGGCCTGTTTCGGCGATCTACCGCGGGTGCGTTGCGTCATTTATCATCTACAATTAACATGATAATAATCATCACTGATGGTCAGCAGATACATGACTGCTGGGGCGCAGGCCGTCCCGCTGTTTCCCAGTGGTTCCTCCTGATTTTTGGTCGGTTCCTTTCTACTTTCCAAAGA
>CM037780.1:60847960-60897960 GCA_021229015.1 Solen grandis | reverse complement strand
TTATTAGATTTATTGTCCCACCAACAGTATTTCAGTCATGTGGAGATGATGTCTACCTGAGACAGATAAAGTGCTGCCACAATGTGCAGTATCATGCTGTAAACATGTGGCATGATACCACACCAAGTAACATTATCCTGACACCAGGCTAATCAGTCCTGCAACAACTCTATATACTTAGCGCCAAGCAAGTGAGCTATACCAGTAGAATTTTTTATGACTTTGTTATGTCGCAGCCAGGGATCAAACCCACGACCTCCCGATTCTGATGCAGACGCTCTAACCACTCGGCCACCAGGACAAGTGTCAGTTGTTTGTTTTGTAGGCTCTAAATACAGATATGACAGAATAGATATACATATACTGTAATGCCAAAATCTAACAACACACCCCACCCCACCCCATCCCCACTACTCACATTTTAACAACCCCTAAAGTTCACACATTTATAAAAGATATATCAATTTAATTGCCATTATCCAGTTCTGAATATACAACATAAGCTTATTATACAAAGAATTAAGGAAAGAGTGGACATTTCCAGGCTGATATGTTTTCAATGATGTAAACCCTTTACAACTCTTAATATGCCACCTTTAACCATGCTTATTTAATATCAACTTATTTCTTTTACATTTATAGGTATAAGAATCTTTTACAACTTTAATAAATCCTTCCCATAGTTCCTGGATTGGACCAGTACTTTGCACCTAGGAAGGTCTTGAACAAATAATCATCCACGTGGGTATCAAACTTAAAACCCTTGAGACCATATCCAATGAACACTACCACTAATCCACAGCATCCTGAATGTTAGTTGATTCATATAAAAGCAAATGAAAGTATGATATTTTTAATATGACCTCCCATCTTGAATACAGCAAAGAATAAGTAACAGAATAAAACTTGATCAGCCTGCTAAATACCTTTAAGTTATTAGTCACCATTTTACAAAGTTTCTTGATAACCCTCATGTGGTACAGTGTCAATTACAAGTGCTGGTAGAAATGGTGGATGCTCCCCGAACTGCGCTTTGTCACTTGATGGGTACTTTATTATACTATATGAGCTCCAGACAAAATTTAAGTATAAAAAATAAGAAAGGGCAATAACTTCTAAATTATGAAACCAAGAGTTATGGTTCTTGTGCACTGCACTTTTTGTCAATGAGATCTATCTACCCATGAAGCTTCTTGTTGATACCTCTCATAGTTTTGAGTTATGCTCCGGACAAAATTTAAGAATGAAAAATAACAAAGTTATTGTTCTTAAACACTGCACTTGAGATCTATCTACCTTGTGGTTTCTGAGAAGAAGATTTTTCAGTTTTTTCCTATATTAGCCTATGTAAAATCAGGCGACCCCTATGACAGGGTCAAATTTGACCCTAGTGCCATAATTTGAACATACTTGGTAGTGATCTACTAAACAATGCTGCACACCAAATATCTAAAGTCCAGGCCTTGTGGTTTCTGAGAAGAAGATTTTTCAAGTTTTTCCTATATTAGTCTATGTTAAATCATGTGACCACTGGGGCGAAGCCAATTTTGACCCCAGGGTCAACATTTGAACTAACTTGGTACAGACCCACTAGACAATGCTACACACCAAATATCTAAACTCCAGGCCTTGTGGTTTCTGAGAAGAAGATTTTTCAAGTTTTTTCCTATATTAGCCTATATAAAATCAGGTGACCCCTATAGCGAGGCCAAATTTGACCCCATGGTCATAATTTGAACAAACTTGGTTGAGATCCACTAGACAATGCTACACACCAAATATCTAAACTCCAGGCCTTGAGGTTTCTGAGAAGAAGAATTTTCAAGTTTTTTCCTATATTAGCCTATGTAAAATCAGGTGACTCCTATGGCAGGGCCAAATTTGACCCAAGGGCCATGATTTGAACAAACTTGGTAGTGATCTACTAGACAATGCTGCACACCAAATATCTAAACTCCAGGCCTTGTGATTTCTGAGAAGAAGATTTTTAAAGTGTTTTTTTTTTATAATAGTAATAGTCTATGTTAAATCAAGTGACCATGGTGGGGGGGGGGGGGGGCAATTTTGACCCAGGTCATGATTTGAACAAACTTGGTAGAGATCCACTAGCCAATGCCACACACCAAACATCTAAGCTCTAGGTCCTTGTGGTTTCAGAGAAGAAGATTTTTTAAGATTTCACTTTTTAAAATCTATTTTTAGCTCCTGTGACCTAATAATGCAACAGACCGGAACCATTTGAACAATTTTAATAGGGGATCACCTTAGGAACATCCTTGCATCACTTGATCACTTTCCCATCAGTAGTTTCATTTTTAAATAAATTGTTGGCGACTAACGACAGACGACTGAAGACTTACGACTCACGACGCCAGACAAAGGCTGGTCCTAAAAGCTCACCTTGGCACTTTGTGCCAGGTGAGCTAAAAACAAAGGGCAATAACTTCTAAATCATGCAACTGAGAGTTATGGTTCTTATGCACTGTACTTCTCCTTATTAAGATCTATCTACCCATAAAGTCTCATGTTAATACTTCTAATAGATTTTAAGTTATGCTCCAGACAAAATTTTAACTATCGAAAATTAACAAAGGGCTATTACTCCTAAATTATACAATCAAGAGTTTTGGTTCTTGTGCACTGCATTTTTCATTAATGAGATCTTTCTACCTATGAAGTGTCATGTTGATACCCCTTATAGTTTTTGAGTTATGCCCCAGACGAAATTTAAGTATGAAAAATAACAAAGGGCAATAACTCCAGAATTATGCAACCAAGAGTTGTGGTTCATGTACACTGCACTTCTCCTCAATGAGATCTATCTACCTGCTATCTTCATGTTGATTCTTCTTATAGGTTTTGTGTTATGCTCCAGAAAAATTATGACGGACGGACAGACAAATCGGCAACTATATACTCTCTCTTCGGGAAGCATAAAAATCAACAAGGATAGACCAGCGACCCATTTCACAAATTTTGTATGAAAAAATCTTCATAAGTGTAAATTCACGGATGTTAAATAATATCTCTCCTTTTTTTTCTTTAAAGAGAGTGTTTGTGTTTGAGATAGGTTAACTTCCTTTATAATTTATTGAGAAAATGATAAGTTAGTAAATACAATTTAGAGCAAGACTGAGATCAAATCTTACTAAACAAATTTTAGTGAAACGGGCCCCAGTTTTGGGTGATAAGAAGCAAGACTTACAATAAGCCAGACTGTGTAGAGACTCAGCAGTGTGACAGACAGGGTGATCAAGCCTCCCAGCTCCCAGCCACCCTTGCTGTAATACTGGACTGCACCTACCATAGTGGAACACTGTCTGATAATATATGCATCTTTATGGCGATGTGTATGACAGCAGAAATGAAAAGGAATATATGCATGCACAAATATAACAAAATTAAAGAAACTGCTGTTCACCGCATGTATTTTCAGATATTGCACATACTTAAGTAAATTTCACTAAATACCAGTATTCTCACAAAATATATGAACACATTTCTAGAGTTTTGTGAATAATGTTTGCATTAATTCTATAACAGCATTAAGAACAAAATTTACACACTATCCCAGCAGCAACAATTAACCTGCTCTTGCAACTGTTTATGTGTGGTCACCATCTCTCAGTTCTCTTTATTTTGAAGAGGGTACATTGCTATTCTAAACTTAAAAAGTATTACATGTTTACAACTATCTCTTTTCCTCTCCTCCCTGGCCTGAGAATTAATACAATCTCAAATATGTGTTGTCTGTCTCCTAACCCTTGAATCAGAAGATGGGGCAAGCAGCAAAACATAGATATATGCAATATATAATCAATTTATGGTGAATTTTCAGTATGAACTCTTAATTTGAGAAGATTTTGTAATCCTAGTTATAAATGTGAACAGGTAGATCCTGCACTAAGCACTCAGTATACAAGAGCACTGGTTTTCCAGGTTAATTACAGTTTACAACATAAAAGACGTATGTATACATGTATAGAATTCCTACAACATCCAACTTACAGCCTGACCAAACCCCTTACCTTGTAAACACATCGATGCTGTTGCCAGAGTCAAGGGTGTGATAAAAAGGAAAGATGTGATGTCACAGACCAGGTGCCTCTTGTCACGACTTGTTCCATGATCATGCCAGAACTAGAATATACAACAGAGACTGTGATGTCTGTGTGCCTGGGTTCAATTGACACCATTTGTAATCAGTTAGTTTGGTGCCACTTTTGTCAGCAAGATATGTTCTTCAATATGCAATATTTTCAGCCTTTCATGATTTAATCATTTACAACTGGAAACAATACAACAGTCTAAATACACCTTTGAACTTATATGAATCTCATATCACAAATAAATAAGATGCTAATCTATGTGTCAATAAAAATAAATCCCGGTCCAAATAAATTTAAATTTCTAAGAATGAAGTAAGTAATAATATAAAAATGTGCAAATGAGAGATAAAAAATACAAACTCTTTCACTACACATCACAGTATATTTTCATACCAAAAATCAGTTCATTACAATGTATTACAAACATTATACAATAAAGTCTTGAAAATTTATATTATCATGAATATGTTCTATGAGTCAAATGATTGTAAAACTATCAAATTCAAATTCGGTCTTTAAACTCATCACAAATTGGCACTGTGACCTTCATACCAAAATTCAACTCAACACCTGCCAGCATGTAGATTAAGGTTCTGAAAACCTCCTTTATCAATAATTTATCTCAATCAAAGGGCTGTAACTCTGTCGAAAATGGTAAAGTAGAGTGACATTCAAACTCAATGTGTAACCATCATTGTGCACCTTTATACCTATTCAGCTCAATATCTTCTCAATGAAGACTTCTTGTCTGTTAAAAAAAAATGGTATTGTCCTTACTGTCTAGAAGTATTTGGTTTTCTTTTTCTCCAACTGCAACATGACATTAATAGAGGGTTTGGTGCAAACCTGTTTAACTGCCTCTTTATCTATATATAGTTAACATAATTTAAATTTGATTGATAGACTTTTTACATTTTATAAAGGTTTTTTTCTCTCCCAAAATCTCAATAATTTGGCTTACATCAAGGAGCCTGTTTGAAACAATCTGACCTGTTAACCAGTTTATGATTAAACTCTCAATGTTGCAAATGAGTAGAAGTAGAATTTCCACACACCTGCTTTAAAGACATGGGTCTCCTCTTCAAGGTAAACTGGAAGTTACAGATCTCACAGGATGTCTTGTTGGAGGAACCAAGCCAAGTCTGGAGGCAGGAGACATGCAGGAGACCCAGGGACCCCGCGCAGTTACATGGCGTTACCAGGACTTCTGTCATATCTCCCTCATGACAAATACGGCATACTGGACCCTCACTGACTGAACTACAATGTAGAATCTCAAGAAATTATAAGTATTTGCTGGACAGGCCAAATACTGAAGAAGGTCATGAAGGCTCTGGATTCATCTGTGGACAATTTGCAGAAGGTAGCCATGTTTTTTCAGGAGTCAAATAATTTTAACAGTCTTGATAGAGACTCAGTCTGAGAACACATGTTCCAAATTACATGTATGTTCAAATCCAACAGGTAGTTACATGAATTTATCAAGCAAAAATCAGCATTTGTTCATATAATACATGAATTTATCAAGCTAAAATCAGCATTTTGTTCATATAATACATGGATTTTTAAGCAAAAAATAAGCATTTTTTTCATATATTTTTATCAAGCGAAAATCAGTATTTTGTTTTGAATTGTGTTTATTAAGTTGATCAAAGATGGTCAATTTAAGTCTGAATCCATTTTACTGTGATTAGGTAGCCAGCGCCCTTGATGTACCTTATATTATGACTGCTAACAGCCAGAGGTTGCCTCCTGTGAAAGGAGCTGTGATCACTGCTGCCTGATCGACTGTCTGGACAGGACATTCCACTGCTGTAGCTGGTCCCCTTCTCCATGCAGGTTGTTGGAACAAGGTTTGATCGCTGCTTCCCAGATCTGGTGACAGAGTACTTGCTAGATGGGGGTTCATAATGTTCTCTGACATTTTTCTTTGTGAGACATTTGTTCATCCTGTCATATAAATAGAAAGAAAGAGCAATGTGAAATACTGAACTGCAATCTCATATAAAATGCTCTCCCCTTGCAGGTAAGAAGAATACAGGAAAATATCAGGACAGAGATATATCATTATATGAGGTGTTGTGAGAGAAAAAAGTAATCACCGTGGGTTATAAGTTTGATCCTTGTTCTGGTCCCTGTGTAGGTTTGCCGACTGTTGAATGTGTCTATTTGTTAGGACTGGGCTTTCCTTGTGATACGTCTTTGATGTCTTGATGTTCTGATAACCTGGCCTAAACCATATAATATATTAGAATGTATGAACTATCATTTGAAATTCATGTATTCTTTCAATGAATGGATTTACATTTCAATTTGATAAACAATAAAGCTATTTTAAAATTCATTCATTGCAGTTTTCAAAGCATGTACAATTCTTGAAGAGGACATCACATACCCTAACCAATTACTTCATGAATATTCATGTAAAACTTTATGACTAAATGATTAGAAATGAATATAAATTTTCTGAACTTTATATGGTATCATCGTCTGAGACCAACGCCTGATTTGTTACGTTTCACTCCATCTATCAGCCGTGGGTAAATACGTTAACATTTCGTCGTTTTTAAGCGTAAGTCGATATAAATACCGACCAATAAAAACGCGGTTAACGAACCAGGTACACTTTGCCAAAGAGGTAGAAATTGCGATCAATCCTACAGCAGAGAAGAACAGGCCATACGATTGGCTGTTCAATTTGCCCCGAGCTATCCGGGGCATCCAATCAAATTGCAACTTTGCTATAGTACTAAAACGACAGAAATTGACCGTATAATCCCACGGCCAATGAAATTATCATTGGACGTGGGTCTCAGACGTTGATATGGTATATGAAACAGTGGATTGTTTTGTCATGCAGGCTGTAGAATCTAAAATTCAATATTGTATGTCAGCAAACAGAGGAGACCCTGATCAGACAGAGAGCTCCTTATAGAAAGAGCTGTCTGATCTGAGCCTACTAGTAGCTGTGTTTGCCAATTTGTAAAATTGTGACTATATGAGGATAAAAGTCAATAAATATGAATTCAGATTACAGATTGTTGAATGACTTTTGGGATATGTAGTTTTTTACCAATTACCTTGCATTTCATAAAACAGTTCCCACTGAAATGTTCCTGAAATTCTGTATGATAATAATTTTGAAAATCTGAGGAATTTTGAGGCAATATTCTTTTAAATGAGAATATGCTCATGAAAGCAATTAAAAAAATATCTTCGTTTATAATCAGGGGAGTTAAAGCAGTAATCAAATTAGCACCAAACCTAGCAGGTCCAAAATTTGTGAAATATGCCTAGGCATGTTCAAATTTGTAATTTCATACTGTTGGCCTTATTTCAAATTTAATTCAATAAAACAGAAATACATATATATCTGCATTGTTCATTATAATTTTGATGACTAATTTTAAATTTCAGATATACTGAGTTAAAGAAATTCTTAAATCATATCAGAAGTTTGATGTTACTTGAGCCTGGTTTTTTAACACAATTATATTTCTTCAAAAGATACCATATACCATACATTTTTATATCCTTTAAAACAGCTTGTTCAGATGATCAGTAAAAATGAGAAAAAAAATGGTTTTGTAAGTTCATCCAGTTAAGTGAGTGTATGAAAAGGAATGAATGTGATCAGATAAGTGACAACAAATGAAAACAGAAAATCTTACTACATTTATTCTAAATAAAGATTCAATACCATCTGTGAGGCTATTGCCTGTGTTGAGGAAACCACCCATTTTTTTTCCAATATTGATAAACGTAATACATATGGTTAAAAATCAAATTCTTAGTCAATGACTATCTGTGAACAAGCTGCTAAATTAAATTGCATCACCTTTGCAAATTAACAGTGTTCTTCAAATCTGCATTTAATCCAGGAGTTTCATTTTGCATTGCTGATGGATCCGATTGTCTTTTATGCATACCAGCAGCCTTTTTCTGTTCTTCAAAATGTGTTCCCTGAGCACCTAATAACATTGAAAATAAGGTCAAATAGGAAGAACCTGCTCCAACGGTCTTATCTGAGAATAGGCAGAGTTCAGTGATTTTCAAATGCATTTTTTTGGCAAATCCATAAATATGAATGATTTATTTACTGTTACATGTATACTGTATTTACATGGACAATTTTAATTTGATTGTCCTAACTTCCATCATGGTTTACTTACGGTCTTACCTTACATAATCTACATAAAAATTATCTTATTCTTAAGAATTCTATTTTGAACTACACAATGAGAAATTTAGAAATTATTATTCCTATCCCAAAATGCATTGTGTGTTTCTTGCAACAATTCAAATGTACATTTTGAAAGAAAAAAAAGGCACACCAATTTACCATTTATCTTATAAATATTCATTTACTTTATGACTTGATAAATACCAATGTACTTTAAATGGTAAATGAAACAACAGCTTTGTCTTTGCTGTACAGACTATAGAATCTGAGTAATGATACAGTATGAGCAAACAGAAGAAACCCTGTCTGATCGGAGTCTGTTCCATTTCCAAAGGCATCAGTCATAATACGCAATTAATTGGTTAAATAACTGCAAGATTATGCCAAATGTAATATATTCATGCACAATGATTGAACATTATCTTTTTTAATCATATATAAATCAAGCTAGTTCTCACATCTATTAATTGTTAATAAGACTAATACTCAAAGTCCAGCTTAAAAGAAAAAAAGTTTAAATTTTTATACACACTTTGGTTATCAGAAAGGAACAGCAGATGTATCCTTTGTATGTTTTGATTGTTTTCCTATTTTCCAATAAAACTGAATTACTTACGCATGGAAGCCTTCAAAAACAACAAAACTTGTTTCCACTAACCCAACTGACCCTATACTTTTTATTGTAGCATTTCGGTTGTAAAACGCTGTTTTTTGTCAATTACCAAAAAAAATTAAGGTAAAAATGGAAAAAGGTTAAAAATAAAAGAAGTTTAGCAGACCTACCAACCCTTTTTTTTTTTTTTTTTGAGATGTTAGAGGAAAAACAAACAACTTTTTGCCTTAACCTTCATTAAATTTCTCATCATTAAAAACCTAAGTTTAATATGATACCAGTTCTCCAATTTACTGAAGTATCAGTGGACTCCATCAATCCAAGACAACAAGCACCATGGGGATATCCATCTGTGGGATCTTGCACTGTTGAGCTATTCTGAAGCTCTGGATGTTCATGATTGTTCTGGCTTTTGTCTGGAGAATTCTGACTTGAAGGAGATTTGATGTTTAGTCCATCTACTTTATAGTCAGCCATATCACTGTCAATTGGTATGGAAAAGTGTGTCATATCTTCTGGTAACAGTTTTTTGTAAGATTCATCTCCCTTTGAATAGAAAAACTAACCAAAAATATTTTTTTCTATCGAACACGTTTATGTAAATTAACATGAAGTAGGTCTAAATAATTATGAACTGTTTGTTTCTCCTTCTATTTGATTATTAATTTACAAGCTTCTTTTTATGAAAGATGAAATGCAAATAAAGATGTGTCTAAATGACACAAATCACATTTCTCCGAGATCTTGATTTTTTTATGGACATAGAATTTCGTGTTAGCTCTTTCAATTACGTTAATTAACTGTTTGAAAATCAAATCTAATGATAGGCTACTGCAATACCGATGGTAAAATAAAGAATCGCTTGTTACAGACGCTAACTAAATAACAGCCACTCAGTATTTGTATTAAACAAGTATATGAGTGAATTGTTGGATACTGCAAATAAATGAAAGCATATTGTTAAAAAAATTAATCGAACCTACCAAACAATTTGTGAGGAAGTTTAGGCTAACTGCCAAACATTCTTATATTCAATCTGAGAATGTATCATACCGGTCGCTGAGCTAGACTGACGTCCGTTTTATTTTTCGCAGAAAAACGAATTCTCTTTCCAAAGTTTGAGAAGCAGTCAAGTTTTATAGTGGCGGCAAACTTCAAAACACAATTCTTCACCTAACACAAAAGACCTATTAAGCAAATTTAATCAGTAGGTATTTGCCTCACCCAATATAAACGTATAGCATAGGGTCTATGGCTTAAATTAGATTTAAAGAAAAGTTCCCTCCACAACACATTTAAGACTTTCGGATCTAGCAGAGGTGAGTCAAGGTGCTCGACGCCTAGGTCCACCTAGATCTACCTACAGAATGTAAGAATGGCTTTTGCTTGGCATGCAGAATATAAGGGTAGTTTTAGGACTGGTTGGCACGGTGTCAGGATAATGTGATTGGGTGTGGTATCATGCCATTTATATGTTGATGTCGCATGATTCTGCAGTGTAGCAAAACTATATCTGTCCCGAGTAAACGTTAAGTAATTAAAACAAACTGTTTAGTGAGTGGGGTTGGAAAATAAAGGGTACCTGACTTGGCGTCGCGCACGTTTTGTATTGAGTAGATATTTTTCTTTCCTTCAATAGTTTACGTGACATCAAGGGTATCTAAATCTGACTTAAAGATGGGCGGTATTCACGAAAACATCTAAGATAGATTTTTCTCTATTTTTTGACGAAAGGAACGAACATCAAAAGATAGAAATTGTAAAGCAGAAATATCCGATAATAATTCGTGAATTTTTCGAGATTTCGTTGTATTGGTATTTCAAAAAATATGAAAATTTTAATTTTAACTTTATATTACTTTAGATCCGGATTGTAGGACTCGGTGTTTGACACTAAGACTTATGTATGTATAGAACTTGGCGTTTCATGTCGGGTATACAACACTCAGCCCCTCACTACGTGGGTTCGAATCCCGACAGGGTCATTCGGATTTTCATGTGAGGACTTGACTATTTGAGTTTACCGTCGCTTCGACAGTATTTCAGTCATATAGCGACGTCCAGCTAATTACAGGTGGAGGAAGACCCCGAATGCACGATGGCATCCAGGTAGAACCACCGACCTACCGCAAGCCGGCTGGAAAGCTTCCTCACATGAAAGTCCGAATGACCCTGCTGGGATTCGAACCCACGCGGTGAGGGGCTGAGTGAGTGTTAAAGTCAGCGACTTTACCCTCTCGGCCACGGAGGCCCCTTTCATGTGAGGAAGCCTTCCAGCTGGCTTGCGGTAGGTCGGTTGTTCTACCCGGATGCCTCCGTGTATTCAGTGTCTTCCTCCACCTGTAATTAGCTGGACGTCGCAATATGACTGAAATACTGTCGAAACGACGGTAAACTCAAATAGTCAAGCATGCCGGGTATATTAAAAAAAGAAAGAAAAAAACAACAACGGGAAATTTCATCATTCGAGTGCCATAGCTATTGTTAGCTTGTTGGGATTAAGGTTCCACCCACAGCATTTCAGATTTCAGTCATATGGCGACTATACCTACTTAGAATGTTGCTGCCATACTGCGTTATCACACCACCATACCCCTTGAACACAGTGTAGGTTATTTCAAGATTCATTACATTGCATTTGAAACCTGGATAGAAAAGTGCGAACAATGAAACAACTAATGGCTATAGTTAATTTATAAAGACTGCATTGCCCGAGTGATCACCGTCTCAAGAAACAGTAGAGAGAAATCCAGTATACAAGGGCACTAACTCCCGACTTATTGATCCGGTATCCTTGCAAGTTTTCAAGATCGCCCAATGAATGCAGATGTTAGTGTAAACAAAGTGAAATCGGATATAATCCTGGGACAATAACCGTCCAATCGAACCTGGTCGTTGACAGCGATTCCAAATTTCACTATTAATTGTGACTGTTAACAAAGCGAGGTAACTCAAGCTACCTATTAGTTCGATATCAGCCGCGACAGAGACAATGAACAGTTAATTAAAACACCACCTTCCATCTTGATTCAGTGTCAACAAACCAGATGTGGACGACGGATGAAACCCGACGCAGCTTGCAACCTAGTCACGAGCTATCGTAAGCCAACTTGGCTTTGGTTTCCGGCTTTTAAGTGGTGCTTATCTATCATTCAACTCTTCAAAACTACGGTTTTAGTCCTAGAGAAGAACAAACGCCGTGAAGTCCAGATCAATTCCGGTTTACATAATTGTGTGAGTGCATGTTGTGATTGTTTGATCGTCTTCTCCATTCACTTTCACACACCATGTACAATCCATTGTTCGTTTTAAGTTTCAAGTTAAATGCAACTCGTGATACAAATTTAGGGGATTTTTTTTTTCGAATAAAAACATTGGGATAAACAATTCTCACAGTATCATATACCGGTATTCAAATTAACAAACCTTTGTAACGATTTTGGAATGAACGAAAAACACCAATATTGAGTAACAATATGAATTTTTTTATTGAAGGTTAAAAATCAAAAATGGCAATATCCAGAAAGAATGCACGGAAAGACCAAGCTAACTACAAAAGTAAATGTTCAATAGACATATATACACCTTTCTCCAGCCGTTAAAAATCAAAACAAGGTCTAGATTTCCAAGGACTACACTTGTGCAATAGGATATCATTATGATGATATATTGTCTATGACAAAAACGTAAAATTGGTACCAATTTTGCGATACAAAATAAAACTGAATTTACATAGTAAATTGCTCTATATATGACATTGATGAAGATATCGGAATTATTTGGGCTACAAGTCCTTTTTATATATTTTTCTCAGCAACAAATCGTATTACCGTAACTTTGTAATATTACATACATCGTTCGGTTATGGGGGTTCTAGAGTTGACTCCTTGTTGAAGTTGGAAGAGCCCAAACGGCAGAAGGGGGCTGGATATTGCCATGTGATATTTCAGTATTGAATCGAATGTTTCATATTTATACAGATATATTGGTGTTATAATATTGTATAGATGGTTCAAAACGCTGATGTTAACGTTACCAAGACTATTTATATCTCTTGGTCCAAGGACCTGGCAATCTTTCGCCAGAATTGCTCTAAGAACTTCAACAGTAAGGGCCAATATACTCTCCCATGTATGCGCTGCGCCAAAGTTTCATGAGGCTACTTTAAATGCATTGGCTCAGCCATGTGCTATCGAAATGATTTTCATCCCGCACGTGACCCTTATAGTTTGTCCTTAAGTAACATCTTCAATAGACATTAGATTCTGTAAGGGCGTATGTTTCGAGTGCGCACTCTCTCTCGAAAAAGAAAAACATAGCCTGGAGTTTAAAAAAACCAAGTAACCCCATAAAGGTTTGGCTGAAAGTTGTCCAAATTTTAATTACATACATACATACATACAAAAGTTGGTTAAGCAGGAGCTTCGACAGTCGTTCAGTACTTAATTTGTTAATATTCAATAGATACAGTGACTACAAGTAACTCATTTGCTGAATTATCTGAACGTATGAAAGAAAAACACCCACATTGACATATAACAATGCAACAATAACAGCATCATATAAATTAAAAAATAAATAAAATTTCCAATCTTAAAAATAAGAGAACATAAGTGATTAACACCGCTTTTTAACTTTTCAGATCGTTAATTTTAAAAAAAGAGAAGTCTCAGATCGTAAGTACCAGTCTCTCAATAACCTCTAGGACAATGATACATAAAGCCTTAAAAGCAATTACTGGACATCTTTCATATATATCATACCACGAACAATAACGCCAGTTTACTTAAAAACTAATGGAGTAGCATTCAACACTGAATAATAGTCCGAAAATCCAATGCCAACTGTGTATTGTCAATTTTATGAGCGAAACGGGGCATAAAAAGACGAGATGTAGTAACGTCCATGTTCGATGGTAGTTGTTGTAGTAGGTAGTTTCTTCACATGCCAGCCAATTCAGCAAATGTCTGATCCAGTTCATCACTAATCTGCTTGTACTTCTCCTTCTCTGCAAGCAATTCATCTGTAAACAAGAAAGACACAAATGTTAGAACTTCAGTCTTTACAGAACAATCAATTATACAAGAACCTGTTTCTGATCAATACTAGACGTGTAATGAGTGAATGATAGCAGATAATTATTAATTTTCTAAATGATTTAAAGAATTAAATAACCCCATGGTCAAGTGGTTGTGGTTTTACAGGCAATGGATCCATGAATCCTGGTAGTGGGGACTTTTTCACGACTTCCCCAAAGGTACCAGTACTGTTACAACCTTGGAACTCTGGTAAATACAATTTTTAAAAACCCGTTTCATTTCATAAAAAGTAAATGTTTTAATGCCCATTTCTTTTTTAAATTTTTTTTTAGAAATGACAGATGACTGGTTATGCATTTAATTTAGTATTCAAAAGTAGCTTTCTTATGTTAAATTGGTTCTTTTATTCATAATTAATGCTACAAAATGTATCCTGGCATTTCATGTGCTATAATAGCTATTAAGTACACGTCTATTTGACAATGCAAGGATTAACATACTAATAGTTCGTTCACCAGTAGATTTTAATTTATCACAATGCAGTTACATGCAAGGGTCACACTTTACTGCACTGTAAACCAAAGCCCCATCCATTGAGAAATGAGTGCACCTCTCCCATATGAAATGTCACTAAATAACTGCACTTTCCTACACCTGAATTATTTCAACCATTATCCTCCCTCAAAAAGTGCAATGCTTATGAATGGCTTCTTTCAGCAAGGAGGTCAGTTTATTTCTTTCTTTTAATATTAATGCAGTGCAACTATTGATGAAACACTTGGAGGATACTGTCTTTTGAAAAAGATGCATGTTACTTAGCTGGAATGGTTAATTCTTGATCAGGACTGTTCCATACCTTACCTTCTGATAGGACTTGAATCCCTAACAAAAGGGTCACATAATTACCTTGAAAATGTGATGAATAAAATGGAATGCAAGTTGCTCACAGAATCTCTATATCTGCAAAAGCTTCTTCCATCTCACATTTAATGTCAGTGTATGCAGTTTTATAACTTTCGCTTTTCTCTGAAATTGACAAGCCACATGCAGTCATATAACACAACACACAAAAATGGCACAAGGTTTGAGATCTCTAGAAATACACAATGGCATCATGCCCTCTGCCCCTTCCAAATATGCATTTTTTTTACCAAAGATGCTATGGTCATATTCCGTCTAAAAGTCCAGTAGAAAATCAAATCAGAAGTACAGTAGTAACTGTGGCAGTCTTCAAGCAGGTATCAATGTGGTCAGATCATGCACGACCCCTTGCCCATGTCTGTCTATCCAAGTGAACATGTACGTATATCTTTCTAGAGACCTCAAAAGTCAAGTTAGTAATACAGGTAATAAAATTATAATTATTATCTTGCAAAAAAAAACAAAAAAAAAAAACAACTCATGCTTTTATTATCTTAAACCAATCACTCCTACTATGGTATTTTGTGTGCAGTTCAACCATTACTATGAAGTGACCTTTGTCGTGCTTACACGCCCTTTTCAAACTGAGTAGAGTTGTGTCCCTTTTCCAGTGATATCACTCTCACTTACTGATAAACATTTACAAATCTTGAACAGCCAAAATAGCGAACTGCAGTTCATTTTTTATGATACGAACATCTTCAGCTCGATCATTACAATTCTCTGCAAAATATTTCAAGCAAAGAAATTTTTACAAAAAACTCTGACTAAAGATTTAAAAAGACCTTCAGATTTGTCCATATTTGACATTCCTAAGTAGAGCAGAATAAGCTAAGAGAACTGAGAAATATAAGTATGGACACATACTCTCCAGCTCATCACAATCGGATCTTAACTTGACGTTTTCTCGGTCCACCTCTTCAAGCCTCCTCTCCCTCTGTTGTCGCATTAATAAACAGAGAATAACACATGCAGTTAACAATGGTCAAGTAACACACAGGGTATCAACATATCATGGGCATGGGCATTCAAACTGGTCTAACATTCTTGATCTAAAGACATACCACTACACTTGGCTTTTACAAACAAGACACATCATTACGGACATTTGTGAGTGGAATGGGCAGTCCCATTACAAATGTTATATATACTGAGGTTACAGACGTGTCTTGCATATGTAAAAAGCACAGAGTGTTAAAACATCAGTAACATGCAGTGCCAAACCAACGACAAGATGTATGCCTTTGTCTTGCACTGGACACAAGTCAATAACATGTACAGTGCCTTCTCTCTTTACTTTTTTTTCTTCATGAAATAAGTAAAAAAGAAAATCCATTGTTTATACAATTAATAAACTCTGAATTCACCCCCCTCCACCCCCATTTCAAAAAGAGGAAAGAACTGTACCTTTCTTGATAACCTGCTAAACATGGTTGAAATTCAATATCATTCAAGATTTTATTAAAGATTTCTTAATGCTGTGCTTTACCAATACATAGTTTGTCCCCATCCCCCATCAAAAATCCAAAAAATGTTTAAACAAAATACTGACATCAACCATGTTCCATTCATAATCAATCTTTTCATGCCCTCAACAAAGCTATAAATTCAGTCTTCTCTGGTTGCTGAAAAATAATTTACATGCTGTTATTTCAAAATAATGTTATGGTTTATGGCTTGGATAAATGAGTCTGATGATCAATACATGGTGAGGTTAAAATATGTCATTTTTGGAGATATATTTTACATTTCATGTACATACTGAACGCCCCTCTCACTGGGCCCTGGTGCTTGCATACAGTATAATGCAGCAGGCGCAGGGGTAATATATTAATATTTGGTGGTTTAGAAGTACAAGTGGCCATTACTTAATGATAATTTGGCGCCCAACGTAAATAACCTACTGTTTGATATGGCTACTGCTTCGGCACCTCAAGAACTTTTCACAATGTTCTTTGTCTCAAAGAATTCGGGACGAATTCTAAATTTGGAGGGGGAATATGTAGCCGGGTACAGGTATTTGGTGATAAATCAATAGGCAATAAGACATGAGTGTCTCGATAGCTCAGTGGTAGAGCGCAGGAACGGTAGTCCTGAGGCCCTGGGTTCGAGTCCCGGTCGAGCCATGATTTTTTTCACCACCTGTTACATTTGTAACAGGTGGTGAAAAAATCATGGCTCGACCGGGACTCGAACCCAGGGCCTCAGGACTACCGTTCCTGCGCTCTACCACTGAGCTATCGAGAGACTCATGTCTTATTGCCTATTGATTTATCACCAAATACCTGTACCCGGCTACATATTCCCCCCTCCGAATTTAGAATTCGTCCCGAATTATTTGAGACAAAGAACATTGTGAAAAGTTCTTGAGGTGCCGAAGCAGTAGCCATATCAAACAGTGGGTTATTTACGTTGGGCGCCAAATGTAACAGGTGGTGAAAAATCATGGCTCGACCGGGACTCGAACCCAGGGCCTCAGGACTACCGTTCCTGCGCTCTACCACTGAGCTATCGAGACACCCATGTCTTATTGCCGATTGATTTATCACCAAATACCTGTACCCGGCTACATATTCCCCCTCCAAATAATGCAAAAGGTACATATTCACAGATTGAATGGTATATTGTAGGTAATATATTTATAGAGGACATTCCAGGACTAAAATTATTCATATCAGTTATAAGTCACATAGACGGGATACCATGGGTATCATTCCATTACCGACATGCCGGAAAGGCATAATATGTGATGGAGTGTACCATTAGAACCATGTAAATCCCATCTCGAGTGAGGCCTGCGAGGTATAATCCACGCCTTGCGCATACCGAGTGGGCTCAGTCACCTGACTATCAACATAGTGACTGACTTGTGCACACTTAGTATGGGGATCAACTCTAGGTGAATAATAAGCATCATACGTTTGAGGGCCAGCCTCTGAAATGAAGTGAACAGTCACCGTGGATATATAGCTTTGTCCAAACATTGTCCAAACATTTTTTTTTTATGAAATAGTATTTTAAGGAAAAAATCTCTTAATGTTTTTGTTTTGCACTACAATCTATCCAATGTCAACATGACCTGTCCTTAATATTTATCCAAGCCTTAAACCTACTGAGGTTATTTCTTTCCAAGCTCTAAACATATGAAAATTGCTATTCAAGACTCGTCACTGCTTCAAAATGCTGAAACTGAGAAGGAAAAAACATTTTTAGTATTGATTTTTTTAGTTAAATTTGATGCTGGGGGCTCATGCTTGGAACACATGGATGTGGCAGGGTTGCCACTGATGACAGCTTTACCTTCCAGTCTGTCAACCTCCTTCTGTAACTTATTGACAACACGTTCAGCTTCAGCGGCACGGTTCTCAGCCTAGAGATAAAACAGCCTCATATTGAAGTCCATACAATATATCAATAGGATGGGCCTGGTACCAGAAAATCTTTGTGATGGTCATTATACAACAATGACATAAGTCACCCATATAGTAATGCTTGCCATGGTCTTCTGATTATTCTTGCATAATACATTATAGCAGCACTAAAAGTTAATAAATCTATAACAGACTTATACATATAATAAAATTTATTTTTTCAGTAAAATTAAACCCATTTAGACAATATTTAGAATCCTTAAAAAAAAAAAAAAAAAAAAAAGGACAAGTAAGATATTAAAGTAACTTGGCCACTTAGAATTCCAGTGGTTCAAGTTAAGTCCTCTTTCTCCATGATGACAAGAGGACAACAGTTCAGAGCAACTCCTGTATCTGTTTATTACAAGCCCCTCCACTTCAGTCTGGAATGTGCTTAGCATTCAGATCTTCAGTACAACCACATGTTAGGACTACACTGGTGTTAGATGCTGATATAGCAACATGCATTTCAGCTACACTGACAAATACAGCTTTTTTGACATCTGTCTAACAAGTGGACACACATGTACAAAAACAGTGAGCTGTCATGCTAAATGACAGTTGCCTCATCTGAATATGAGCTAAACACAGAGCAATTAAAACTCTTAGAAAATGGCAGAAGCATTTCCAATCACGTGGCTGTAGTGAGATTTTGTTGTATCAAAGCAAATCAATCAACATTTGTCTTATAAATTCTACCTTCAAATGTCTGTTAAGGTGTTTATTTTTTAATTACAAACTAAGAAACATAGGCTTGCAATAAGACATGTTTATCTCATAGGAATATCTGTGCCTGGGAATTAAACTAGACCAGCCTCCAAGTATATAAATAGAAATATGAATAATATAGGCAGTGTTCCACTACAGACTGCTGCATTCACTTCCTGTTTACACAAAGCTGGCAAACATGATGGGGAGATTGTTTATACCTCATCAACCACAAAGTAAACAACTGTTTCCTTCATTCCTGTGATCCTATAAGACAGAGCAATGCCAAAGACTTTTTCCCCCTCTAAAACACAGACCTGAGATACAGCAAAAATCATTTTCAAGTAATTTCAAATGCTTGAGCTCTGAGTTGGTGCCCAGCTCGGCTATACTTACATCCTTGAGTCTCTGTGTCAAGTCACGGATGGTCTCCTCGTAGCTGTCCTCTCTCTGAGATGCCTAGAGGAAGAAAATAGACCATACAATACAGTGGGCCACACACCAAGTTATTTCCTTGGACTGGGACCGTCTCAAACCAGTCAGTAATTTGACCATTTTTTTACTAGAAGAAAGCTATCATGAAAATGACCATTGCACCCAGCTTAAGACCTGATCCAAATACAGGTAACGTGCAAGCTGATCAAGACTTATACTAGTCGCTTCTCTTCATAACTTTTAAAGGAGATGGTAGCCCCCACAAAACATTCTCAGAATGAGAAAACTATAGATATATTTAAATAAACAATTATGGAAAAATGATTTCTCATATACCACTGTCTTGACAAAAAAATCTTGGAAATTAACAGAGGAAATGTCTAATCCAAATACATGTAGTAAATTACATTTTAAGAAAATCCCAAAATTAATCAAAAGCTATATTAAGTGTCCCAATTAAATCAATATGGATTTTGTTAATCACTATAAAATACATTTTGAGACAGTCCCTAATGAATAAAAGGGGATTTTATTTTCGAAATTAAAAGAGTAGGATAAAGGACATACATTTACTTTAAGAAGAATGAGATAATTTTCAGAATAAAAGGCAACTCAATTACATAAATAGTCATAACAGTACAATGGTATATAAAACCTTGAATGGTGCGGAACTTAAGATAGAAGTACTTTAAATTCTTGTCATTTTTGAAAAATATCTCATTCTTCTTGACTACCAGTACAAAACATCATTATAAAACAACTAAAAGGCAAATTATAACAACCTTAACTTAAAATAGGTATAAATATATACATATAGATAGACCTTAAACATAACCATGTTTTCTCCTGAAAACAAAAACATAATAATTTAAATAAAACATATGTATCTACACTGATACAGAAAACCAGCCTTTGTGAAACATATCTTTGCTTGAAAAGTAAACTTCAGTATCCATACACAAAAATTTAGTTTTGCTATGTTTTCCTATTTATGTGTCAATAGGGGCAGCTTTCAGTATATAGTCAGAACCACTTAGTTCTGTGAAAATAAAACATCTGACTAAATCACCAGCATGTTTTGAATGGTCCTTTTTTCCCTTCTTGTTCAATGTCTTTACCAAGATATTCTGATATTCAGCTAAAATCTGTAAAATAATGATCTTAAAGATTAAAAACTTGATAAATATTTTTTTAAAAATTCAGACAAAAAACATGATCGCAGAAAAACATTTTCCTACGCTTGCATAAAAAGGAATAAAAAGCCTTCATTCTTTCTCATTTTTCAGTCAGACTTACCTCTTATTCTGAGAACTAGTTTGATTATCTATGCATCTCAACTGATCTAGATTCAAAAATTCTTTTTTGGTTGACATGGACTTATTCAAAAGTACTTCTTATATATATGATATTTAGCAAATTTCTAATATTTTACACAATTTTGCATTGTGAGTGTTCTCTGCATGCATCTACAACACACATTCTTGTGAGCGGCGTCATCTTCATGGCAACGGTCGCATGTCCGTGTTGAATACACAGATCCTGTCTACTAATGTATGTAGATATATATTCGCATGCAGCATACATATTTACCATACTTCATGATTTAGTAGCAGCATTTTTACTCCCCACCGACCCTTCAATTTGCAGTTATTTGAACAAATCAAGAAGACTTACTTTGGTTTTGATTCTTCTTTTTCCCTTTTTTTCCCCCTTTAAATCTGTGGATTACTCTTCATATTGTAAATGAGTTGCTTAGCTTGCAAGTTCTACCCAAACATATCAAACCCCCCATCTGCCACTCCTCTTAACCCCTTATTGCTGTTTATACAATTATAATGCAAGTTTTTTCTCTATGCTTATTAATAATTTTAATGCAAACTACGCATGCCTATCGCTTGCAATACAGTATTTCTAAAAGCTGAAATGCATTGTATATCCAACATCACTGAAGTTGAATTTTCAAGGTTTTTTTTTTTTTCAAATTTAGCTAAAATATATCAAAAGCAGCTTTCCAGTCAATTTCCTAATAGATTTTGAAGATTTATATTAATTTTGAAACTTTTGTGAGTGAAAAAAAAAAAATCCATACTTTACAAAGGCTGATGAACTTTAAAACAAATATTCATGCAACTTTCTTGTATCTGAAATACATACAGCGACCACATATAGCATACTTAGGTTAGCAATGTGTGCGCAACATAAAATATACAGTTTTGCGTAGTTAGCTGAAATCATGACTGAAGTCATACAGTGTATACAATTAATATGCACTCTAACACTCTTTGTTACCCTTCCCTCTGAAGTTCAATACATTTTTTTGTCTTAATTCAGAGCAAACAATTTCACTTCAAAAGTCTTTGTTCTTTATAATTTGAGCATTCAAACTTTGATTAAAGTTTATTTTGCATAACCTTGGAAAGTATTACTCATTATCTCAAAAGATTTTGCTTTTTCATTTTCTCTTCCATAAAAGACAACTACAGAATTTCAAATAAAATGCACTCATTTCTGGAATCCAAAAAACAAATACACAAAACAGTCCTCCCACCTATTCCCAAATTCAAGGAGGGCAGTAAGAGTGCTAGATCTATCTGAGTGTGTCATCAGTTGGGACATTCCACACTGTCAGACATCTGCACACCTATCTCCAGCAGATAGCCCTAAATAAAGGACAAAAATTAAAGTCAAACTTCCTCCAACATGGCTATCAGCTTCCACACACTAGTCCTTAAAATATTGAAATTTCTTTTCTGTGCGAGTGATACTGTAAACCTATGAACTGGCATGGTTACAATGTTGTATATGCAGTGTATATGGTAAACTTGCAGCCAGAACTGTTAAAATATATGTTCAACAAAGATAGTGAACTTTTCTTGAGTGTTTTTGCAGACATAATATATGGTGAAACAACATTTAGGTTTACAGTATACATATGTAAAAGTGCTATATGCCAACCACTCTATTTTCAAATAAATTTTTTTTAAAAAAAGCTATCAGTATATGCTAGAACATAGCACTGCTCACAGCTATGTTGAGGAAGCCATTATACAGATAGGATTGTCAAGGTTTACTGACACTTAATACTGAAAAACAGCTAAAAGAAGTAATAAAAGGTGACAGCTGATTTGCACATCAAGATATATATATATATATATATATACACACAGAGAAACAAAAAATCTGTAAGTAACCAAAGTTAGCATCACGACTGCTGTACTGACTGACGCACGTTTTCCACATGCACAAGTTCACAATTTTACACAAGCATCATGGCTGTTGTTGCTGTTTGTTGTTTTGATGGAAGACTAAAAACACCATGCCAGTGAAAAAGATAGGGATGCGGTGGTGTTGTAGTTCTTTTGTTACCTCAGACTCACTAATTTCTAGTGATTTCATATTGTTGCCAACAACCTTCAGTTCCTCCTCCAGCTCGAGAATTTTCCTGCAAAGCAAACGTCACGGTTAGCCCTAACAAATACTTGATCACTGCAAGTCCCTTATCAAGGAGTAGGTATCTTACCTGGTCTACGGCGTTCTGAAGAGCCTTAGAGTTATTACCGACGACTTGGAGCTCCTCACTGAGTTCAGTAATTTTGCTGAAAAGTAAGAAACGTTGTCAATCTTCATGTGAATGTGAAGCTCGGCTGCGGCGGCGTAAGCGGCGAGGATGCAACGGCTGCATGGTGTAACAGCAGTCCAGCAGATGACGAGGTCTCGTCAGACACTATCTAGTACACTGGTAGGCTACACACGCAAAAATCAACCACAGGTCATGCTAGTATCGTTGTCACATGCTTCACTATACATTCACATCACGGATGGCCCTCTGGTGCCCTGCTCTGGTCAAAGGGGGAGGCAGTAAAACTGGGGTTCATCTCAGAACACTTTGTGAACAAAACATAAAGAAAAAAAACTGGGAGGGGGTAAACAGTTTTTGTAAGGGACTTGCAGTTAAAACTTCACACACTTTACAAACTAACCAATGTTTGATCACAAAGAAAAACAGACTTGCACAAATAAAATAGTAAACCTCTAAAATAATCTGTTGCTATTGTTTTTCATTTAATTCATTGCTTTGCCTTTCGATTTTTCAAAATTTCAAACAAATAATTTTATTTAAGTTTTCTTTCATGGAAGAATGCAAGAATTGCTTCGTGATCAAACATTTTGTTCCATGTTGCACAGGGAGGTCTAAGGTCTCCAAATTTTCCATGCATCAACTAACTAGGAGATCTTACACTGCCCTGGTGACACACATGACTGGTATCCTGCCCCACTGCAGAGCCTGGTACCACAAAACTGAGTACCAGTCTCTTTCTACTCCAGCTTTTCACTGGTTCCCTTCTCTGTACCAATACAAGTGGGTGGGGGTAACCTACCTTGGTAATGTCAGATTCATAGCTTCTTGCCTGTGCACCTAATGAGTAAGACTCTGACTCCAATTGTTGGACTTTTCTGAAATTCCAGTCAAGCACACACATGAACGGACATGCAGCAAGCAAACACAAAATAAGGAACATATTTAAGAAACAAGGACAATATTAGTAACCCTAACAAAATCAATAAAAACTGCATTTTAACTTATCTTTTACAGGTAAATTATAAGGCCAAAACATTTTTATATATATTTTCAAAATAAAAAGAACAAAATATTTTTAGGTGCTACAATACACCACAGTATGATAAACATTTAGTATTTCCAAATCTTGTGAAGTTTATACATCAACATGTTTTTAAAGTCAGTATCTCTCTAAATTATCTTTTAAAAATAATCAATTCTTTATTTGAAGAAAACAAAAACAGCTTTGAGTAAAATGTAAATGAATGATAATTAACCAAATCTTACTTAAATGCAAAACAATATTTTTTTTAAATAATTTCAACTCAAAGATCTGAATAGATTGATTCAAGTAATCAATTTAATTTGGCATGCATACAAAGAAAACTATCAACAAAATAAACTAAATGGCAAGCTATTAGTTCCCCAACCCTTAAAGATAAAATAATTTCTATGTCAGTTTGACCAACCAGTCCTTGTCCTGTATTCAAAGGATGCTACTCAAACTTGCTACACTGTATCCACAGACACACATATAGCATATCTACTGACTTGTCTCATTCTTACTTTATCTTTCCTTCCCAATTATCTACTTGCCATTCAGTCATCTCTGATTTGATTTTATAAACTAACAAAGATTAGAAAATTGTTAGTATGAGTTTCATTCAGTTAGCAAAAATAAGTTTCCAAGCAAAGCAAAATCACTAAATATTTCAGGTCCCTTATCTAAATCTCATAAAAAAAAGTGATTTCATGTAAAATGCCTGCTGTTACTGCAGATTAATTTATTCCCTGCCACGAAACCTACAACACCAGGACATTATAGCTGACAGATCAGGTTTCTTTAACCATGTGGAACCCACCTAGCCTTGCATATACATTAGTGCTACATCTTAAAAGGCTTAAGATTTATGCTGATTGACCAGATTCATCTATACCCAAGCACAAGGGGCTTGATCTTGACAATATAAAATGTGACAGTGAAAAAGGTTGCATAATTATGCACCTAGTCCTTGACCAATAGCTCACTCTAGTGGCAATAAACCACTTTTATATCATGAAACCCAGTCTAATGCATGAAACCCAGTCTAATGCAAGAGTAAAAGTAAATACAGCAAAACAGGCAACTGAAGAAGCAGAAACACAGGCACCATGCAGAGACAGTACAAATGGGATAGAACATTTGAATGATTAACCTGAAAAAAATCTCTGAAAATTTTCAAGTATATTTGTTTAGTCATCATCACATTGGCTGACTGAATGGAACAATGTATTCGTTTTCTTCAGAGATATATACATAAATAGATATGCCAAAGCAAGTTTAATTTGTTCAATTAATCAGTTATAGATAAATCCTGTCTTTATTATACAAAATAATCAAATCAACATGCATTTTATTTTGAGCTTTAAAGCAGCCATATGTGATATGATTAAACAACTGAAAATTTCAAATCAAACTGGAGATATTTATTACCAAACACCCAATTGCCCAAGCCATGTAGAAGATAGCAAAGATCAGGTCAATCTAAACGTATTTCATTGCTGAAATATATTTCAGAGATATGCATGTCTGGCCAATAGTATTTCCAAGAGCAGTGTAGCTGTGAGCCTGGCTAAAGTCTCCCTTTAATGTTCACACCCTACTTCTTCCAACATGTTTCCCACTAAAGTTGCTAGAATCCGACCAATTGATTTTCGTTTTCATTCCTCAACCTGCATTACTCATGATTCATCAGTGAAGATTTTATCCCATAAGCCAGGCTCATCAACCACATCAGACAGGGGCAAATCCTTGTCTGGGAAAGCAATGGATGTTATAGTCTAGAGAAATGGAGGTGAAGCCACTGAACAACACGAAATATCATGATCATATACGCTCCCCTAAACACTTTATCATGTAATTATATCCCATGAACAAATCCACCATTCAAAATACTCATTAGTATAAAAGGGCTTACACCCAGATCACCCTTAAAGTATTTTTGTTTGTAGCATTAAGGTCCAACATGAATTCCCTTTGATTTACAAGCTTTTCCTATAACTTTTCTTGAACAGATCTATTAACATTTTCCATTATTTATTATTGGTAAAAAGAAGAGAAGAGAGGTCTTGAAATGGCCTTTTTTCAGCTCTTGTGCAATTTGCACTATCTCTTTTGATCTTTATTTTATGTTACTCTGTAATGTTAACCAACTCTGATCAAGGCCATCTTTTGTTGCATGTACCCAGGTTAACAACCCAGTGTACCATAAATGATGCCCACCATAACACTTTGTAAACATTTAACATTTCATATGAGGGAGCATTCACCTTTCTTCACAACCCCCCCAATAAAAAGTGTGAATCAGTTCCTTATGATATTTCGAGTATATCAGATGGCATCAATATATACTATACATAAGTGGATTATTATGTACACCTGTACCGAAGTGACACACTGTTACCATAGCATTAAGATATTATTCCTCTGCTATTTTTATTTTTTTTACTACATACTTCTGGTAATCAACCAGTTGATCTTCTGTCCTCTCTAAATTTGCTTCCACCATCATCAGCTTGCGTGCTGTCTGATTGCATGAAATTTAAAAAGTCACAAAAAAAGATGATTGAATGAAATCAAATAATGACCCTAAAGTACACCTCTATTTGAACATGTTCCAGAGAGGGCAGACATGTCCAAACCAAAGGGCGACATGACAACAGGGCCATTTCCCACTGCCATTTCTTGAAATGTCCAAATATAGAGCTGTCTTTATATATTTTGTTTTGATAACATTCAAAATTCAAATACAACCAGCACATACATTGTTAAGTAAAAGATTGTTTGATGATATCATGAACAGCTTGCACATTATCATGATCAAATGGTACTTAAAAGTTTGATTCAAGTTCTCTCTTTCCAACCTATCACATCTTACGATCTACGTCCACTCGAGACTGTACAAGGACAATCTGTAAAGCATATGGCATGTATTTCCACTATAAGTACTTCCTTCCCCTACATCTAGAAATGGTCTCTTCACTTGATGGCTCATGTTTCCCACAACTTCCGACAGAAATTTAACTATTTTATTTCTGCTTTTTCCCCTCTCAAATGATCATGCTGACTGCATTTGAATTTTGAGGCAATTAAACATTTTCATTTCATCAACAATGAAAAATAGTAAGTCTGGATGATATAGATACATACGCTTCAGCTGCTTCCAAACGAGTCTCGGCACGTTCAAGGTCGACCTCTGTGATAGCAAGTTTACGGGCAGCCTACAGGTGAGAGAAGACAGCCATTTATGCCACGTTATGTGTCCAGTCGGTTAGTATTAACGGACCATGCAACACACGTGGACAAAACTAGCCATGCCTTCTCTGGATTCAAATATGGTCTGATTCTGGACCCTGCACACCATGCCAAAAAAGGGAACCAGCAAAATTTGATGAACATGCATTAATATCTTTTTTTTTAAGTTTTATATTTTTATTCATCATCTAGTTAACGTAAAGAATAAAGATATTAATCAAAATTATTTTTTTGTAATTGTTCATATCTTTTAAAACTCAATATCAAAGTCTTTATCACTAGGCTCTTGCAGGAAATATTTCAAGCCATCTGGTCCTAAGAAAAACTTAAGCAAAATGCTTGCTATCATACATAATGTAACAAAGAACATACCATGCAGCTTTAGTAATCACTTTTTTTTTTGTATTACAAAGTAAGTTTTTCCCCATAGCATGCAAGCAGTTTTACATATTCCATTGCTAATGATATGGAGAAAAGCCTACTTGATCATAAAGTAATCTAACAGTTTGGACTTTGCAACTGATAAGGAATCATATTATGACTATATCTGTCATCATACAATACCTAAAAATACAGATATCCTTGTACAGATATCACAATAATGCATTTGTCACAGTACTTCTCTGTTACAAAGTCCAAACTATTAGTTTCTATAATGTTTTTTATTCAAACACAGGAAAAAATGCATACTATTGTTAGTCTTCTAAAATATATTTATATTATTCTATTCAATGAAAGAAATCTAGCTTCACTCTGAGTGTTCAATTTGAAAAAGAAAAGGATTTATTTTCCTGATAGAAATAGCTCATTCAACAACTTTTGAAACAATCTGAAAAAGATATAAACCTCTCTTTTGAATCAATGATGAACTATTTTTTTACCTATCTTTGAAACAGGAAGTGAAACTGGACTTCTTTCTCACGATCTAACAAGATCTCAGGTCATTGTAAACATTAAACAAATCTGCGCTTCTCTCCATGCGTCTGAAATCTAAAAACTGAATTTAAACACTTTACCACTATGATATTTTTAACACATTGTTCACTCAACAAAATGCCAAATCAGACTGTAATTAATTCTCTGCTTTCCTCACACCTTAAATCACTTGAGGAATAGGGAACAGTGTTAAATCAATCCGCCTGTGATTTACTTTCAGGCTGATCTGGTTTTCGTACATAGGTAATTTTTCTTTTGTGGTAAAGGGTTAAGTAGAAAAAAATCACCCTGGCATCCTAGCTATATCCAGTTGAAAAACTACAATGCTACTCATAGCTACCAGCAAGAAGGACGACAGTACCAGAAGAGAAATATAAAGTCTTGCCATAGCAGACATTACTTACATTTTTATACCTTATGTTCAATATTTGTAGAGTTTTACAAATATATTTATAAACGGCTGCAAAAAAGGTTACAATAACCAGCAGTCATACTCTTTCTACATTAATTTCTATTACCATAAGTATTTAAGGATCAGCTATGAATGATCATTCACAAGGAATCAGCTTCAAAAGCAGGTATATAAAGGCTGAATGTCTTTCCTTCAAATAATCAAGAGGTATAAAGCACCCAGCTTACACCAGGGAAATTGAAGCAAATTAAACACTCATTACCTTTTATAATTGCACTGAATAGCTGATGAATTCAAAATCTGGGTTGACAGAATGACTTTAAAATTGACAAGAGTGAAATTATTTTGCTGGATAGAGCAAGCATGTGCAGGTGCATATTTAGACTGCATTCAAAAACCTCTGTTTACACTGGTAAATACTGATGAATTTATGTCTTAAATTTGTGTGAACACTGTTGCACTTGGTTTGAATGAGAGCCAAAATAAATATACATTTCTCTTTTTTTTTTCCTCTGCACAAGAACATAAAAGCAACAAGTTTAAGAGAACTGAGGCTTTTGACATGCATGTCTGGAATATATAATCAAGCTCAAATCAGTATCATTTTCATGTGGTGGACCGTTAGTTTAAAAAAAAAAAAGGTCAATTGACCTTCATAAAGGTCATGCAGACACAAGGGTCTTTATCACGACTTTCACACATGAAATTAAAACAAGGGTACAATAAGGTATATTAGAACAGTGTAAAGGCTCATGATGATAAACAGTATAAACAACTGTTTGGTGTGTCACATGACATATCTGATTGCAATGGAAACAGTAACTGTTGATGTTTACCATCCTCTTTAACAGTAACCAAAATGAGCCAACCAATTTCAGCAACATTTTTTGTCACTAAACAAGGACAACTTGTTATGTTTTCAAATGCAGGGTGACACACAGAAACATATACGGTAGAACGCTTGAGCCATGCCGAAGGAGTCGTGCAGTCACCTCATCGTATTTGCGATCGGCCTCCTCAGCAACATATTTGGCATCCTTTACTTGCTTTTCTAATTGGTCGATTCTGTCGTCATCAGCAATGCTTCTGCTCTCAAGCACCTTGCGACCTCTGGGGGGATAAATTTTTACATGTTAGTACAAAGAAACAACATTGAAGATGATCCAAAGCCTTTGTATGATGCTGATGATATGCTCTCCTCAGGTGGGATTGCAGCTTACCCTCCTGCTGAAAATGCTGTAATGAAAGTTTGTTAGTTTAATTTTCTGAAATACAAGAAAGATGTTAAGTGTGCTCATTAGGTCAAAGAGCTGTCCATTCATGATTTTTCAGAGACTTTTCATCGAAGGTCAAAAGACATGAATTGCCATGTGTCCTTACTCATGACTTTCCTTTGTTTTCATCTGGTCAGCTATTAGACCTAAGTCTTGTGTTACTGGCAGTATGTTAACACACAAGAGCACTGTATACTCTACCTCTTCGTATTTCACTTCCGCCTCATTTGCTATTTGTTCGGTTTGTTTAAGTGCTTGTTCTAAGTTTTCCAACCTTCCCTCGTCGAGGTAAGTTTTGTGTTCAAGCCCTCGCCTTGCTCTGTAGGAACAAACAAGCTGTGATTAACCTATGGGCAATGCTCTAAACATGTGACTGGTCAGAACGGGACTTTCTGACCAGTGCATACAGCAGTTGGTCCAAATTAGAAATGCTCCTAATGCAAATAATTTCATAACAGCATGATTTTTCATCCTTATCAGAATTACTATGCTTCTATGCTTATCTTTTTGGCCTCATCTGACCATATCCCACCCATCCACCCCCAAAGAGATTTATACACTTCATAATTTGTGTAAATGCCAAATTTCATCTGATCTCTAAGGATGCCTATTTCAAGCATATCCATGTGGACCCCCTGATGCTGCCTTCACAAGTCCAGTGCCAGCAAGCTACCCATCTTGTTACTGGTTACCACGGCTACATACCTCCTCATACTTGTTATCAACATCATTGCAGTGAATTGTCATCTTTTTAAGTTGTTCTTCCAGTTGCTCACATCTATCTTCATCATATTTACTGCGCGTATCCAGAGTACGTCTTGCTCTAGAAACAGTCATGTTAGTCTTTGGATTTTTGTTTCTTTTTCCCCCCCCAAACTGAATCAATAACACCATTACCAGATTATTTTTGTTTGAGGTAGCAAGACGATTACACAACTATATATGCGTGAAATTAGCAACTGGTGTAGCGTGCATAGGATTGTTCACTGTGTAACAACAATACCCTTTAGAATTTCCAGAAAAAATACAAACTTTACCATACACTAACAGTGACTACATTGTCACTATTCAGCCCCATAATGACAGTCAAGATATCATAAAATCTTTTCCGGTTAGGTCAACCAATATAACCCAATTGAGGCTAACCAACCCAACCCAATTGATTATAAATAAATGATAATTAAAAAACCTCAAGTACACCTTCAAACTCTATGTTTATTTTGAATAACAAAAGCTATTTCCCAAAAGATGCCAGAGTCACCAACAAATCAGAGTGACAATGTTCACACAGTAAATGAGCTGTTTATACAAAAACAAATACACAAATGCAGCCATTCCTAAATGAAAGAAAAGAATTGTTCATCATCAATAATACTGGCAGACACTGGACAAGCTTTTCCATTCGAGAAATGTTTGCCCAGCTTCTTCTGTACCAATAAAAGCCAAGTTGTTAATAACATGCTGTAGTTAGGGTTAGCTTGCTAGCAGCTGGTGTATAATAGAAATGGTCGTTTTAATATGGATGTCAATAAAATTTGAAGGTATGGCATTTACTCCACTGTTTGTTTTCCCATGTATGGTCTTCTTTTTTTTTTGATCATATAATTAATCTAAATAAATTTAAATCTAAAACTGACCTAGGAAAGTTTGCCAAGTAATTGCCAATCTTCATTTTCTTATACATAAATTCTGTATTGAATAGTTAGTGATTCAGATTAATACAGCTTTATATCTACAGAAGTAATACAAGTTTTGTCTCACTCTGAAGCTGAGATAAGCCTCTTTTTTTTTTTTAAGAGGCAAAAAAAAACCTCACATTCAGTATCATTAAAAAAAAATCTCCAAAGAAACAGTGAACAAACTACAAGGAGGAAATCAAGGATAAAGCTCAGAAAATAAGCAAGGACTCTACTGATCCTGTTTACACAGATAGTAGGATGTACAAAATTGCTGATGTGACATTATGAATTTCACCTAGCCTAAATGTCAAATTCCATGTTGTGTCTGATTCAAAGGTGACCTGTTTTCCCTTGGTAACAAAGCTGAAGCAAACCCGTTATTATCTGTAATAAGAGAAAAGCACCATTTTCTCAAGCATGTGGGAAGACATTCCTGAGAATAATACTTAATGAAATTAAACAGTTTTTCATAAGGAGAAGATGTCAATGATAAAGACAAAAAAAAAGCTTTGGTTTATGGCATTCCTTTTCCCAGGCTGATTTAAAATGAAATAACAATTACATTCGTGCGAAAGACTGAATCATATTCTATTAAGGGCCTATATAAACCAGTCAAACACCATCACCAGTCCTATCAGAAACCACCACCAATGACTGTTGCTATCATGAAAGAAAGTCTATACAGCACATCTGTGGGAGACCAGGTCAATACCAACCTATATTATGTATCAGACGACTACAGTGATGCAATATGTCATAAACACTAGCTCTGACACAGAACAGCAAACAGCCACTCTTTAGTACTACAGGGTTAAAGCAGACAGAGAAAGCAAACAATATAAATTTCTCAAATGAAACCAAGCCATTGTTCACTGTTTCTTTTCTTTCAATTCATGACAAGTGCTTTGTGTCATTAATACAATAGGTATTCATAAAACAAAGTGATAGTATTTTCTGATAAATTTCAACCAAAGTCTGAAGTCTATAACCAAACCATCTTAGACTTTGTTAATTTTGAATGTAATTGTAATGCATACAATTGTTGAATTGAAATTCACAAAATATTTCACCAACATTCTCATGAAAATAAGCTTAGAGATCAATATAAAATCAAATCACCCGAAAGAAACTCAGAGGTCGATCTGGTTTAATACTGTTAAGTTCTCCAATGATTTGTTCCTGTTTATGAATACCATTACATAATTACATAGATACAAAAAAATCAGATATAGCAGTTTACTTTTTGTCCTGTTATCTATATTATATAACCAGTTATTCTCAATATTTCTACTGAACAAACCACAGGAAGATAATGAAACCTGTACTTCAGTATAGTAGCAATTTCTATACATAATTTATACAATTTCCTTTAACAAAATTAAAATTGCCAATGCCATATCTGTTTTTAGTGTATACCATTAGAAATATTATTGACAAATATATATATACATGTATTCATAGTAATCAGTAAATGACAAAAAGGAAAGTATCAGAGCCAAGTGTTGTTTCTGTTCCTCAGGTTCAACTCTTATCACCGATGCTTACTAAGGAACTAAGTATTTGCCTCCAGCTTAAATTAATTAGTATTACTAATTACAGAAGATATAAATGTACTTTAATGAGGGGGAACTTCGATAAACATGAGGTCAAAGACCAAGAAGACAAAGTCTATCCAAATGACTGTCCATCCAGGTAACCTAATGATGTTGACAGTTACTAGCAATTTATGGGTCCAGGTAAGTAAACAGATGATGATGGAGTGTGGTCAGGGAGTCATTATCCCTGGACACTGCCCTGTGTCTACTTCTAGCCTGCCCCACTCCACCTGTCAACCCATGTCACTGCTTATCACTAGATATGGCTAGGAGGGGTCTTGCCTACACACGAGGATCAATACACAAACAAATGTGTAGGAAACCCCCCTGGACCTGATCTGCAGCACACTGGCCACTTGACCTAGAATGTGTTTGAAGAATGCTTGTGTGACCAATGGATGACGTATGAGCCAGCCCATCTGACAGAAAGTAAGAATACCCTCTTGAAATAACCTTATGACAAGCTTAACTGAATAAAACCTGACCAGAATGAAGGGGTTTGTCTGAACAGATATGAATTAAATGACTAAATAAGAGGGGTTAACCTCCATGTAAGCCTCAAGGAATTTCAATAAAGTCCAGAGATATAACACACTTCAGTTAATGGTCTTATTTATAGTCCCGACAACAATGGAAGGTATCTTTACAATGTGATAAATGCATTAGACCTTGCTGACACAGTGTTATGAACAGTTACACTGACATCAAAGACAGGCATCTCTCTCCCCATACACCACCTCTATAGGTGTGCCTAGTTAAAAGTACTTCCAAGCCTCAGACCTCACAGCACAAGAGTAGTAATATATCTCAAATATGTGTATCAGGCACACATTTGACCAAAATTCTGATAAAAATGTTTACTATCTTACAGCCTTGATAAAATATTAACACTATCACTGCCTTGGGAAGCACTGATACATCACTTAACACCTCTTAGCAAGGCCAACCACAGATAAATAAAACAGAAATAGATTTCACTTGCTTGTGCACATTGGTCATTTAATCTATTTTACTAAAGAACAATGCTTGATGTTTCCCAGCTTCCCTTTTAAGGCAAGAAGATGCATATCATCACCCTTCAGAATTATAAAAATACCAGATATCAGGAAAGTAAATGCAGTAACATGATATACTCTACAAGGAAGATACAGTTCAAGGTATCTGCATGACCTGACAGTCAACAAAGTTACATGCATGAAAGCTATGAAAACTCTCATAAAAACATAAACACATACAACTAAAACTTAACAGCAAACACTGCTGTCCTTTTATAAAGCAAAAACAAAAACATAACCAAGTCATCTCAATGAGCCTTAAGAGCACCTGCCAAAATTAGATATGCCCGGTTTCATCTCATCCATCAAACAGTTCTACCCACCACCACAAGGTTTATAATATTTCAGTGGTGCCTATAGATCAATACATTTTCAGGCAGATTTGTCGATCGATTTTGCCTCATCAACAACACTCAGCAACACTCAAGCTGCATCACCATAGAAGACCTAGTCGCCTGAAACCTAGTTTCAGCACGGTCATGTGACCCAGCTATCAATTAACTATTAATCTTGACAAAATATCATTCAGGATTATATACATCATCTTATTACAGCTGGGGAACATAACGCAGTAGAGCGAGGTGGTTTTTGACAACATTTACTGTCCATTCAAAGTTTTCAATAGAAGGTAAAAAGTTATTGTGATTTTACTGGTATGAAGAACTATAGATTACCTATCAAGGACCTAATATTTAAACCATTGTTATCAAATACTGACTTTCATATTGTGAAGAGGGTCCATTAAATCTTCTTTATCATGTGTCTTAACCCCTTATGAACATTGTTCAATAATTGGCTCTGATTTTTTTAACCCTTTCCCTCATATAGACTCATTTTGATGCACTCAATAGGTACCACATAAAGCCTGAACTGCAGAAAACCACAGTTAAACCTTACCAAATTTAATTATAAAATCCTCATTTCCAGACCACTGAGGAGCAGCGAACAGCATAAAACCTGATCAGCCTGCAAGTTACTCGCAGGCTCTGGATCCTGGCTTTATATGATCTGTTCGCGCATAGGTCTTTTCATGGTGTCCTCTATGAGGGAAAGGGTTAATATGAGAAAATGCCTTCTCCTGGTTACACATTGCACAAAATCCTTTTTACAATTTCATTTATAATTTATGCATATTATATATATAAAATATCATACATCTAATAAATACAAAAAGAAAATGAGGCTATAAACATATATTTCTTTTTCAGAAAGTCAATAAAAAAATATGGCGCACAAATGATTATCTTGAATTTTCATTTACAGCTAATAATTTAATTCTATAATATCTCAGTTTTGCAATACCATGATATTTGATCAAATGGTAGAATATATAATAAATTACCAAATAGCACATATGATAATAAATCTAAAGACAGTTTGTGTCCTGATGTTTACCTTTCACTCTCATCTGCTGTCTTGGAAGCATCTTCCAACTTGAGAAGGGCCTCGTCCAACTTGGCCTGAGTTCTCTCCAAGTCATCTTCTAACAACTGGATTCTGCGGGTGAAACCTTTGATCTCGTCTTCACACTGTAACATAAGAGAAAGACTTGTTAGTCTCTCGTAGAAGAAAAGTTCAGTAAAACATCAACATTACTGTTGCTTGCCATTTTGAACTTATTTTCCACTATATCATTGACGCTCTTACATACCAAGTCCCTGTTCTTAACATTATAGTGCTAACAAACTGACAGCCATTAAAACTATAATTGTAGTTTTAACATTTGGTAGCACATGCAGCTTTATAGAATTTTTTTTTTCTAATTATTTCAAGTGCAAATGACTTTAAATGTGGGTCAATATAATGGCAATGTCATTTATAAATTAAAAAAAATATATTTTCTTTATATCTGAACATTGTTGCTTTATATTTATAAAGAGAACAATGCAAGATTAAATACAAACAATTCAATTACACAATACAATGATCATGACATCATATGCCTAGTTTATCTCCACTAACAGGTGGACAATTAACAATAACAAACTACAGGCCACTGTAATCACTCGCTGCATGATGAAGTATGATAAAGGTTTAGTCAATGATGACCCAGAAACACCTATCTGTAAAAAATCCTCAAGCAAAGATATGAACTACTAAACAAACAAAAATATTGACTTTACTATCTTTCCTGTGGTTGCTCTTCTTCTTTAAATGAGAAAATAGAAAGGATATTTTACATAAAAAAATATATAAAAAGTTTGAACACCTCAATTCAGTATCTCTGCAAAATCAATTCCGGTTCTGAGATGTATTGGGCTGTGTGATTGTTATGGGAATCATGTGCACTTTCTACAATAACTTAGACACCATAAACATCCTGACAGGGCCTTAATCACCTGCTTGTCCATGTCTGCGGTGAATTTCATCATTACTGTACAATACAATCCTCATTTTTATTCTAAAAAAAAAAAGTTTAATATTTGCTTACACTGAACCTACGACTGTGTACATACACATACACCAATCCCTTCTGAGCACTCCTAGACAGTTTAATTGACCTTGCCACTGCGCATGATGCACTAAACCTATCATGCTCCTCTCTCCCCTTCCATGGACCCCCTCACTTTTGAAATCCTCTCCCAGCTCATTTTATTACTGCACATATAAAGGGACAGGTGATATTTAAGCAAATTAAGTGGAGTACCATCGCTTTCTTACACAATCATCAACTCTTCTTAAATGCTTGACAAAACTACTGAGGTAACATTCTTGTGGGTCCTGAAGCGTGTCATAACTGCATGAATAATGAAATGATATGAATATGTCTGGCGTGTACAAGAGAAACTCACAATGTCTTCAATGACACTTTATACTTGATGAATAAATATTGCTTTCAAAGGTTCTTCAATGACTTCTGGGCTTAGGAAAATCAGCAGTATAGCTATCTAGTTGACTATGCTTCTCCATTGTAAAAAAAAAATGATAAAACATGTACACACACACACACACACACACCAGACTACCAGTAGATAAAATCAAGCTCTGGCAAAACCTTGGACTATTGTGCAAAACAGCTGATTTAAGGTTACTTGGACATGAAAGGAAGGTAAATTAAAAATATTGATCTAAATGATCCCAAACAAGAGTTATTGTACAATACAAAGTAGCACTCTAAGGAATTCACGGGTGAGTGCATTAAAGCCTTCTTCATTACTCACTTTATATCTACATAAACACTGATTAAATGCTGATATAGCAGAAGCATAAGTTTATCACAGCCTTAGCTTTATCAAAGCAGTTGAACTACTGGTAAAATGATGAAATGTTAAGAACTATAAGGCTTAAGCCATAAATTGCCCAGCTGCACTTGCCTCACCCTCAGTGTTCAGCAGAGGTCGGATTATAAAATGTTTATCATACATTTAGTGGGGCAGAACAAACCACATACTTGAGTTGTTAGGGTGAATGCAGAACTGCACACATTTACTCCTAAGTAACCCATGCTGAGAGGCGGATTGTGCAACTCATGTTACACCAACACTTTAAATGTGAAATGCCAGCTGACAGCTTAAACTTATGGTAATATGTAATGTAGACCCGGATATACATGGTCATGAATGCAATATGAAAAGTATAGGTACCACAAAACCTTACAATAAACTGAGGAACAATGGGAATCTTTGGGTTTCTAAAAAATTTTAATCCCTATTTTATGATTTTTTTTTATTATTATTGCCCATTTTTATTTTATAATATGAATGAAAAAGGTGGTGCTTATCCTACTTGAAAGTACAAACAAACCATAATCATACACATCCGCAAACACACTGAGTCTGACTTAGACAAACATCCCTTTCATTTTCACACCAGTAACTCCCAAATCTGAGCCCGAAAAATCAATGACCTTGTCACTCTTGAAACTGTCAGCCCACTCTTCTCTCAATCTGGTCTTGACCTAACTAATGACTAGCAATATAACTTCATTACAGGTAAATTGATCGTCCTGTAATTGATTCCTGATAAACATAAAAGGATTAAGTATTAAATTTCCAGCCTAGCCAAGGACCTGAGAATGAAGGGCAGAGTGTGACTGTGCAGTCTGCACCTGACCAATAAATCTGCATCCCATGTTAGATTACACCAAAGCCATGAGGGAGAACTTCCACTTCCCCACTCCAGCATATATATCAATATGGTCATGAATACTGCTTCTCCACTCCAACCGGGGAATGTGTAATGTTGAATACATTGTAGTAGATATTTTTTGTGATAAGCAGACCTCCCATTACAGGTATTTCCACCTTTACATTCTGTGTACTTACTGATGGGTACAGACGGTATTGTGAGAAAGATAATCATGTCATGGGGCGGGGTAAATTACAGGGCTACAGGATCTGGCCAGGGAAGGCTAGAGTTACAGAGCATATAACACAGGCTGAGATCATCCGTCTGTGGAGCTACACAGTGAATCTATCATGCCACCAGGCGTCAGGCATTTACAACCACCAAGATTTAACGGGTGTTGCATTCCTTTACCAGATTGTGTTACTAACAGATATCAAATAAAATGTAAAGGTGACAATTTACAGTGAGAGCATGCCTTGAATACTCCTCTCGGTATATTAGAATGAACCTTACTAGACTCATATGCCGACCTTGAAATAGCAATATACTCAAATCAAGTACAAGTATGTTCAAGTAAATTACAGTGATGCATAATCCTATCCTGTTAAGCACAGCCATATAACTCAACACAGTAATTGACCAAGGTGTCATAAATATCATCCATCCCCCATCAATTATTCATAGCAAGGCATGTACGATACTGTCATTGCTGTGGTTTTGACAGTATGAAGCACAACAGGTAGTTTATATTTCCTTCTACATAACTGTTACAACACACCTTTCACAGAGACAAGAACTGACTCATTAGTAAATTATTTTAAACCAAGGAAAGGAACATGGGACACATGAATTAAAAGTCATTTTCTCTTCCCACCTTCAGAGTGTGTATACATGTATTATGGTTATACATACTGCCTCTGTCCTCCAACAGAGGAACGTATAAAGCTGAATAAATTTTAGACTAAGAAGCCTTTGCCTGTAATAGTTCTTACAAAATGTCTTTGATTTTTATGCACTATATCAGACACACAATAGTCCTACACAATACTAATCAGGCTACTTCCAATTCATGTTGACCTTTTCATTAGACAGTCCACAACTTATGTAACATGTAGCTCATGGTGGAGATGTAGATTTACTAAATGTATTCTTGTCCCATTCCATCTAACATGATAAATACATAATGCATGGTAAGTGTGTATGTACTAAGCCTTAATCTTGTTCTCTGAACACAGCCCTGACAAATAAAAACAGTCCACAGTGACAGCCTCTACATCAAACTTAAATGCCATGATCGGAAAACATTTATCCAAAGTTAGTCTATGTATTTTATGGCAGTATACCATGAATGAAATGTGCCGATTTCATAGATAACCAGCCATTCATTTCTGATAACATCAGTATGCAATAAAGCCTAAGGATGTTATAGCCATTCCTCCACAAATACATGTGCAAGTTTAATCATGACCCATTACATAACCTAAGTTGTCCTTCCACAATATAATGATCTTCATGCCCTCCAGCCATTTCTAACTATAATACAACCTGGCCATAGATCCTTGCCCCACCAACCATTCAATCTGATCCTATCAAGCTATTATGTAAACATCTCAAGCCTTCCCTGCAGATATTGGCAAAATCTCATTATTTGTATGGTCATTCTTATGTCCAACTATTGTCTTGGTTGTATAAATGTAGCTAAAGGTAGGTTATTACCTCATGTTTTATATCTACCAAACATGTTATCAATTTCATATACAGTGACTGAATAACACACACACACACACACATATATCTCTCTCTCTCTGAATAAGAATTCAAGCCAATATGCCATTTTTGATTCATACATGAATGTCATAACACTGTTTTATAATTCAAAATACAAAATCATCCACAATCTTGGTATGTTTATAATTGAATCTCTTAGGTAAAAAAAAAATTAAAAAAAAAAAATTTAATATGTAAAGATTAAAAAAACAGAACCAATGTACTTAAGAATATGTAAGATTTATATATGTCATACACAGCAAAGGAAGTACAAATGAGCTAACACAGACTGTTCAATAGGAGGTGTGTCACCCACTGTGCCTACTCAAGTGTAGAGACGCTTGACTGGTATATCATGTAACGCTGTCTATTGGACTGGTTGTCCATGATTATCAAGTAAGCAGTTTCCTAAAATGACTGTGACCTGCTTACAGAAAATATCTCCATCAGGAGTCAAAATTCTATTTAAACAGTACTTGTCCTGCAGGACAAGTGACTTATAAAAATCACATGTTCTACATTGACATTACTCGTCCTTGAATTAGGTATGAAAAAAAAAAATAACTGTAAAAATGCCTTGTGTTTTTGTGTTTTCCAAAACTTATTTGATGTTTGGAGCCATTGCCATGATATTTTAATATTTCTTGTCTACAGTTTTTTTTGACTGGTGTATATACATGTATCTACTTTTGGATAGCGGATGAGGCAAAAACAAACAAAAAAACATTTTCAAGAATGCAATCTATAGGTAGCAAAGCGCACCTTGCAATATAGTTATTCACCTGTGCCTAAGCTTGTTTGGTTTCCCCCTGTATTTAATTAGGTTTAATATAAAATTAAATCGCCATGGTAAATTTCTAAGAAGGAAAACATTTGTGAAATTTCAGATGCTTTTCTGTAAAAAAAAATCAATTAATAATTGCCGTAAGATTCATTGGAGGTAATATCCATCAAACCCATTTTAAGTGATACCGACATATAGGATGCCAACTTTTTTTTCAATACTTTCAGCAGCATTCATACCGATCTCAGATATAATTTGACATGGTCTCCAAATGACTGAAACACTGTCGTGGGATGTTAAACCAAACAAACAAATATATAATTTGATCAAATATACTGCCACAGCAGACAAGCTGCTACAAGATAGAAAGTGATATTTTCCCTAAAATATCTACCCGTCCTGCAGGATGACCCAAATGCGAAGTTTACTCTTTCTATAAAAATTCCACTAGTAATTATGAGTGGACGAGTGATATTTTTGACCCCTGTTCATCTTTGAATTTAAATGGGAGTGGATCTTTTTTTTTAATTTGGATAAACCTGAATTCATATGTTGAATAACATGAACTTTCTGTGGCATGGCAGAGTAAATTGGTAACTATAAAAGTAACTGCTTGATTTTGCCTCTCTTGAGTTTTTCTCAGCTACTCATTGCACAAGTATTCAAACTATAGTACACACCCATAAAACTATCGGGACCTAAGAGATGGGAGCATCCCTATACCTCTTGAAAAACCCTTAGGAGGAAGACTCAGTATGAAAAACACCCAAACTTTAACCTTTTCCACTACAGATAAACTATTCTGGCTCTTATCAAGCTTGAAACCCTAACATGTTACATTATGCAAACACTTAACTAAGCATTCACTGCCTTGGTTATCAGGAAATGGAAAGTGGTTGGGAGTTTTGGCTCTGATAAATGTGACTCTTATCATCCTACCCTGACACAGCCACACAACTCAAATAGTACACAGGAAAAATCTAATCTTGGTATAAACCTTACTTCAGACTCAATCTTTTATAAAAAGTTGTAAACTACAGAACGCTTGTATGCAAGCTTATGATCAGAAACATGATCTGTCTGCATGTTAAGATCATTCACACAGCTTCCTCAGGGCATGTTTGTTCGCAAATTCTTTATTCATACTAGAAACAATAAACATTCCTCAAAGCAAATATCTATTCATTCTATGACATCTGTAGCATTCTACACTTAACATTCTCAAGTCAAACTAAAAAGGTATTTCCGACTGGTTATCAATGGAATTCTAAAAATGAAAGGCTTCTGGCTTCTAAATGTATTTGACCCTCGTATAAAAACATGATGACTTAAAATCCTATAAACTGGTGAAATTCTAAAATATTGCAATAAACTGTAGACATTTACTCTTAACAGTGATAGGATAACTTTGTAATAGGACTAGAAAAGCATTCCTCTAATGCCTCAACTTCTGGCACGTCTTAGACATAATCATAGCATTATTTCATTCATGATTATTATTAAATATCTTGTGATATAGTTCTATAAATCAACTACATTAGGTTAAAATAAAATTGTTATTTATTGTGTGAAAAACGAACTAAATTGATTGTAACATAAAAGTTGCAAATTGTGTACATGTGAATCCATCAAAGCATGACTGACAACAAAAATAAAATCTAAACCAAATATCAGTTGAACTGGTTTTGAAGATTTCTTTATCTAAAAAGTAACCAATAAATTCTGACAAGCCTCCAAGTTACTTGATGGGTGATCTTCATTTTTTTTATATCTCTGAACAGTGATGGATGTTATATTGTACAGATTAACATGGAAAGGAAAAATGCAAAATATCAGCTATGTAAAACAGTAATTAGTATGAAAGAAAATAAAAGCAAGTATTGGGATCTACAACACAATAAAATCAGATTCACTCAGAAGATAAGTCTTTACCTGCCTGGAAGTGTTATCAATGAATGACTCATTGGAATGAATTGCTTATATATTTTATACAATTTCAAGTCAAAATCAGACAGAAGTGTTCTGGTGTAAATTAATAACTGGTATGTGTGATTTTTTTTTTTTTCATATACAAATATCTATAAGCTACAATAATTAATCTGATGATCTGCACCACATTTTTTCATTAATTTGCTACTGTATGAAGTCCCCCATACAGTGCCCCTTCCTCAAAAAGTACAGCTATCTTATAATGTAAATATACCTAAATGCATGTATTGAAATAATATTTAAAGGCAAAAGTTTATGATTAACAGTCAATGAAGATTCTAGAGAAAGCCGTTCCATACGGTTTTGTGGATGTAAGAGAATATTAGAACCGGCTATCGATACACAAATGAGGTTCAAAGTGGGGTCATGATAGATTGCTTAATCGAAGATTGCTTTGCGAATGTAACTAATATAAAACTTGAACAAATATGTCAATTAAGCAAAAGTCAGGCGTATTTTATTAGAAATAAAAGGAAGATGGTCATCAATCAGGAATGGAAATCTGCAGTAACATTAAAATGCGGAAATAAAAGCAAGCCAACACCTTTTCACGTTCAAGTCGCTCCGACACTGCTTGTTTCTCTGCGCATTCTGCCTTGTCGCGGTACACATCTAGTTCGTTTCGGAGTGTTTGCATTTTGTCTTTTAGTGCCTTCAATGGTGCAGCGGCCATCGAATTCGGCCGTGAATTTATCTGTGCCATTTTGAATCGCTTCCTATATAATCCAAACTAATGGCTGCCACTGTCAAACCGGATGGGCCTTGTAACACCAAGTTTGTGACTACGCACTTACAAAATAGATCCAGTCCGATTTTAGTTATTTACGTCCAAATTGCTTAATTTCAAATGAATATTACTCACGATTGATATGAAACGTTAGAGAACAGTTTGAATAACTGTTATTGAATATCTTGGCTTTTGAATACCAGAGCTGACTTACGTACGTGAACCCGTCTCAATAACTGTACACTGACAGAAATCACGTGACTGCATCAGTTAAATACGCTCGTAAATGAGCACTGGTAAGTTTGTCCATATATGGAAGTCTATTTGCATATAAAGGTAAGGATTGACCCGAAATTTTTCAAATACCTGAAGGAGAGGCATTTGTCGGTTTAGAGAGAATTTCGGGGTTTTTTGGGGGGGGTTTACGTTACCACAATTCAAGCGTTGTTAGTACCAACGACTTACGACCTTTATTTTCGCATTATTGAACTGCAGGCCATGTTTTGATAGTAATGGTTTGATCATTAACAAAATACGTAACCGCATGTATATAATTTATAATAAAGGTTAAATTTGAAATGGCAGAACATGACGGAACAGTATTTTTTATTCATCTGTTAACATTTAATCAGACATTTTTTTAATATAGTTTATGAAAAATAAGTCAAATTTTCAAAAGTATTGTTTTATTTTTCCATTGCATCTACATATAGACTATTCTATGTTGAAATAATTCAACTAGTACATACGATTACATTATATTATTTACAGCGAGGCTTCAATTAATTACTGATATATACAGGGTTCTGACTAAAACTATGAAAACTGGAGTCCTTGAAATCATTGGCCCTCCCATATATGAGAGAAATATTTTGATATTGGAGTCCAGTCATATATATATATTAAAACGCAAATGTAGTGATTTCGAGTAATTCAATGTAATGAATTTTAGTTGTTTATCTATCTGTCTTTTTATGTTATCCTCATTTATCAAATAATTGGATATGGAGTATCCATAAAAAGGTGAACTATTTTGGCTATTCTTTATATACATCTAAATGAAAATAAAGACAATATTAATAAATCAGAAGAGCGTAAGGGAAGTTTGCATTGAACAATTAGTACAGATCGCTATATAATAATGTAGGGACTTCTTAAACAAGAACAATAACTCATTTTTGTTATAATTCTTTCCACACCTCGATTGTCGCCCTTGAGTTGCGGCGCGTACTCAGCAACTTAAAATACTTTAGTGATATCATAAACAAACATTGGAGTAAGTACTTATGCCAGGGACACTAATTTTCGTCCACCCCGTTCTCTCTCATGCGCTAGCACTCGTCGTCCCCCCCCCCCACACTTTGAACAGGTAAGAACCAGATGTGATGCCAATGTGTTTACACAGTAGTTCCATACGCCAGGTTGAATCGTTGCCAAATTCATGTACTCAACCCTGATAATGCCATAGTAACGGAGTAGCTCACCGCCAGGTAAAAGTGAGACTGGCGTGTGGAGTACGGGATATGTATTCATATGGTGCGCTGCGCCGATACTGACGAGATTCATGCGAGAGTTGCGTGTATATTACCTACCCGCGCTCTTAGAACTCATTTAGCATAAACATTTTCTGTCTGAATCGAGCATAAAAAGAATGGGTCATTTTTAAGTTGATGCGTGTGTGAATGCACTTAGTGAGAGAAGAGGATAAAAAATTGATACGGACAGAATATGGCTAATCTACTGACAACAACCATGCTACTCGTGTATATTGATTGTAGGGTTGCCTACCATTTTCAAGGCCCCTTTCATAATGTTTTTTAGTTCACCCTCAATTATGGCAAATCTCAACATGGACCCAGAATTAATCCCTAATGCACACGGTAGCCGTATTCCGTCAGGTTGCTTTCTGCCCCCACGATAACGTTTAGGCCGACCCGGATCAATGGAAGCAAAATCCGCATCGGAAAGTTCAACATCCGAAAATAGTCTACTGTTACTATAGATAATCCTGTCGTATTCATCCATTTGCTGTGCCACACAACAGTTCCCGCCTTCCGGATCAGGCCGGCGGGACCAGTCGAAATCACTACTTTGGGTGCTTGTCTTCGATTTTCTGCGATTTTGATCAGGATTAGATGTTTTATTCCTTTTCTTAATCTTAACACTTTCGGCACATTTACAATCATCATCATCGTTAGTTTCGTCAGTTGTAATATCAAATGCTTTACGTTTTTTAATCCGCTTTTTCTTTACTTTTTTACCGCTATCTGTCTTTTTCTGATTAACACAATCATTTGCATTAGGAGCTTTTATTTCCGTTGGCGAATGCGACATAAATCCAGACTTGGAATTGTCTTTTCCTGCCGCCGCCATCTTCTCGCTATCGTCCTGCACGAGATTTGGAACCCCCCGCGAAGTGGCCCCCATTTTCTGACTCCTTGATCCGTTTAATGACTTGAACTAGCTAAACCCTTTTGACTAAGTCAGAAGTGACTTTTTAACGAAACCTTAATATCGAAAGACAAGAAATTTCTTTTCTAATTGAAATCGACAATTTGCGGTTGCGCCTGGCATTCCGTGTTGGAATACACAGAAGGTACACATTCCAGACGTGGTCTTCCATGTATGGATGATGACGTCACAATGTGATTCATCCAGGTAGCACAACTTTCCTCTTCATAATTATCCATCCACTGCTGCTTGTTTTGTTTCACTAATTGTTCCGCTATGCACTGTCTTTTTCACATACGCGGTTCAACTATTCAATTAATATTGCCTCCCAATCATACTTATTAACAAATGTTCGGGAGTAATCCATACAAAGATAATATAGCACAGTCATCAAGGCAATATCTTTCATATTGTTCGAATAATACACAGAAATATGGTATACCAATCAGGAATTAAGAAATCAGTTCAAAATATTAGAGAATGAGAGAATTACATTAACTTTTTTTTTATCTAAAACTAATTTCGGGACCAGGCAGGTGCGCGTATGTACATCTCATATAAGAAGAGAACCATTCTATCTATTTTGCAGGGGATTGTGTTGTTCAAAATCAAACCTGAATTCGCCCTTTTCTTCGCGAATTTTTAAATCTATCTGAAGAACGCATCTATGCGTCAAGCAGAGCAAAGAACCAGGGTATATTTATAACATTTGGGGATGAGTCAGAGATAAATTGCAGCGGTGTATTTTGCTGGCATGAAATTGGGATTGTGTGCGTAGTGCTGATTCGCGAGAGCTGCTAGGTGGTGAGTAGCCAGTAAACCTGCCGGCTCTACAAGTCTGGGAGAGCAATTCCTTTTTGGCTATCACTGAAAATTCGCTTAGCGTAGGCGACATGCCTTTGTATACTGTTTTGATGAGGGATTTGGCAATGGCACATTTTCCTGGTACTAATGAATAAAACAAGCTATTATTCAGAGGAATAAGTTACATCTCCGAAGACGTCCCTATCAATCTTTTTGATAAAGATGCGAACCTTTCTAAATAGGCGTTGATTGTACACGTAACTAATTGATCTGGGGTGTCCAGGTTTAAGAGATGCTTGTTTATTTCTTGAGCGTGCATGTGGCTATATCAACCTAAGTCGTGGTGAGCCTAGAGGTACCGGATACCTGACTTGGCTGTTAGAGACAGACCCTCACTTCATGGGTAGTACACTCAGATGCAGGGAAGATCCCTCCTTTTGAGTTACCACTGATAAACACATTGCCTAGCAACAGAATCAAACTACCGTGCTATCAGCAGAATTGTGTAAACATTGTTTAATGCAGACCCAGTAGATGGGGTTGTTATTGGAGGAAATATTCTGGTCAGCCACGACAATGCCAACAGTTAATTTAGGCTCCATAAGTAAAAAAAAAATCACATTTGTGTATTAACTTCAAACACATAAACTGAATCTCGCATGATTCTAGTAAAACTTCAATCAGTCAAGTTCATTGTGTTAATTTCTCTAAACTCATTTATCTGTTTAGCTTTTTGGTGTGCTTATAGTTGACATTCACCTTTATTAAGGTAACGATGAACGTGCAATCTCCGTATGCATATTAATAAAAAACACATGTGTGAATAAGCGGTTGCCTTCTTATCTAACACTTATCAAAGAGTCTTTCATGCTCAGGAACCGCAAGCATCTGTGTTTGGGAAGGGGGCTGCGGTATCTATCAAATCTAATACTAGGCTCCTATCTTCGATTCTATTCGTGATTATTCGAGATATGGACAAGCCTTTATGAACAAGCTCTCAAGATATGTACACACACACAATGTCTGTGACCATTTGAAATTTAAACAAACACGTTTTTCTCATAAATCTACCAATTCTTTTGTGTATATTGAGAGCCACTGAATGAAAGAAAGCAGCCATAACACAATCCAAGAAAATCAGCCGCATTATTTACAAATTCAAGGAACTGACAGCAAAGAAGGCTCAAGTAAAATCATAGTTTTACATGTCATGCTTATATCAATATAGCGAGTGATTTGTTTCTAGTATAGCTACAGATATAAACATGGACCATGCTTTCTGCTTGACATAATACATGTACTTGTAACACAGTGAAATTAGTCGATGCATATCTCAATTGTCGTTTGCATGCACAACTTTTAAATGTACACTTCTGATCAAATATTTGGATGCCGTATGAAAAACAATTATGTTTTCTTTTGGTGCTGATTTATATGTTGCTATTTTAGTACATTTAGAACATGCATGCAGACGACAATGGATGCACCGAGTTGTTTGAAGTTGTCTGGGACACTTACCTCAGTGACACGTTTCTCAGAGGCTTCAAGTTTGATTACACCCTCCTGATACTGCTCGTTGACTTTGTCGAACTCGTTCTCGAGGTTGGTGAACTTCTTCTGAAGACTGGACAGGTCCTCCTCAGCCTGTAGAAAGGAATATAGCCACAGTTAGATTTCAGACATTTTGGTTGAGCCTACTGATATCCATATTTGTAGTAAATGGTATTATCTGTCCAATCTTCACGGCATTATTTTCGTTCATTATTAATTAAGTATAATGAGAAATTTTGTACCACAGTCTAGGGTATCATTAAATGAGAAAGTAGTTTCACAAAATATTTTAACTTCGTCTGAGAGCGAATGTGAGGTATCTGTAATGAAAATTTCTACATTGCAGAACAAATTACTAAATGCATATATGTTTGGCAAAATAAGAAATGATAATTATTATACTATTGCAAGGTGTATTTTAGTAATAATGAACATAATAGACAGTTGTATGCAACAGCAAATGTTAGAAATCAACAATGGTTGAGTGGCTTTTTAATATATGCAACTAGAATGTTTAGAATTTCCTTTTTTATGTAAACGTCTATTACCATGCATAAAAAACTAAACCAGTCAAGGACATACTGATAGTTGGAATTGTTACAGTCAGTTATTCCTACAGAATAGTTTTAAATCATATTTAAGATGAATTGAATTATAGAAAATAATTTGTTTAACCTGGCTTACAGAATCTGAAAAATGGAAAAAATAATATTAAAACATTTGTTTCCTGGCTCAATATTTCTATATATTATATTCTTCCCAATTTATAATGTGAATCTACGGTTAAACAGGCCATTTGTTACAAAAGATATATATATATATTCATTATTATTACATGTTATTTCCATGCCATATTTGCTGTGGTAGTTGTTAGTAGTAACATTCAATAAAGCCGGTTTCAGATTTCAAGATGGCCGCCGAGCATTTCGGCTGTTCATCAGCAGAAAATTCTGCAAGGACTGCAATAATTATAGTGAGGCGTTTTAGCTATCTTAGCAGTTTTATGGTTTTAGTAAAGCATATGACTAGTTAATAGCCATTTGATACTATGTTAAAGTTACAGCATGCGTCGTACAACTTTTTTTTTTTTTTTTTGCATTTTGCAATATCTGTAAAACGGAGGGGCGTGTAATATTTTGATGAAAAAATGGTGAAAACATGGCATACAAAGCGATCTTTTTACTTCTATAGAGAGATTTGTTTGTAGGTTGAAAAACAACTTTGAAAAGTTGCACTTACCCTGGCCTTGCTGTCCTCAGTCTCCTTTAGTTTTTGTTCTAGTTGTTCCGATTTATCCAAGGCATTTTCCTTTTCTAGCTTCATAGCTTGCATCTTCTTTTTGATAGAATCCATCGCTGAGCTCGCCGTGGTTGCTGTTTAAGCTAAACACAACAAAAAAGAAAGAAGTTGGGAATGTAGGAGCTAGAAGTTGACTTTAGCAGATGAGAGCCGTCAGAAAACACAACTCCGCTGCCGCAAACTCGAAAGGGCTGTGCTGAAGTAACGATACTCTCGTACGCTACGTTAGTTTCAGGGGAAAGTACTGGAATGCCAAGAGAGCCTATCAGCAGCTTCCTTACATCAGTGTGCCGCCATTTTGTGCTACGTCACGAAGCAGCGTGATTGTATTACACCCA
>CM037780.1:60797860-60847860 GCA_021229015.1 Solen grandis | reverse complement strand
TTCAACCGGAGGCTCTGTGTGGCCGTCGTACCGCACCACGATGTAGCAGAAGCTACAGGCCTCGTGCCGTTGCGTAGTAGTACATGTAGTAGTATTGCTCTTTTTCGGACCTTCCAGAACTCTGGTGGTGAGCGCCTCAAAGTCGACGATAACATAGGGGTCTGGGATCTTCTTGTGGTGGTTCTGGAAGGCTAGCTTGTTTTTACCCTCTTCGTGCATCTCGACTCTCACAGCTGTTTGACCGATTCCCAGGCACTCTGGCTTGTGGGCTTCTAGCAGATCCTCTCTGGAGTAGCCGTGTTGGCAGCGCTCGCAGAAATATTTGCGTCCTTTGTGCCTAGTCTGGTCATATAGGAGGCGGCTCAGTTTCGGGACGGTGACATAGTGGTTCTCGACCAGGAGTAGGTTGTACCTTCGCATATCTTTTGGCTGTTTGCTTAGTTGGTGGACAACGACTCTCCCTTTTTTCCACATTCAAAGACGTTTATTGCGAGGCCGTTGGCCATCTCAAACTTCGGGATTTGCGAGATCGGAACCGGAAACTCGGGCCTGTGATGTCAAGACCGTGTTCGGTTGGGTAGCTAAAGGGTCTGTTCGAGTTGCGAGCGACTGGAAACAATAGAGCGAGCAATGCCCAAACGAAACAGTAGTCTTCCAGATTGCTTTCCACGTTTACAACGGCCTTCTTCAACCCCGGAGATAGTTTGAACTTCTTCGTCCTGCCTTTCAGCGGTTGGTACCTGGCAATGTCTAGCAAAAGGGTTTGTACCTTTTCTACAACCCAGCCAGACCCTCTATTGGTCCACTTCTCTAGAAGTTCTTGTATCCTGGGGAAAGCTCGTTTGAGGGCTTCTTCTATTTCACCCTCCTGCAGAATATCCTCTTGCTTATGACGAAGCACGGGGTCGGTGTACTCTTCACTACCGTCTGGGTTGTCCTTTCGGAGATTGACCTTGATAGCAAGCTGGAACTTTACGCCTTTCAGAGCCTTCAATTCTTCTACCAACTTTTTTCGGATGCTAGGTTCCACTTCGGAAAGAAAGGCTCTGGGGTCTGCACCCTGTCCTTGAGGCACATTCATCTGCCAGCCTCTCAAGAAACAACCAAGGACCCATAGAGTCCTACGAAACTGTGGCCTACGTGGAGCAGGTATTGGCCTACGAGGTGTTGGAGTAGGCTGGGTAGTACGTGGAATAGTACGTGGAGCAGGTTTGGCCTCCTTGGGACAGGAGTAGGCCTCCTTGGGGCAGGTTGGGGTGGGGCTGGAGTTGGCCTCCTTGGGGCAGGAGTAGGCCTCTCTGACCAATCAAAGAGATCTCCGAAAATACTATCGAATTCTTCATCAGTTAACACCCTTGCCAGCGCAGTACTCTGTGGGGCCGGCCTCCGTGGGGCGGGCCTACGTGGGGCCGGTGTGGGCTGCTGTTGTGTAAGCACAGCAAGGCCATTTGCATATGTTTTGGGGTTTATCAACCCTTCTCTAAACAGATTGCTTAGTTACTGTACTGCACGATCCATGATACTCGAAAGAAGATACTATGGTTCGAATATCTTTCTAAATGAAAATTCGCCTTAAGTCCCAGTCGTTATTATATTTCTGTTTTTTATCTAAATGAAAAATTCGAGTGTGGTTAACTATAGACTATGGTTCGAATATCTTTCTAAATGAAAATTCGCCTGAGGTCCCAGGCGTTTACTATATATCTGGTTTTTATCTAAATGAAAAATCGATTGCAGGCGTAGTTTAGGATTGCAACCCTATAATTTTTCCCCACAATGCTTTGCTAGTGAGTTCTCTTATTACACGAGGAAGTTGCGCTTGGCCTTGGTTTCTGCCTTCTTAAGAGCCTTCTTCACATCATCACATCCACGGGCCTTGCTGCAAAGCCATGTTTCAGATTTTGTTCCCTTCCCACACTTCCTACAAGGGTGTGGTTTTTTCCAAGATTTGCTGTATGTTTGCTGCAAAGCTTGTTTACACACCTCCTACCGCATCTCACAAACTTAGAAACCCCTAGCCATTGACACGTGTTCTCCATAGTTCTATACGTATGGTAATTATTACTCTAAATAAAGTTCGAATGTGTGGCAGTTGGCAGAAGTGATGAATGCCCTCCGGGCGAAGGAGGCCGACTACGACGCCTTTCTCGACAGCCCGTTGTGACCCCACAACATGGAATATTCTGGGGTACAAAATGGTAGAAGCCCCTGTTAGGGTGACTAGACTACGGCGGCTGTAAGAAAAACGCTGAAACGTAAAAGATCGTTCGGTGCAAAAATTCTGCTCTCCCGCTCGGTGCAAAATTCTGCTCTTCGGTGGGTTGCCAACACAAGGTCGTTCGGTGCAAAAAGTGCAAAAGTGGTCCAAACCGGGGTACCCATTCTACATGGGGGCACGTATAGGTAGGGTGCAAGACTGGCTAGACTACAGCGGGGTACAAGTTGAAAAAGTATAGAGGGCGCTTGGAAAAAGATCGCAAAGGTCATTCGGTGAAAAAAGTGGTCCAAAACCCCCTCTGGTGCTATCCCCGGTGCTGTACCCATGGCTGGCTACCTACCTGGCTGGTTGTCCCTATCTGGTTGGTCCTGGCTAGTGTACCTACTTGGCATGGCTGTACTACAGCGGGGCACACAAATCGAAAAAAGTATAGAGGGCTCTATTTGCAGGAAAAACGCTTGGAAAAAGATCGCCAAGGTCATTCGGTGCAAAAGTGAGCCAAAACCCTCATCGTGTATACTACTTTTCTACCGATCACCTGTGAGCGACCTGCTTTAAAGACCAAGGCTTCTCTATTTGTTGTTTGTTGTTGTTTTTCTTTCAATAATAATCACAACACTAGCATTATTTACCTGTATACAGTATCCTACTGATCAAACCGGGCAAGATGATGACATAAGAGACACTCATCTTCAGATAACCTGCCAGTAAGGCGCCTGCCTTCACGTGGTGCATGTTCTTGGCCGCCAAGGAGCGCTGCACCATCACCTAAAATTGGAGCCTCCCCTTTCATTATAAACACGTCATTTATATAAAATAGCGGGGTGGCAATACCATGGTACATGACGTCATTTTATGATGTCGCACGCGGCATGTCTCGATCTTATTTATTCACCAATTTTGATAGGATGTAGCAAATGGAAAAGCAAAGGTACCCGGTACGTGGTTGCCTATTAAAAAAAAACAAAAAACAAACAAACAAACAAAAAAACAAACTCAATGACCTTTTATATAATAAGAAGGTAGGTAGGACAATGCGGAAGTAATAGGTCACGTGCTCATCCACTGCAAACATTTTAAATCATATCTAAATACACGGCGCTGATGCGTAAAACTCTTCCTCCGGCCACTACTCACCTGGTCTGAACAAAAGTACCACGTGCCTAGAATAGTGACACCAAAAACAGTCCCGGTCCACGGAAGGTCCCCGGATGTAGCGTCCTGCAACAGGTGGAACGCGTCACTTCTTGGCGCCCCACAAGCGGACCTATTAGCGGAGCTTGATGGTATAGCCGCCATGTATTTATCTTGGAACCCCTCCAAGCCTCCAAGTTTCTGGACACCTGTTTGTAGTATTATACGTTTAGTTTATTATGATCTTTAAAGACATTCAGTTACATGTATAAGTAATAAATATGTCGACATGCAATTTTATGAAGTCTTTCGGAAATACCTAAAAAGCTGTTCTTGCCATAAAATGTCTTCATTTACAAAGACGGGGAGGACTGATTTATTGTTTGTTTGTTGGATTTAACTTCGCACCGACAGTATTTCAGTCATTTGGAGACGATGTCTACTTGAGACAGATATAGTGCTGCCACACTGTAGTATCACGCCGTAGACACGTGGCATGATACCACACCAAGTCACATTATCCTGACACCGGGCCAACAAGTCCTGGAACTATCCTTTTATGCTGAGCGCCAAGCAAGGGAGCTATACCAGTACCCTTTTTAGGACTGATTTAGTTCAATTACTGTACTCTTTTGCATACAATTTATACAGTGCTCACGCCATGATTTGAAAAGGGCAGAGTGCTAATGGCTCAAAGGGGCATCCGATTCGCGAAATTTATATATCAGGTCATAATCCCTTGCAGTCTAGCAAATGTGCTGACTACCGCTTAAGGTCAACAATTTTAATTAATAGTTTTACTTGGGTAGACATGTTCTATGTCTGTCTTGTATATCAAACAAGTCCTAATACGAGTCCTATGTTTCATTTGTGAAAAAAGAAACTAAATTTCAATGAACTCGAGTCGAATCACATTTTCTAATGATACTTTAGAGGATTGAAAGTTACAGAATGTTGCACCAGCTCCTGTATTCAAACCTCCCTATAGTGCTTAAATTTCAGGCCACATTCTTTCTCAGAAGAGCCACACAATACAATCATTTTTGGCAACAATGATACATGTGCCTTATAGAAATCTGGAAATTCATAAAACAAGAGGGCAAAGATGGCCCTGAATCGCTCACCTGAAAAATATTAATTTCATTGTCTTTTATAAAACAGTCATACTGAATACAAAAATCCACGCTATTCATTGTTATGAAATCAAGTGACCTCTAGGGTGGGACCAATACCCAAGAGCCATGATTTGAAAACTTGGTTCAGGTCTATAAGGCCATGGTACACACCAAATATATAAACCCCAGGCCTTGTGGTTTCTAACAAGAAGATTTTTTAGTTTTTTTCCTATACATGTATAAGCCTATGTAAAATCAAGCGACACCTGTGTCGGTGCCAATTTTGACTCAGGGCCATATTATGAACAAAGCTGAAAGATGTCCACCAGTCCAAATTACATACCAAATATCTAAACTAGAGGACTTTTTCTGACAAGAAAATTTTCTAGATTTTACCTTATATGCCTGTGTAAAATAAATAAAGTGACCCCTGGCGCGTGGCTAATTTTGACTACATGGTCATGATTTGAACAAACTTGGTAGAGGTTCACTAGACAATGCTACACACCAAATATATTAATTCTAGGCCTTGTGGTTTCTGACAAGAATGTTTGTTTTTTTAGTTTTTCCAATGTAAGTCTTTGTTTAAATCAAGTGACCCTTGGGGCGGGGCAAATTTTAGCCCCAGTGTCATGATTTGAACAAACTTGTAACAAACTAGCTCCTGTGATCCAGATATGCAACAGACCGGAACCATTTGAACAACTTTGGTAGAGCTTCATGCAAGGAACATCATAGGCAATTTTCATCAGATTTGGCGTAGTGGTTTAGGAGGAGATTTCGTTTAAAGAAAATTGTTGACGCCGGACGCACGCACGGTCGGACGGACGCCGGACAAAAGGCAATCACAATAGCTTACCATGATTTTCAGTGGGATTCGATAGTATTTATTAAATGAACTTATATTTACTCACATGCAAGGCACTGGCCTTAAAATACATCGATGGTTGAGAGGAGAACTAGGCTAAGTGCATATAGATATAAAAGCGCTAAGCCTAGTTTCGCTCTCAATCCTCGAAATATTTTTTTTACATTTCTACGTGTTAACGTCTTTACAAACACTTCCTGTTTGATACAAAATCCATGAAAACAAAAGTACATGATTCTGCTCTTTGTACAGATCATGCAGTAGTATCAGTACACAGCAGCTTTAGAGGGATGTAAATGCTCCGTACGACAGTCTGGAGCCCAAGACAACGTAAGGGTCGGATTACCGTCTTGTATATGTAAGTGTGGGAACCATCCTCTTGGCTAGCGCCATCTGTCACGAAGAACACCGTCTTCCCATCAGATATATACTTTTCATCAGAAAGGAATAAAAATGAAATGAAAAATAGACGGGAAAAAGATGTCCTGTAGATACTCACTTAGAACTGTCAAGGCTATGCAACCTATATACATGACCACTGTCTGCAATGTATCCGTGTATATAACGGCACGCAACCCTCCTGAAATGTTGGGCAAATGATTATCGTCGGAACCAACGGTACGTATATTCCGTTATCACTAATATATTTCAGTTTCATGAAAATTTATCACAGACTTGCTGACCAATGAATACCACGCGTAGTATAGCAAAAGCTGACTTTCAAAATCCAAACAACTGTATGTAACGCGCCGTTTCATTGGTCAAATGATCATTGCTGCCTCCGCTACGGATCAACTAATTAATAATTCATGATAGCAAAAGATAAGGTAGACAACTTTATACAGATATAGTAATTTTAAAGTACATGTTTGCTGCCTGTATTAACTTATGCATATATAAGTCAATGCAATATTAGTTGATGGTTAACGTATAATATTTCACAAGAATATTACATGTAATTTGGCAGGATATTGGTGCACATACCCAGTATTGTGTAAAGGATATAGCCAGTATAGCGGGTATTGGTGTACATACCCAGTATTGTGTAAAGGATATAGCCAGTATAGCGGGTGTTGGTGTACATACCCAGTATTGTGTAAAGGATATAGCCAGTATAGCGGGTGTTGGTGTACATACCCAGTATTGTGTAAAGGATATAGCCAGTATAGCGGGTGTTGGTTTACAAAACCCGTACTGAGAAAAGGATATAGATCTAGCCAGAAGATGCCCACACCTGGGTACATACAGATGGCGGTTGTTGATGCACATACTCAGTACTGTGTAAAGCATATAGCTAGGAGGATGCCCACTCCCAGATACATCCTTGGGCGAATGTTTGTGTACCAACCCAGTACTGTTCAGAAGGACGAATAGAATCAGGAGTGCCAACGCCCGGGTACTTGCAGAGGGCAGATGTTGGTGTACAAACCCAGTACTGTTTAGAGGACGGATGTAGCCAGGAGGATGCCAACGCCCGGGTATATACAGAGGGCACATGATGGTGTACAAACCCAGTACTGTTTAGAGGACGGATATAGCCAGGAGGATGCCAACGCCCGGGTACATGCAGAGGGCGGATGTTGGTGTACAAACCCAGTACTGTGTAGAGGGCGGATATAGCCAGGAGGATGCTCACACCCAGGTACATGTTCCAGCCCATAAACTCTTGGATAAACAATGCCCCAGCGTAGATGTCAGCCTGCAAGAAAACACAGACCAACACCTTTGTACGACATTACAAGGCTCGGTAGATTGTCATTTAGTTCCTTTCTGCTTGAACATAGCAGGGGCAAGTTGCATACACAAGTATTTCAGTAAGTTTCGATGTACTTTTCATTGAATATGTATACATCCGGATGTTGCCAAAATAAGTTTTATGACTGATGAATGTACTCTTCAAAGGTTCCTCGCGAAGTAACATGGTAAACAAATATGGCCGACAAGGTTTTGGATTTTCATATTCGGAATGGATATTACTTAAATGCTCATTAAATGTGGACATACAAAATGTTTTGTTTGTCGTTTCTGTTAGGATTTATAAAATTAGTGTTCATATGCCAGTTAAATGCATTGATTATCTTGCAAATTGATATTAGTTTCAAATTGAAGATAAATATTATCTACGTTAGACGCCATCTCAAAAACACTTTCTTCGCAACAAAATAGTAAAATCATTACAAGAGACAAGAAAACGGGAATACTTTTATTCAAATGGAAAACATATTCGTTTCTTATGCTGGGTGTCTGACAGGACATAAGTATTGTTATACAAAGCTTACATATTTTTTAGTCTCCCAGATTTAAACTGAGTTCTGTTACCCATCAATATGAAACTAATTCTAATTAAATAATAACGCAAATACGCAGCTTATCTTTTTCCCTGTCAGTCTCGTCAAATTACCATGGTGACAGTGCCAGTTTCAACATTGTCAAGGTCAAATTGCATCTCAACTCGGATGATTTTGTACGATTGCACTACGAAATATGCAACAATAGTATGTATTTGATATAATACACATCGCAATATTTGATTCATTTCACGCTGTGAAAAATGTATTTGATATAATACACATCGCAATATTTGATTCATTTCACGCTGTGTAATGGAAAAAAAAAGAACAAAATAATTACTGCATCAAGCTGTAGCTGCTGTTCTGTACGGAATTCCGTTAGGGTCATCTACGTATCCGTCTGTTAATGGAGGAATCTTAACCGCGAAAGCACAAAATCGCGACGGTACGAAACTACGATGATGAAAATGCGAAAGTACGATAACGAACGCGCAAGCGATATAATTTCGCGTTTTTATCATCGTAACATCGTGATTTCGCGTTTTCGTTGTTTTCGTCATCGTATTTTGGCTTATTCGTGTTTTCGCGGTTTTGGCTTAGCGTTTTCATCATCGTACATCTCATCGTACTTCTTGCGTTTTCGTCATCATGTTTTCGCGCTTTCGCCTTCCGGTATGCATGCCAAGAACTTAGTAATTTTGAGATAGACTATACCCGTCTTATTTATTTAGTCTTAAATATTCTTAGACCTACAAACTTACTGAATAAGCATATAATCATGTTTTACGGCTTATAAGACATCTTAAACGGAGTTCGGAGTGCGGGGTTTGGAAGCGGACATCGGTCTTAGAGTGAGGGCTGTACCAAAATCTATGTTAATATTAATATTTAATACCTATTTATATTATGTTCAGTGTATAGATATGTAGAGTTATGTTATTTATTTCTGTTATTTTTATGTTTGTTAAGTAGCGGTACACTTTTCGCTGAAAATGTATTTAAAATGGATAGAATAACCACACCGGTAAAGACAGACTCTTTGTTCGGTAAAGTCCCAAAAATGAAATAATCTGCAAACACGAAATCATGAAAGTACGATGACGAAAACGCGATAAAATATCGCATTTTCATCATCGTTTTTTCGCATTTTCGCGTTTTCTTCATCGTACTTTCGCGTTTTCATCATCGTTTTTTTTTTCGCTTTTTCGTCATCGTACTTTTATAATTTCGCTTTTTCGCGTTTTCATCATCGTACCTTCGCGTTTTCGTCATCGTGTTTTCGTCAACGTACTTTCGTTTTCGTGTTTTCGCGTTTCATATTACATGTATTTCCTTTATAGGCGATGGCCCTAATGGAATTCCGAAGTTCTGATATAATACTGCACTTACGGACAGTTTGGTGAAGACGGACAGGACGAGGGTCAGCGTCGCCATGTAGACCTGCAGTCGGGTGCCGCCGAACCTCCTCCTCAGGTACTCGGGCAGTGTGTACACCTGGGGACAGTGAGGAAGTTACTTTTTACCACATGGTAAAATTAGGTAAATGTATGTTAATCATCGAACACCTTACATTTAGCATTGTCTATTCTCCAAGCTCTTCTTTAGACATTGATGGTAACGAACATTTACAGAGCCGAGATGCAACGAGCGTATCTCTTAAGGACAAACGTTCGTCCAATGTTTAAGAAATTCAATTTAAAAAATTAATTAAGTTGAAGGAGACAAACCGCACAAACAAAATATATTTCATAATCGTGGTACACTGTATAATGAAACGGTTTTCTTTATCATATAGTTTACTCTCTTTTTTAAATTCATAATATTTTTTTAATCGGGGATTATGAAACAATGTTATATACCCCAATAATATATAATAATATGCATGTAATAAAAAGGGACTATATGGTGGCATATTTCTGCCAGCCACTTATCCACTTAGCTATGTCGAAACTTTTCTGAAAAATTGTCACATATTCAGTTATTATCTGACAAGTAGAAACTTTTCAGTTATCCCTTAGGTATCTTAAAGGATAAACTGTTGTTAGTGTCATAAAATGTTTTCCATATTGCCCACTACTGCCAATCACATGTTCACTTATGTTAACTGGATATTATGCTTTTTTCCAGATAATTATGTGAAAAATTGCTTGTTATCCACATAATTTAACTGACTAACCTGAAAAAAAGGCGAGTTATATTAAGTGAATATATGGCAAGCAGTAGTGGGCACTAACAGGCAAATTTGTCCTGTTAAGATACCTAAGAGGATAACACGAAAGTGTTATAACTACTTGCAAGATACTAACTGAATAAGTGAAATTTTTCAGAAAAGTTTCGACAAAGCTAAGTGGATAAGTGGCTGGCAGAAATATGCCACCATAATATGCCACCATAGGACTATTATTTTAAGACAGTACCGTTCAGTACACTTACCCCACTTGCGATGTAGACTGGGACGAACAGCCAGGCCAGCAACAGAACACAGTACGTCCCCTGGGCAGAAAAGATTGCACGTTCAATTATGAATGCATCTAAGCACAAAAAATGTATTCTTGATAGATCCCGGTGAAAAATTTTATTTGGTTTTAACTTCCAACAGATAGCAATATTTCAGTCCTCTGATCCAATCCTTTTATGGTCTTTTCTAGTTATACTACGTTTAATGACACTGGAATTGCAGAACCGATATATTTGCGCTAGATATGTTTTTGACATGAAATGTTTTTTTTTTTTTTTTTTTGTTTTTTTAGCCTTTGGATCAAAAAGAAGTCACATGGGGCAAGATCATACGAATACGGAGGTTGAGGGAGTACAACAATTTTTCCCGCTTTAGAAATCATGTACAATTGACGCCTTGTGCGATGACGCATTGTCATGCAGCAATCTGATATTGGCCAAACCTGCTGCGGGTCTTCGTTTTATGAAATATTTCTTTAGTTTTCAATTAACTATTGTCTTCGCGTCTACATATTTGCCTCTAGATACAGCAATCTTAATGGCGGGACCCTGAGTTGTGCATATGGCATACATTTTTATCTTGACACTTATGGTCCACTCTGCAATACATGGTCTTTTGCCAGACTATGTTCTGAATCTTTCGTTTTGGCTGAAAACTAATGTCTCGTTACCAGTGACGGCATTAGCAGACCTTGAATTGTAATTTGGAAACTGTTTAAACATTAGTTTCGCGCACTGCGGGCGTTCAAATAAATTACGTTTTGGAATAGTATACTAGCTATTTGCCTTGCGGTGTATCTTGCATTAGTAACCACAATTTCTTTCACTCTAGCAACCATCTTGGCAGACGTTGCTGTTTTCGGCCGACGGTCATTTGGTGCATCTTCTTTTAAAACTAACCCACATTTGAACCTCTTAAACCAAAGAATAACTGTCGAAAAAGTCATTTCATTTATATTCCCATAAACAGAACATATTTCATCAGAATTATCTTTACATCCTGTGCCAAGAATACAACGATGCTTAATATAGGACTGCTCTGATCTTCCACCAACCATTTTGTATTAGTTTAGCGATAGAGCATATTTCAGTGTAAAACTAACATGTATATCTGCTCAATAATCTTGATTTCCTCGTGATTTTCGCAATATTGAGCGAGATAATGTTCTAGATGCATTCATATTTTAACAATACTCGTACGACTCTTTATGCTAATTATGCAATGCACTTATTACCTAGCTGAAACATATTTTCTTCAAATTCAGCTTTTCTTTATATGCCAGTTTTACTACATCAAAGAATGGGGGTGGGGGGTTTACTTAGTAGAAACATGGATTAGAATAAGTCAGTCGGTAAGGAGTCTTGAACTTGCGTCCGAGTTCAAGCCCCACAACACTTGCGATTTAAATAAGCCTTTATAAACAACCAAAACACACTGGTCGTAAGTATCATCTTGGATTGCCTACACGCAAGAAGTCAATCTAATACGAGTTATTCATTAACTTACAGAATAGGAGGACAGTTTGGACAAGGTGTGTGTGTAGGGGGTGGGGGCCTTCAAGGTTTTGTTGCCAGGGTTCGGCACATATAGGATTTTTTTTTTAAATCACACATAATACTTGTATCAGTGACTCTCTCCGAAAATAGCAATGGCACCTGGTAATTTGACAATGAAATGTTTATTTTCATCTATATTTTTCAACTATGCCAAAGTCACAAAGTAAAAAGTTTATTTTTAGTGTCCAAATTATGTGGTCCTAGCTCTATCAGTACAGAACAGAACAGTTCTGTTCTATCACATATGCATTATTGTCACTAAACTCGTTACACCACCATCTTCCGGTTCCGGTTTAATATGTAAATTAAGAAACGATCAATTTGATTGGACAACGGGAAAACTGTTATTAGTCGCGAAATTTGATAGTAAACCTGGCGTGCGTCAAGTATGAAAAACTGTATGCCACCGAACGCTTACAGTCAGCTATGAAACTATCTCAGTGTCTTAAACCACGATATTGACGTATACCCATGTACAGCATAAGGAGCACGTGAACAGCATGCTATATGGTCCGTCCAAAGGCAACTCCATAGCTGACTGTAAGCGACCGGCTGCATATGGTTTGTCATACTGAACGCACGCCTGTATATTCTTTTACATTTCAAATAGTCTCTTTAACACAAATGTATCCAGTCTAAAAAAAATCTTTGTGACTAAGTTATAGTAAGTGTTTATTAAGAGAGAATTTAACAGTTAAGAAGCCAGAACGAGCGTAGCGAGTTACGGCTTCTTAACTGTTAAATTCTCTCTTAATAAACACTGACTAACTTAGAGTTTGCCCCGTCCTATTACTGCGTCACACTGCTATATTAGGAGATGGCGCCATAAAAGTGTTACGTCAGCGTGTTGTTTAAGTATTCACAAATGTACACGTGCTTTCCAAATATGAATGTAACACATAAATTTCGCGCGTTTTTTCACCGTCGGCTCATTTCTTTTTCAGATTTCAATAATGAAGCATGAAAATTTAATTTGAGTGATGACTGTTTTTTATTTATTTATTTATTTATTTATTTATTTATTTATTTTTATTAGTAAAGACATCAGTACACAGCAACTGATTGACGTTAAGGAAAGAACGAAATATGTAGATAATAATCGTAGATCTATAGAATAACCTGTCAACGGAAGATATCAAGGCTAGGAATATCCTGGAAATACTAAATCAAACGAGTTAATACATGATCTGTAAATTGTTAATGAACGTTACATCAATTTCAATTCTTGTATTTACCAAAGTCTTAAACATAGGTACTGGTAAAAGCCCCCTTGCTTGGCGCTCAGCATAGATAAGGGTTATGGGTAGTTCCAGGACTGGTTGGCCCAGTGTCAGGATAAAGTGATTGGGTGTGGTATCATGCCAACTGTCTACGGCGTGATACTGTGCAGTGTGACATCCGTCTCAAGTAGACATCGTCTCCAAATGACTTAAATACTGTCGGTGGGACATAATAAACAAACAAACAAAATATCCTTGTACTTTAATATTAATTTTAGCATAGGAGTCCGATTGGATTGAGCTGGCAATTATCATTTTGCGAAAATATTTCCGAAGCTCTTTATTCTTATGTTAATGTGTATATAAACATTTTACAAATGACGTCAACATGCGCCAATGTGGAATTAAATGATAAGCACACATCGTGTGTAGTGATCGGTGTAGGAATCACAGCCATATATGGCTATCACGTGAATTGGGCGGAGCATAATTAGAAATAATGACATGCGCAGTTCGCCGTAAACTCTTAACAGTTAAATCTCAGTTAAGTAGACAAGTCTCGCAAAATCCCAAATTCTTAAATTAAATCGACCAGGAATTTGAAATTTCGGGCTCACTGATTGGATAGAAATTGCGGGCAAACTCTTAACAGTTTTAATCAAGAGGACTTTCAAACCGGAAATAAACAAAAGTGTTACTCACGGTAAGTTCAAACATCGATACACCTATCCCGGAAGCTGCCGCGTTTCCTGCCATTCCAAGTGTTGCACCTGTTCCAAAGTCACTAGAAAATATGGAGGCCCCAACCTGTTAACATACAAATGAATAAAAAGTAACAATAGTATATATACATGTTATAGAATAAACGGTCATTGATAGTCTGAATAAATAAATTAAATATTATAGTGTTGTATGCATAACGATACTAAAATAGACCGACCAGACAGTTTATGTTGCACTATATTTTATATTAACCAATGTTCAAGTCTGTTATATTAAAACAATGGACTTTTTGGTTCGCTTCAAAAGACACGATTCCATAAATTAGTTTATGAACTCTAAACGTTAAGGGGATCCAGAGGTGTGGGGTGGGAGAAGAAACAGGCTGTAGTCCCTCTCCCCGGACTGTTATACTAAGAGTAAAGAAGAAAGGAACTCCCTAACTCTCCCCACTCCCCATGAAAACCCATAGACCCCCACCCCCAAAATCAGAAAAGAAAAAGAGATCTGGTTATCGCAAAAATACACCCGTCATTCAAGGGTCGCATCTCAATCTGGCTGGATATCGAAAGGAACCGAAAAAGTATGCCAATTTACATTGTGACCAAGTTTGGTAAAGATCAAATCACGTTTGTTCAAGCTAGAGAGCAGATACTATTAATTTATCCATTTTTCATCGATTCAAGGGCCGTAACTTCGGAGTGTCTGAGACATCCTGGCTGGTTTTCGAAAGGAAGGTGAATCCATAAAATGTCCCGTCTTTGACGGGAATATAAAAAGAGGAAAGTATGGAGGAAGGTACGGACTCCCCTCCCCCACACCCGGCAGCGTACGGTAATTTCCATAGATTAGCCCGAAAAGTGGCTCGAGCCCAGTCCCATTGGCTATGCATAGCCTATCTGTTGGACCCCACTATTTTGAGGTAAATGGCTGGATCCGCCATGAACGTCAATTGGCTATCTTAGCATTTCCAGTTCGAAATACCAATTTAAGTTTACCTGAGATTGCCGACTATTAAAGATAATGTAATGTAACAGTAATGATACAATAACATACAGCAAACCATGGGATCTCCCGACCGGCCAGGAAGTAGCCGGAAACATTGCCTTTGTTCGCCCGCCAGGTGGCCTACAATATATTAGAAAATGTACTAATCTTTGGTTGATCTATTACAAGAGAATGATCATAAATCGAGAATATTCTCCGTTTGAGATACCCAAAACACGACAAATGTATCATGTACATTTTCTTTCCATATAAAATTAGCTGGCAACGTAAATTAATCCTTTGCTTCCCATGCTTTCGGGTTTATTTGTTATTCACTGTAAATCGTTTAAACATTTATGGCTTCAATATATTAAGTATAACTATATTCTGCTTGGTTTATGTACATAAATACATAAACGTGTTATACTTGTGAGATACAGCGCACAATGCAGGGCCATGCGGATATATTTGCATATAAATGATTTGAATTTCGGTCGCAGTGTGTAGCCCTTACAGCAAAACAATACACGATTTTCACTGGGATGTTCAATACTGCATCTTTTTTTAATTCATTCACTTTGTTTTAATGCTCTGATAAATTCCAGATAATAGTAAATCTGCATTGACAAGAGACATGTATTAATTAAATAAGTGTGTCTAGGTGAAACTGAATGATAAAAATGTATTACATAAACATAAACGCGTGTATTATAAAAGAAAGCTGAAATGATTTAATGAATACACCATACAATCACCTTACCCACATGCCGACGACAAGGCAGCCGACGAGGTAGACTATCACCACTGACAAGTCAACGGCGTCAATGGAAATTCTTCCGGTTCCGGTAGTATTGTTGCTTGTATTGAACATTGTCCGAAATGATATCAAGAAATAAAAATAATATATAAAAAAATGATAAAACAAAAAAACATACACGACTATTACTTCTGTTTCCCCGTCACACAAAGCAAGTTCTGCTCTGGTCTTAATGTTAACTGAACATAGACATATTCATGACACTGGCGTGATAATGAAGTAGCTTGATGTCACACAGAGCATTGTGGTATGTCCTTCAATTAATGAAGTTACTGTATTAAAATATGGAAGGGCAACCAGGTAAAAGATAGTTTTAGTTTCAAACGTGTTTCAAGCGATCATGTTGATATTTTTGCGGAAATGCCTTTTTGTGTTGTGGCACATTATAAAATTAATGTCGACCCTTTTTACGGAATCCGTTGTGCCACTTTGACGAGCACGACACTAATCCGATCCACGACAATATGAAACGACACACAGCAATGTGACTCCACATTAAGTTGCGTAAATGGCGCGTTGACGCACTTATTATTTTTTTTCCACAAATTATCGCAACAGTGTACGGTGGCACTGAGGTGACATGTGCAATAGTTTTTTTTTGGTATTGTTTTCCCGAGTTAATTTTTTTTTTTAACTCGGGAAAACAAAGTTATTTTTGTTTTCCCGTGTTAATTTTTTTTTTAACTCGGGAAAACAAAAAAATATTGTTTTCCCGAGTTAATTTTTTTTTTTAACTCGGGAAAACAGTCATTTTTGTTTTCCAGTGTTATTTTTTTTTTTAACTCGGGAAAACAAAAAATATTGTTTTCCCGAGTTAAATTTTTTTTTTAACTCAGGAAAACAAAAAATATTGTTTTCCCGTGTTATTTTTTTTTTTAACTCGGGAAAACAAAAAATTAAGTCGTGCGCACGACTTAATTAGCCAATCAAATCCGCTTATTATGTTGTGGCCACGACTTAATAAGTTGTGGGAACGACATAATTGGCCAATCAGAGCCCTCCGCCAGAGTCACGAGGGCTGCAAAGTTCTGTCCTAAGTTATACAATCATAATTTATCAAATTCAAAACAATAGCTTTAAAAGAGATGCAACGTTTAAAAATGTTTATTTTCTTTTTTTTCTCTTTTTTTTTGGGGGGGGGGGGGGTGTTGTTTTATTGACATAATCTTTGTTTTTGTCACTAATTGGATTCTCACTTGGCTATTTATTACCAACATTGTTTGTGATAATCATTGAACACTCATTCATTTGTGCTAAATTTCTGGAATAACAACTTTACAACAAACACAACAGTGTCAGATATTGACGCCCACTCTTATTTTTTACTTTTAGCTCATATTGTTGATATATTTCTTTCAGTTGTAAGCATTATGCTAAAAATAACATTTGGCAATACAAATTCTAATATGTGTGTGTCTGTTTTCCTTTTTAACACCCAACCCATCTCCCCAGATACACTCACACTCACAGACTGCATATCTGTAGCCAGTATTTATTTATACGCACACAGTTTACTTATTTACACAGTACGTGTACACTGGTGACATTTGCAAACAAAATAACATATATGAGGGAGCTTGCTCCTACAGCAGCCATCTGATCAGGGTCTGTACAGTCTATAATTTTTATATAGAAATTCATCAAGTGCCTAAAAGGCAACAGCAAAATCATCTGTAAGTTTGCAGAAGCAGTGTTGTAAAGGGATCTAGAAACCTTTAAAGATGCATGTTGTTTAAAAAAAATGTTTTAATGTACTATTAAACTTGCTGAAGAGAACACCTCAACTGAGGAAAATCTTAAGAGACCACCCTTTGGTCTAACATGTACAAGTATTCAAATGGCGATAACTCTTAAATTAGTCATCCTAGAGTTATGGTTATTGTACACCGCACTTCTCCACACTGATATCTATCTACCTATGAAGTTTCATGTTGATACATTTACATATTTTGTGTAATGCTCCGGACAAAATTATGACGAACAGACGGACGGGAAGGACAAAGCGGCAACTTTATGCTCCCCCTTCGGGAAGCATAAAAAATCAGCATAAGATCTTTAAAAGTCAACATAAGGTTTAGGAATTCTAAACAGGATCTAAAATTCAAGATAATATCTTGATTATTCAAAATCAGTTTTCGATAATTCAAGATACAAAATCCTTGAAATTCGAGATAAAATCTTGAAAAAATCAGATAATTCAAGTAAACTACACTAACTAGAAAGGGTATCGGACTGAGACTTGGATTTTTGCCTTTTGTATCCTAAGAATTACCAACTGACCGAATTCCATTAACTCTGTGTGATAGTTTCCCAGAATTATCTTGAAATTTCAAGACATATATTTCATACATATTTTAAGAACGAAAAGGATTAACAAGAAATTCAAACTTTGATAAACAGACTATCTCGCCAAATGAAAAGCTAAAACCAGATCGGACATGCAATATATACTCAGAAAAAAGCATCTTTACATGCCTTTCCATTTGATTATCGTTGTCGAAACTTTCTGGATCACTTCATAGCCTAAACTTATTGATAACGATGACCAATGCTGCTGCCTACACAATTCGTTCTCATAGTCTCGCGGTGAAGGAATATCCTTCTTATTTCAATTCAAATGGATGGTGTAATTTATGATTACATAATATTACATTATATATACATTATATAATTTAATTTACAAACAGCTCTCAGTACCTGTCCCAGAAGTTGTTTTTCTTGACCTAGACTCTGGGTTTGATGTTAAGTGCAAGAATAATGCTTAAACACGATCCCTCGGAATGTTTAAGCTGACTGTAAAATGTTTTCACGTAAACAGTTATACGCCATTGTAAACAATGATTTTTGGTTGGTGACTATAAGCGAATTCAAACATATTTGCAGGTGATTATTACTTGTATCCTAAGTGTTTAAGGAATATAGTCAATAAATGTAAAGTTTCTTTTTTGCTGAGTACATAATGCATGGAAATGGTGGGCGCTTTAAATTCTTACAGCCGGACTGGACCAGTAAACGCAACGGCCAGCTTGTTGGAGGTATAGTACTACAATTATTCAAAATATATTTTTAATATATATATATATATAATAATATATAATATATATTTATATATATATTTTAACTCAGACATTAACTCTGACTGAGGGCTCTGATTGGCCAATTATGTCGTTCCCACAACTTATTAAGTCGTGGCCACAACATAATAAGCGGATTTGATTGGCTAATTAAGTCGTGCGCACGACTTAATTTTTTGTTTTTCCCGAGTTAAAAAAAAAAAATAACACGGGAAAACAATATTTTTTGTTTTCCTGAGTTAAAAAAAAAAATTTAACTCGGGAAAACAATATTTTTTGTTTTCCCGAGTTAAAAAAAAAAATAACACGGGAAAACAAAAATGACTGTTTTCCCGAGTTAAAAAAAAAATTAACTCGGGAAAACAATATTTTTTTGTTTTCCCGAGTTAAAAAAAAAATTTAACACGGGAAAACAAAAATAACTTTGTTTTCCCGAGTTAAAAAAAAAAATTAACTCGGGAAAACAATACCAAAAAAAACAACTATTGCACATGTCACCTCAGTGCCACCGTAACAGTGTCATAGTGTCGTGTCGCATGGTCGTGTGTCGTTTTAAGTTTAACGACAATGAGACCCACGGCAACGTAACACGACACTTGACATTATATTACGCAAATGCCATATTTAGAAGTTTTTTTATTATTATTATTATTATTATTACTTTTTCCCCGAATCAATTTAGTCGCAACACACGAAACAAGACATGCTACGTGAGACTCGATATTACATGTATATAGCTCTGTTTTTGGAGTACAATATTAGATTTCTGAGGTCGCACAAAACAATTCGCGCACTTAAGGTATGCTCTGTTTCATGTAGTAGAACAAATGCCTATGTTAGTACATCCGTTGGCTGTACAAAATATCTTCGAATGAATTGAGAATTGAGAGATGAATTGGGTCTGGCTCGCACATTTACTGTTTTCGTTACACTTTATTTAATGTTATCTGGGCTCCAGCATCGAATATTATCACATTTCAAATAAGATTCGACTTCTATTTAAATAAACAAAGAATCACTTAGTGATGATATAGAAAACATAATTTGTAACTATTTCTAAGAATATGTTGTTACTAAAATACTTAAGTTTATCCGATACAGAAATGCGTGTTACCAAAGAAACCCAACACGTGATGTAACCAATCGGCCTAATTTGTGTATGATATAATCATTAACACTATTTTTTTATCTATGTATAATTACAGCCAGGAGGGTCATATGATGTACTAGATATCGGTTGCCATGGCAACCCTGTTATATTTCTCCGCATTTGAATATTTTACGGCTGCTTCTTTCATTCGACTTCAAAAGAGGAAAATGTAAAAAGGCGTCAATTTCGGGCAAAGGCATTGTCAGAAAAAAAAACTGTCAAAAGGAGTGAATGTATGTTGATCTAAAAAATGGTAAGACGGCAGATAGAGTCGACCCATTGTTCATTTCTAGTAGAATTTTTCATCTTAACTGATAATTATAGTGATGCTTGGAGCAATAATTATACAAGCACCGTGTAGCATTTGAAACACGTAAACGTCAGCGTAACGTCATCTAAACGTCAAATTGGAGAGAGCTGTTCACGTTTTCCAGGTATTAAATATATGTGACCAGACACTTTCAAACATTTTGATATCGTCTGTTAAAATTCTATATATAGTTGTAGGAGACGGATCTTCTGCAATGTTTCGCTCTGTATACCTCCTATCAGCCCCTTCACTGATTCTGCGTTTTCAAGTCGGGCGTATGTGTGTGTGTGATTTGATTGAAGATGAAATTCTGCGAATTTATTGAACACCCCTTGTGTGTTATAAATTATATATTGTTATATCATTTTCAAAGTTAAATGAATAAATAAATAAATAAAGAGGCAACTAATAATAGGAATACAGGAAAATATAGGTTTTAAAAATATAGGAAATAAATTCCGGGCGGCCAAAACAAAATATCTAAAAGCGAAAGTTTTAATAAAAGTTAAAAGTTTTTTTGTTGTTTTTTTCCTCGTATATTTTAAACCTAGAATAACGCCACCTGACTTTATGAAAAATAACTTGATACAGACGTTTTTGTAGAATACAGCAATCAAAACGTATTCATTTTGAAGTGATAAACATCATGACACGATAGACTGCATAGTTAGATGTGTGGGGTTTTAATTATAAAACCAGTAACACGTTACCTTATGAATAATCATGACAATATTTTTTTTTTTAATATTATGATGATTAATGTATGAGCAAACATATGAGAGCTGATCAGACAGTTCCTGAGCTTATCTCCTGGTAACTGTCTGATCTGGGTCTGCTCGGTTTTCCAAAGCGTCAAAACGAATCAATATGAGGTAAAGTGTTATCCAAGCAGTGTCATCGCCCCAGTCCAGGGGACAAATGTCCCGTTTAATCTATGACCCGTTACATGAAATGCTAGTGGCTGAACGAACTTGACAAAGATCTTACAATCACATAGTTTTTGTCATCGTCCTAACCCACAATATCCATTACGTAATCACTATCGTATATATCGTAGGATACTTCGTTTTCATGAATATTCATAAGCTACTTGGTGACCAATAAAACCGTGATATTATGAATATTCTTCATTGAAGTTACAAAAACACGGCGGATTTTCAAAATGTTCACCCAAACCCCTAGATGCTGATCAAATGTAATGCCTAATTAACAATTCATGAGTACGAAATTTTGCTGATCAAGTATCCCACGGTCGATAAAGAGACAAGGCGTATTGTGCGAACGTGGGTTCCGACGATGAATTTTGTATGAATCAAATTACTTTTTGGGCTATTATTATTTGCAATCATTTAAAACAGACATCAATAAAAACATAAAAACACACCATAAACAATCCTTACTCTGGTGAGTTAAACAAAACCAAGACAGATTTAAGTTTTGCAATGCTGTTTATTAAGATGCATTTCAAAATGCGAGCAGTAATAGTTCTTTAGACAAATCTCAGTCCATGGGGCTGGTCCGTTTCCATTCTCGATAAAACATAAAATGTGGTACAAATCAACATAAAATAAACATATGTATATAGTGAACAGTACTCAGATATGCAGACACATGCTTACATCAGATGTACACTAGTACTGACCCTGGATTTAAACAGGCTGTACAGCCACAAACAACTCCTTATGCGTGATTCTGTATTACAAATCTTTTATCACATACATTTATGCCCATGCTTCCATACGTCTCGTGAGCAGAATCGAACTTCCGGTCTGTCCTCACATTACTGGTGCCATTCAGATACGACAAACTTTGTATTGCAACAAAACTCAGCTTATTAATCATACAGCAGTACAACGGTCGCTGGCGCCAATTTACAAAGTGCATCTTATTTAAATCGCCAAGCAATCACCTTCAAACATGGCGTCGATTAGGATCTCTTATAATGAGACCCTGATTCGATTGAGCGCCCTCTCGCTTTAACTAAACACACGCTCATTTCTCACTATTAAATAATTCAGAGACAGATCGGCCGGTAGCTGATACATGACAATCGCTTCATCCATCATAAACAAACGGAATACAACTGTCAAAATAGTGTAACAACAATCACGTGTACTAGACACGTGCAGCAATATTTGCCAAAATATATAAATAAGTACGCATCATTTGGCTTATCAATGTCTGCCATAACATGACAAAAGAGTTCCTATGTACATTTGGAAATTCTAATCATTGCACACATATCATCACCTATTTACTGTTTGTATGAGAACAAGAAGCAATCCACAGCAAAAAAAATGTCATAAAGTCACAAATAAATCAATTTGGAAAGGAAAATGAACTAAATATTTTCAAAAACAAGGGACAATACTTGTATGAAATTAGGAGCTTACATTTTCCGTTTTTTCTTTTCTTTTTTTCAGGGACCATTTCGTATAATTATGTAAGAAAAAGTCTCAAATGTTATGATTTATATCAACAGGCATGCACGTTTTGGCTAGGATTTATGACAAAAAAAATGTATCACCCATGTGAACAATACAATTTAGGCTTCTATGAATTTAAAATGTTTCAAAATGAGTTCACGTCTGTATGGTTGATAAATCTTGATTGTGTGAATGCAATAACACAGGTTTTAATGCCAATCCAACATCTGTAAATATACTGGAAAATAGTTTTTGTCTTACTGAGTGTCACAATAACGGCTCCAAAAATAGGCATACATGTCTCACGTGTCTGTTACAGTAGACTTCAATGTCTCAATCATGACAAAATGTTAAAAAATAGGATTAAAGGTTTCCACTTGATCTTGGAGATGGTAACATATCTCTAGTCACAGAGAGTCTTCAGTCTTTAAATGATCGTTATGGGCTATTACAATGAAGTCCTTCATGTCAGGTTAACATGCCACTTCAAGGAAGTTAAAAATTGAGGTACATGTCTCAGTAGTGTAAATATTAAAAAATTTGGTGTAAATGTCTCATTAGTTTAAATGTTATAGCAGAATATTTAGTACAATTAATGTCATAGAAGATCAATATTTCATAGCACAAATAGTGTCACTATCCAGGCTTACATGTCATTTAAATTAATACCAAACAGGATCACTACTTCATAGCATAAACCATTTCAAAACTAGGTCAAAATGTCTTAATTACGAATCACATTTATATACATAAATGTCACAGTGAAATTGTTTTTGTAATATTAATGTCACAAAAACGGTCTTACATATTTTGATATAAGCAGCCTTTCTGTTGACCTCATGTCATTTAACATTTTTAAATCTATATGCTACATAAGTCATTTTTTTTGTTTTTTTTTTTGTTTTTTAGGAAGACAAAATTATGGTAAGTTATAAAATTAACTTAAATATGTTACAAAATATGTTATCTGCATGTAGTTATCTCCCCTTTAGACTATTATCTTCTTCTGAAAAAGGGAGGTAATTGCCATTATTTCTGAATCAGTGAATCTTGTTAACTTTAGATAAAATCACAAAATAGGAACTGTTTTGCAATAACATGCCTAAGGCATATTTGGACATTTAATTTTGACCAAGATCTCATAAAATTAGCTAACATGACAACTGAATACTTCCATTAGCCAATAGTACTGATAGTCTGTAACACATCTCAAATATAAATCATTGACACAATACCAAGCACAATTATTTTTTTTCTCCAAGAATAATTTTCAATATATGACTATTTTCAGTAAAAAAAATGTGAATTTCTAATCTTGGAAAGCTTATGTCATGAATTGCTGATCCTTGGAAAGCTCGTGTCATTAATTACTGATCCTTGGAAGTATTATCATATGAATTACTGCTCCTTGGGAAGCTCTTATCAGGAATTACTGATCCTTGCAAAGCTGATATTATCATATGAATAAATGGTCCTTAGAAAGCTGATTTCACATGAATTACTGATCCTTGGAAAGCTGGTATTTTCATGAAAATTTAATTATATTAATTATGTAATTGTGGAAAATTTATATATCATATGATTGATACATTAGAGATATTAATGAGATACCTGAAGTGACCAGTGTAACACCAGGTAAGCTGCTATACTGTAACTGGTTGTGAGAAATGTGCAGTCAGACTTGGACTCAACCTAGGACACCTTGCTCCCTAGACAAACAAATCTTTCCATGATATATAAAGGCTGCTACTTATCACTACCTAAATGCGTTTAACTGGATAAGTTCAGAGGAGTGACGATATTCAGTTTGATCTGGATTCGCCTATGTTAAACACTGATGTATGGTTTTATTTTTCACCAAAAGATAATGGAATAAGTATTTAGAATGGAGGCCTTGGAAAAGTGTTAAAACTATCTGCCTAGATACAGAGACAAGCACACCAAAAATACTCTCCGATTGTGTATTAACCTGGTACAATACATACTGGTGCATGTCCAATTGTCCTTGTGTTTGTACATACAAAATGAGTATAAATCTCCAAACACGTATTTTAAACTTTTACCCTATCCATATCTTTAACAAATACTGGCAACCTTGTCATTTTAGTATTATTTTTTCATACGAGGTATTTTAGCAAACTGAAGACATTGTGACATGCTGAAAATAATGCCCCTTTGGGGACATTTCAGGCACAAGATAGTGTGTCAATGTCAATTTAAATGCATGAAGAGACCGATTGAAATATTATGACATTTTTAAAACAGGGGACTCACTAAGTTGATAATGGATGCAGTTGAGGTAACTATGGGAAATGATGCACTAAGGATTTTGTGATTCACTTGAAACATTGTGACATTATTTTAACCCTTATTTCATGAATATATATGTCCAAATTAATAACATGGTGACTATTCATAGACTAAACATGAAAAGGTATACCGATATGAAACAACTGATTTTGCTTTGCTTTGCATTTGTAGAATCTGAGTTTCAGTACTGTATGAACAAACAGAGAATACCCTGATCCTGTAAGAGCTGTCTGATCTGGGTCTGCTCTGTTTGCAAATTTGTCAAAATTAGTCTGTATGAAATAAAGGGTTGATTAAGAGATACTGAGAAACATTCTGTTTAATGTGGAACTGTGGATACCACTGCTTTCATGATGCTATGTCTTAAAATGGCAAGCAACAAATATCGAGACTCCCTAAATGTAACAAATCATTGAACAAATAGATCTGTACATTAGAAATACTGCTCATACTTTTTTTGCAGGCTTCTGCTTATCTGGTAACTGTGAATAAGCAGTCAATGAATCAACATCTTATCACTGGTATCTCTATAAAATGATTTCTTATTTCCAATTATTTTACTTAATCCCTTGCTACAATCAATGAAAGTTAACATGGAAAACATATTTGTATATACTCAACGACTTTTTTGTCTGAATAAAAATAATGTCGCCATGAATACCTGACTCCTTACAGTATCCTAAACATAGTATTGTGACAAAGGTTCAGTAAAATCAACAACAAAAACTACATAAACACTAGTAACAAGTCGAGCAACTTTATTATCATAGGCAGATGCAGAACTTTTTTTTTCCATTGTATTTCAAATAATTAAATAAACAATAAATAGGTCATTGCCATAGGTGCTGGCCAATGTATATAGAGTTTACCATATATCATGCTTAACTCTCACCCAGGTGATTAGCATTCAAACTGAACAGATATTTCATTCAACAATCATTTACACTATGTACAAAGAAAACCAACAAACAAGGGCATAATAAAGCATATGGAACAATCATTTCACAAGCATGTTGTCAAAGAAATTCACATTGTCCTTGATAACAGAGGACATTTATAATTTTAACACTCTTTAAAAAAAAAATGAAAAGAAAAAACTACACCATCTCACCATGATCCATTTCAGGTCTAACCTGATTCAGGTCACAATTGACAGCACAACATAAATATACAATTCATTTAATGGATCAAATCTCCGTAACACTGCCTGCCCTGCATATACCAAATAATACCAGGATTAACCCTTTCCCTCGTATAGACTCATTTTGACACAATCAATAGGTACCACATAAAGCCTGATCTGCAGAAAACCACAGTTACTCGCAGGCTGATCTGGTTTTATGTTGTTCGCATAGGTCTTTTCATGGTTTCCTCTATGAGGGAAAGGGTTAATACAGTCTGGAACGTTATAGCTGCTGCATTATCTACTGTCACAACACCCAGTGTCTTGGTCATGGATACATCCTGCCTTGTCAACAGTTAGGACACAATAGTCAAACATTTTCTTGGCATCCTTTCCTCCCAACAGTACTTCACCAAAATACTCTGTCACAGTCTGGCTGTTAAGATCCCCCACCCATTCCTTTATACAATCCCTTTCCCGGTCTTACATAGTATCCAGAACTAAAACTAAGCTGGCTAATATTCCTATGTTTCCCTTCATCATAACCTTTACATGAAACTTATATGGCAAATGCCAATGTTATTAAACCAGATTAATCTGCACCAAGACTGATCCTGTTTTATACTATTTGTAGCTCCCCTGTACATTATGGGACAAGGAAGGAATAGTGTCAACGTGTTTTCTATGTGCTGTCTAATGGGCTTTTTGTTTGTATATCATTATAGGTTGATGAACCCTCCTACCCTCCTACATGCAGCCAAGGAGACGTAGATCTGCCCACCCCCCACCCCAAATATTTATCTTCTAATACCATGTGGTCTTTTCTCACCAAACAGCCAGACTGGCATATCAGTCAATGACCTCTTGTAGCACAGAAATAAGGTCAGCTCATGACTATGACTATAAATTACAGAAACATAAATAAAATATCTTAAAACCGTTATATTCAATACCTTTAGAATTTCATTACATTGACTCTATTTCAGCAGAGTTTTCTTTTATTTTATTGCTTAACACTTAATAGCTAAATCAATACTTACTATCAAATAGGTGAAGCAAATTGCAGTATTAGAGTATTTAATCTATAAATATAAATTTGCTATTTAATTTACCAAATCTGATAAAAGCACATCAGAGTAGTGCATCTCAGAGTAGCACATTTCATTTTTTTTTTAATCATAGAATTAACTAATTTAGCACAAAAATAATTCTTCATAAAATCTATAGTTTCAACATTTCTTTGCTGAATAATAATAATAGCTGCTCTTAACATTGGCAGTGTGGCCAGGATAGATTCAACAACTAGACCTCTGACCTCCAGTTAAAACTAATTATTAAAGATAGACATGCCAATTTTATGAATACATGTACTATGATAGAGCAATCCTATTACACATTGATCTTCATATAAAAATACAGCTTCACAATAGTCATTGACAACTGTAAATGACAGAAGAAATTGCAGCACTTTTTGTATTTAAACTTACAAATATTTGCCAGAACAAAAATATGACCCAATATTCTGGAACCCACTCGACAGACAGAAGGTTAAATTGTATTACCCGATAGATAAACCAGCTCAAATCATTGTTTTTTAGACATCACAGACTCTCCACTGGTAGTAACTTATCTCTTGTAGATGAAACCAAAGTACCCTACAAACCAGCCTCACAAAATACAAAACTGGGGAAGACATGTATAAATCAAAGGAATAATGGTTAATATTTTATGTTGCCAGTTCCTTTGCAACAGACCATTTCATAGCCTGACGCCAGCCCTGACATTACTTTCAATTCCCACACTTGGTTGAGAAATTCATTATACTGGTATATTAACAAGTTTCAGAAATACGGTTTTGTACACAGACATTAGCAGATCAGTGGTAGAAAAAACCCTCCACCTATCACTTCTTGCAGATCTTTCACAGTACCCCAGTTCTTAACTGACTGGGAACTAATGCCTTCAGTTTGGTGAGATCTGAAGCATTAATGTTATCAGATCTGATGATGTCAGGGTTTGCATAAATGTGCTTCATTTTTAAACAGAAAACAGTGTACCATCAGATCTGTCCAATTACAGAAAATATGAACGTACAGATATTGCTCTTGGTAACCAACCTATCAAAGTTCAGTAACTGTACCAAAATTTAACACATGTTGTGTTAGAAACAGGCTTACCTCCCTTGCAAAACTTTCATGTATTCCAAGTTTCAGATCAGTTTTTCTTAAGTTGCTTACTTGATCAAAATTTGCACCATCCAGATTTGATTTGGAAAATATCACATTAAAGAGGACTTCTTACACATGGTTTGACCAATCAAAGAAATTCTCAATAGGAAAAATATCACGACTTAAAAGGTCACAGTCCACCCGCTTTGTATCCAAAAGATGTGCACATCTTTTCTTCATTTAAGCCTTCTGAAGTCCATTCATTTATCTCATTCACTCCTAGTCTAAAACCATAATCTCAACCCATTTATGCAACTATGTAAAACATTTATATTAATGTCTTAAATCAACCTCCATTTACTTTCCTTAAAGTCCAGCCATGAAGCATGTTTGGTATATTTTAGTGAAGGATGGACGCAAATCACATCACATCCGAGTCACGTCGTAACTTGAGGTAACAAGAATATATTTGGTCTCTCAGCTGTTCTAAACAACCTTTTTTAATGGTCACCTATTTCAATTGTACAAAACCAGACCTAGGCACACTTTATAAATGCACAAGAAACCCTCATTTTTTTGGTTGATAAATATTGATAATTCAAAAACTTAATTCCATGCTTTTAAACCAACAGGGACACTAAGGTATTAAGTACCACTTATCACCAATGAGTGAAATAGCCATTTAAATTTTGTATTCATTCTACCATAAAAGGGAGAACATTAACAAATAAAACACTCATGCCTAATATATAAAAAACATTGGTGACAAATATATCATAATATGATAAACTACTTTTTAAATCATGAACTCTGGAAAAATCTACTTTTTTTAATGTAAACTGGTAAAATACTTGAATGTTAATATAAAACTGATTCAAAATTCAATGGAAATCTTCAAAAAAATCTAAATCTTTTGTTTAGTCTATATCTTTTGTTAAGTAATGTAATATAATCAAGCTCATTGTTCCAAAGTACACTTAAAATACAAATAACCAATTTGAAATTAAGCTTAAAAAAAAACACGTAGTATCAACAGACTAAGAAGTACAGAACACAAAAGATCTCACGGCTTCCAAATTCAAAAATCATAAACAGGTCTAATTCCCCAAAAAATAACCCCCCCCCCAAAAAAAAAAAACTAAAATATTAAATTTAAATGACATCTCTACCATGAAAATGACCTATACCATCAAGTATAAAACCAGACCATCCTGCAAGTAGCCCGCAGGCTGATACTGTTTTATATTGTTCACTTTACACCAATACCTTAAAGATAAAAAAAGATAACATGGTAAAATATACTGTGACTGAAAATTGCCTTTGGCCTGGTATTTAACACATGTAAAATGGCTAAATGATGTAGTAGTGAGCCCAGGTAAATGAGTAGATTTTTTTTATAGCAAACTTTCCTCATACACATCCTATACAATATCGCCTGAACACGGCAAACTGGCTTTCCCCAGTATATTACTACCTTAATGACTATGCCTGCAGTTTTACAAACACTTTACACCATGCTGGTCTCCACCTGGCGTGGTAATTGTCAAGGTCATGATGACTTAAAATGAAAGAGCAAAGAGAGAAAAAAATCCACACAGGAACAATTAAAAAAAGAATACACAAAATGAAACAATTTTGGAAATGGGAAACAAAAAAAAGCCATTAAAATACCCACATAATTAATATGAACCAAATACATATCACAGTTTCCTTTCCTGTATTGTCAAATACAACTTTGGTCATTTTAACTTGATAATACACAATCTAGGACCTCCAGGTTAAGGGGAGCCTGGCAACAGTTCCTACACTCCAACTGGTTTCTCTCTCACACACCAAGTAACACAACTTATGAGCTATCTGGAAAACTCCCAACATCATATGGACGTTTCTCCTCCTGCTGGATATGTAATGTGTAATAATTTCATAGCGATGATTCCTTATCTTTGTAAGGTAACATTAGTCACCAAGTTAAAACAAGCAATGTCATGTTGCATTCAATTTTTACTATTTTTTTGTTTCTTGCTTGGGCAAGACTTTTTTGATCTTTTTCGATTTTTTTTTTGTTTTTCAACATATGGAAGCTATACTTTGAGAGTTAAATACACATTTAAAAAAATCTTTTATCTTTGAAATAAATAAAGTTGTTTGAGAAATAAAAGGTCATAACTTAAAACTTCAAAGCACACATTGTGTAACTGATGATGATACAGCTGCTTCAAACATCAAGTAAGCAACAAAGTGGTCTGGCATGAGAGGTGGGTCGTATATCACTAAATATAATTATTATATACAGTGATATAAGACCAAACTTTCATGCCAGACCCCTTTGGTAAGCAACTGTATGCAATCTGTGTGTAATGATAACTGAGACATAGGGTGTCACATCTCAGCGACTTATAAATACATAACATATTAGGTTTTTCACAAAATCACTGAGACCTAGTGAGTCACCTCTCTAAACAGTTTATTAACATTAAATACTGAAAACTGACCTTTATGAGATTATATTCTTAATGAAAACTACAACATTGCCTCCGGTAATGAAAGCAAATCACGTCTGAAATTTCAACAGTGCAATTTAAGGACATGTATTACCTAGTATGACAATATATTATAATTGCCCAGATCTATCCAGCAAGAATATTTTTCTTATTCATCTAAATATTGCTTAACAATTCTTGAGAAAAAAAAAGCATTATTGTACAAAGTATAATATTTGAACAAAGAACAGTAATGTCTCACAAGCTCTTTATCTACTACACTGAACACATTTGATTATCTTCATAAACAAAGGACTAGACATTTAAGGATTAATAAAGACATATAAACAAAATCATCATGACTTTCCTATCTGCATGCTGGAATAAAATGGAAAAAAGAGAGGTACACTGTCTTGTAATTTCCTAACTGTATTATGCTTTAGAAATGAATTTTGAAAGAAAACTTTTCCTTACTATTCTGCTATATCACATTTAATTTGTATCACATGCCAAAGGCAATTTGAAAGGAGAAAGATACTTGACAATTGTGTCCAGAATAATTCTGCATCTCAAGTTTTTACCCTTTACCACATAACATAGTGAAATTGACCTCTGTGACCTGTATAAACCTGGATCAACTGGCGAGAAACTCCCACCAATCTGATCAGGTTTTATGCTTTTTACAACTCCTTGGTGCAACAAGATTGTAACACTGAAAAAAACTTCTGATAATTCATTCCAGTGGCCTAAAATAAAAACAAATAAGTGGTAAAGGGCTTAGAAATTTAGTTTGCATATTTGACCAATCACAATATACCCCTCTGCAGTGTGAAATATTTCATTATCACATTGCTAAAGAAACAGAAATTATCACAATTTGAGGTCATCTGGTATTAGTACCATTTTCTACAGACTTTCTTTGAGATGTATGAACAAAAGTATTACACAAACTTCAACATAATGACTCTTAATATTAATATACAGCTTTCATCTTCCTACTTCTTTCAACAGAAATAAACTGAACATTCAAAAAATATCTTCTCTTTTTTTTTCAGAACCACATGAAAGCAAAATCATATGGCAACATCAAAAACCACTTTATACTCTTTCGTGTGTAACATGGCACACAGAATCACATGGTAATTCCACTGTTGCACAATCACACCTATTCACATGACACCTTGTAGATACATCCCTTCCCTGTGGTCACATGGCAACCGTAGTTATGGGAACAGGAAGCTCAAAGTCCAGTTAAGTCCTGGCCAAATCAAACACTGAAGTAAAGCTTATCCTCACAGGAAGCAGTCATCAGTTCCTGCTAAGATGCCGCTAACAACTGGCCATTGTCATAATCTTGGATCAACTTCTTGATGAATGCAAGCTTCCCATGAAGGTATTCGAAGCGTTTCTTTTGTTCAATGTATTTTGGATCACTTTTTTGCATCATGTATTCATTGCGTATTCTGTCTTCAAGGTCCTGTGAAAGAAGCAAAATACAAATCTATTCTATATACCAAAAATTAGATCACTAACTCTAAACATGTAGAAAATGTCTGAAAAATCTTCCTTATTATTGTTTTATATCAATGGGCCAAACTCCATAAACAAGAGGGCCATGATGGCCCTTAATCGCTCACCTGAGAAATATTGCTTTCAATGGTTTATAATATGAACATACTTAAAGTGGGACCAATTTTGACACAGGGCCATGATTAAAAACAAACTTTGGTAATGATCCACTAGACAATGCTGCATGCACAATGCCATATGGTTTCTACAAGGTTTTCCCTTTAAGCTTACTGATCTAGCTTTGAAATTAATGGAGCGTGTTCTAGACACCTTCATTCGCAGGATGGTGAACATCGACCCTATGCAGTTTGGCTTTGTGCCTGGCCAGGGCACCACAGATGCTATCTTCATCTTGAGACAGCTGCAAGAGAAACACTTTGCTGCTAACAAGCCACTGTATCTTGCCTTTGAGGATCCTACTTTTTCAACCAATCATAATAATTTGTGCAATTTTGTTAGAGGACATCATAAGGGACATCATAAGGATGATTCCTGTGAAATTTTGTCAAAATCCCTTCAGCGGATTAGGAGGAGATGTTGTTTAATGGAAAAAGTTGACGCAAGACGCACGCACGGACAGATGGACGGACGACAGACGCCGGACAAAAGGCAATCATAAAAGCTCACCATGAGCATGTTATGCTCAGGTGAGCTAATTATCTAAGCTCTAGGCCTTATGGATTCATAAAAGAAGATTTTTAAGATTTTCCTATATAACTCTATGTAAAACAAGTAACCCCTGGTGTGGGATCATTTATCACCATAGGGCTATGATTTGAACAATCTTGGTAATGAACCATTAGATGATGCTACATACCAAATATCTTAGCTCTAGGCCTTATGGTTTTATAGGAGAAGATTTTTAAAGTTTTTCCTATATAAGTCTATGTAAAACAAGTGACCCCCGGGGCAGGGCCAATTCTAACCCCAGGGTCATAATTTGAACAACTTTTGTAGAGATTCACTAGACAATGCTACACGCCAAATATCTTAGCTCTAGGCCTTATTGTTTCATAGAAGAAGATTTTTAAAGTTTTTCACTATATAAACCTATGAAAAATAAAATGACCCCTGGGGCGGGGCCAATTTTGACCCCAGGGTCATGATCTGAACAACTTTTGTAGATGTTCATAAGACAATTCTACATACCAATTATTAAAGCTCTAGGCCTTACAGTTTTGCAGGAGAAGATTTTCTAAGATTGCATTTTAAAAATCTATTTTTAGCTCCTGTGACCAACTTATTCACCCAATCAAAATAATTTGAACTTTGATAGAGGTCATGATAAGGATGATTTCTGTGAAGTTTGGTCAAAATCCATCCAGTGGTTTAGGAGGAGAAGTTGTTTAAAGGAAAAGTTGACGCAAGACGCACGCACGGACGGACTGACGATGGACGACGGACAAAAGGCGATCACAAAAGCTCACCATGAGCATGTTGTGCTCAGGTGAGCAAAAAATGCAGGATATCCCAAGTACTAAAACTGGAGGTATATCTCAGATTTTTCATTATTTGTGTATCCCAGTGCAGTTATTTCAAGTGTTTTCAACTGAAAATAATAGAGATGCTAATAAATACAAGTAATTTGTGTTGCATGCAACACACAAGTCCCCTGCTTGTGAGGTGCATAATTTTTCCATTATCATAGCAACCAAAATTTTGGTCCATGAAAAAAAACAAAGTGACATGCAGAATCTCCAAATTGCCATCTATTCATATAACCAGTATCATAACATTATTTCAAATGTTTTTTAAGTTATCGCGGGATCCAGATTTCAGAACAGACAGATGGAGATACTAACCGACAGTTTGACAGCAAGCCTATAGTCCCATCCAGTGTAAGCACCAGTATGGAACTAATAATATGCTATATATGCCCGCTTATATGTCATTAAAACCATTTTATTTTTTTTGATATATTATATATTACTATTCTTCAAAGGGAGATAATAAAATGAAATTGCTTGAGACATATTGAAATATTCTTTAAAAAAAAAAAAAAAAAAGACAATATGCCTCAAGCAACCTTTTTTTAAAAAGAAGTCCAATGATTTGAAAGTATTGGTAAAGACTCACCAGAAAAAGAACATAATTATGTACTAAAATATTTTCAAGACCAGCAGGGAGTTATGGACAAGAAGATTTCTGAAGTTTCCACAAGATATAACATATGAGAATAAGAGCACCACTAAGGCTGGTCAATATACGCAAGAAAGAAAATTTATATAAGGTAAAACAGTACTGTTTAAAGTATGTTTGTTTCTTTGTTCAGTTTAATGTTTATTTCAGACAAATATAGTGCTGCCACACTGCAGTATCACGCTGTAGACATTTGGCAGGATACCACACACCCAGTCAAATTATCGTGACACCGGACCAACCAGATATATGCTGAGTGCCAAGCAGGGAGCTTTACCAGTACCATTTTCTTATGGGTTGTCGCAGCAGAGAATCGAACTTATGACCTCCCAATACCAGGATGGACACTCTAATCCCATGGCCACAGTGTGTTTTTAATATAAAAAGTTATTGCCTAGAAATGGTCATTTCACATAAAAATTGCCTTTTTTCATTCAAAGGGCTTACAAAATCTGGCTAATCAACCTGGTGGAAGTGTTTTTTTTTTGTTTTTTTGTTGTTGTTTTTTAAGATTCTTATATTATGAACATGAAATACTGAACTTTTTTCTGTTGCTATGGTACCTTCAGATGAGCTAAATATCCTAAATTCATTTTAGATTTCAAGCACCAATTAAAAATTATTTAGAGCTGAAAAAGTTTTTAGTTTTGTAATATGTGAATCATTAGTATCCTCACCTCATACTCTATAGTGTTTTTTGGAGTCTTCTTTCGGAGAACTTGCAACTCATAGAATTTCTTTGAGACTTTTTCAATATTAGAGTGAAGTTCCCGGTACTCTGCATACTCCGTGTTGAAGGCCTGCTTGTACTTATTTCTTTGATCATCAGTCGATATGCTGTGATATTGCCTGCAAAGGTACAAACACTTGTTAGCACACTTGATCAATCAACTATACAACCAAAATCAACAGTGTGTAAACAACTTTCATAAATAATTGCCAAGTAGTAAAAACAATGGTGGAATTCTAAATACTCTTAATTAGTTTAAAGCAGCCCATTATATATTCTGAAATAGTAAGATTTTGTATATCAACCTTAGAGAACTTAGGACAGTCACAGAAAGGATAGAAAAACATACTGTAAGAACAAGACCCAGACCTCGGAAACATTCCTCACATCACTTCTACCTTTGTTTGCCTGCACAGCTTCAACATACCTCAACATTCTTAATCATTTAAATAAAGTGCTTCCCCACTATGATATATCACACCCAGTTACATTATCCTGACTCAGGGCACACCAGTCCTACTCTTATGCAATGATTGTCAAACATAAGATCTACCATCACCATTTTTTTTTCATGTTCAAATTAATGAATTAACTTTAACCCTTTCCCTCATATAGACTAATTTTGACGCACTCATTAGGTACCACATAAAGCCTGATCTGCAGAAAACCACGGTTAAACCTTACCAAATTTAATTAAAAAATCCTCATTTCCAGACCACTGAGGAGCAGCGAACAGCATAAAACCTGATCAGCCTGCGAGTTACTCGCAGGCTGATCTGGTTTTATGCTGTTCGCATAGGTCTTTTCATGGTGTCCTCATGGAGGGAAAGGGTTAAATGGTATATGAAACAAAAGATTTTCCTTTGACATGTAGACTGTTGGAAATCAGAGCTACAAAATTGTATGAGCAAACAGAGGAGAGCCTGATCTCAGTCTACTCTACCAATGTGTTAATATGAGCATATGAGGTACAGGGTACTCTGTGTACTGGAATACCAGACTGTATTCACAAGGTGCTTCCTACCCTGACTCCATAACAGACTGCCAAGCACATAGCAATTACAATACTCAGGTCTGTGACTGATCTGCCCACAATGAGCTGAAAGCCTGATACAACCAATTAAAGACTCCAACCCACAGCTTATCAAATGGGCAGACAGCAGTTCCTTACCTCAGATATTCTGGGGTGTCGGACGTTGAGTCCACTGCATCTGTAAAACAAGCAAATGTAGGTCAAGGTCAAAGGGCAACTCACACTAGGTCCCAGAGTATCACTAGATACTTATTTTTCACTGACAATAACTACAAATATAAGTTTTTTTCCCCTAAGTGCCTCTACTCACACTGCCCTCAACATTTTGATAGCAGTATTTTTTTTTGTCTCCAAAAACCTTGGATTTCTATCTTCAAATATTTAAAGAAAAGTTCAAACATGATGTATTTTCTCTGCAAAATCCTCACCAAGAGTTCCAGCATACTGTCTTCTTATTAGTTGAATTTGAAATTACAGACACCCAGTGGTGTCAATAACACAAAGTGACTGGCTTGTACAACCCAGACTTCACTCACCACTTATGTTCTCCTTCTTGTCAGACAGATCTGTCGTAGAGGTGACCTTGTTGTTATTACTGCTACTATTACTGCGCCGCTCCGTTGAAGATGACCGATGTTCAGACTTGCTTGATGATTTTCCGTCATACAGAGATATACGTTTCTTCTTGGCATTGTGATGTGTACTGGTATGACTGTCCTCATTGGGTCGTTTCTGAGGTTCTGGCTTCTTCTGAAATGGAAGTAATATACTGTGAGAAGCACAAGAATAGGAAAGTATTTGCATGGTGTGGTGTTACACCCGTGAGAACATACATATCGTGAGTTTGTAGTTTAAATTGTGTGGTCTTACTTTGAAAATTGCAGTTTCTAGGAAATACTTATACAGTGAACAAAACCTTTCAAGTATAGTTAGGAGATATATGTCTTATACAGCGAGTGTGGTCCGATTGTAACAATTAACATGTAGTCAGGCTGTCGAGATATCATGAAATACCGGTATTTTGTGATTCATGCTTGAACAATCGCATATTCTATTAGGGTCCATATCAGCCGTACAGCAGTATGTTATATATTGATCTAGGTTTTGTATATTTATTACCTAGTTTATAACAAAACTCAACTACCAAAATTTTGATATTTAATCAATATTAATCTCATCAAAACTTGGACGGTTATTCTGCTGACAATCTGATTACACTGAGTGAAGAAAAAGACAACATGTGTAATGCCTATGCTACCGACATCCTTTAACCCTTTCCCTCATAGAGGACACCATGAAATGACCTATGCAAACAGCATAAAACCAGATCAGCCTGCGAGTAACTCGCAGGCTGATCAGGTTTTATGCTGTTCGCTGCTCCTCAGTGGTCTGGAAATGAGGATTTTGTAATTAAATTTGGTAAGCTTTAACTGTGGTTTCCTGCAGATCAGGCTTTATGTGGTACCTATTGAGTGCGTCAAAATGAATCTATATGAGGGAAAGGGTTAAATATAAGGCACAAACATGTGTTTTATTGGTCATGTTATCAACCTTCATCAAAATTTGGCATACGTATGACATATGCCAATTTTTTAATTCATTATATGTCAATTTTTATGATTTAATTTTTAAAATCATAAGAAATTATTCGTATAAATAAATCTAAATCAAATTGATCAATTGCTATACAGATTTTATTTGTTGGTCTTGAGACTTTTTATTTGTTTTTACACTGTAACAAGGGAGTTTGCCTGAAGAGTTACAAATACGATTTTTGATCCAGTTTTTATTCATTTACATAAAACTTCAATTTCATGGCTTCACACTCTCGCAGATAAATATATATAATGCCACAACAAGAGATATTTTTTATGCATATTAGAAACTGAAAATATTTTAGTACTTGTAAGTAACCCAATATACCACCAATTTTGCATTGTATAGCATATATCTCAAACTGTATCATACTATGTATCCTATTGGCAGTGGTTTAGCAATATACAGCCCTAACATGTAGCTAGAGTATTGTCAGACTTGCTGGCAGTCAAAGTGTGGTCTGGTTGTGAGAATTTACATGTAGCTGGCTGTGAGAATGTAATTGTAGTAGTGTGGTCTGTCTATGAGAATGTAATTGTGATAGTGTGGTCTGTCTATGAGAATGTAATTGTTGTGATAGTGTGGTCTGTCTATGAGAATGTAATTGTTGTGATAGTGTGGTCTGTCTATGAGAATGTAATTGTTGTGATAGTGTGGTCTGTCTATGAGAATGTAATTGTTGTGATAGTGTGGTCTGTCTATGAGAATGTAATTGTAGTGATAGTGTGGTCTGTCTATGAGAATGTAATTGTAGTGATAGTGTGGTCTGTCTATCAGAATGTAATTGTAGTGATAGTGTGGTCTGTCTATGAGAATGTAATTGTTGTGATAGTGTGGTCTGTCTATGAGAATGTAATTGTAGTGATAGTGTGGTCTGTCTATGAGAATGTAATTGTAGTGATAGTGTGGTCTGTCTATGAGAATGTAATTGTAGTGATAGTGTGGTCTGTCTATGAGAATGTAATTGTAGTGATAGTGTGGTCTGTCTATCAGAATAATTGTAGTGATAGTGTGGTCTGTCTATCAGAACGTAATTGTAGTGATAGTGTGGTCTGTCTATGAGAATGTAATTGTTGTGATAGTGTGGTCTGTCTATGAGAATGTAATTGTTGTCTATAGAATAATTGTTGATAGTGTGGTCTGTCTATGAGAATGTAATTGTTGTGATAGTGTGGTCTGTCTATAGAAGTAATTGTAGTGATAGTGTGGTCTGTCTATGAGAATGTAATTGTGTGATAGTGTGGTCTGTCTATAGAATGTAATTGTGTGATAGTGTGGTCTGTCTATAGAAGTAATTGTGTGATAGTGTGGTCTGTCTATGAGAATGTAATTGTAGTGATAGTGTGGTCTGTCTATGAGAATGTAATTGTTGTGATAGTGTGGTCTGTCTATGAGAATGTAATTGTAGTGATAGTGTGGTCTGTCTATGAGAACGTAATTGTAGTGATAGTGTGGTCTGTCTATCAGAATGTAATTGTAGTGATAGTGTGGTCTGTCTATGAGAATGTAATTGTTGTGATAGTGTGGTCTGCCTATGAGAATGTAATTGTAGTGATAGTGTGGTCTGTCTATGAGAATGTAATTGTAGTGATAGTGTGGTCTGTCTATGAGAATGTAATTGTAGTGATAGTGTGGTCTGTCTATGAGAATGTAATTGTTGTGATAGTGTGGTCTGCCTATGAGAATGTAATTGTAGTGATAGTGTGGTCTGTCTATGAGAATGTAATTGTAGTGATAGTGTGGTCTGTCTATGAGAACGTAATTGTAGTGATAGTGTGTTCTGTCTATGATAATTTAATTGTTGTGATAGTGTGGTCTGTCTATGAGAATGTAATTGTAGTGATAGTGTGGTCTGTCTATGAGAATGTAATTGTAGTGATAGTGTGGTCTGTCTATGAGAACGTAATTGTAGTGATAGTGTGGTCTGTCTATCAGAATGTAATTGTAGTGATAGTGTGGTCTGTCTTTGAGAATGTAATTGTAGTGATAGTGTGGTCTGTCTATGAGAATGTAATTGTAGTGATAGTGTGGTCTGTCTATGAGAATGTAATTGTAGTGATAGTGTGGTCTGTCTATGAGAATGTAATTGTAGTGATAGTGTGGTCTGTCTATCAGAATGTAATTGTAGTGATAGTGTGGTCTGTCTTTGAGAATGTAATTGTAGTGATAGTGTGGTCTGCCTATGAGAACGTAATTGTAGTGATAGTGTGGTCTGTCTATCAGAATGTACTTGTAGTGATAGTGTGGTCTGTCTATGAGAATGTAATTGTAGTGATAGTGTGGTCTGTCTATGAGAATGTACTTGCAGTGATAGTGTGGTCTGCCTATGAGATTGTACTTGCAGTGATAGTGTGGTCTGCCTATGAGATTGTACTTGCAGTGATAATGTTGTCTGCCTATGAGATTGTACTTGCAGTGAGAGTGTGGTTTTGCTGAGTGAACTTACTTGTAGTGAGAGTGTGGTCTGGCTGTCCGGACTACGGTTGGCTGGTGAGGCAGAGGGTGACACAGAAGAGGCACTTTGAAGCTTCCTACAACACAACACACACATTAGTGACTTTAATGTCATTAAGAACAGAAAGATAAAACTTAAACACTGTAAACTTACCTCAGCATTTTATTAAGCCTTAAGCATTTTATTCTTAGTTCTTAAGACTTTTCAAAGATTACGATTGTATGTAAGTAAGGTCAGACAAATCACAAGTTACCCAGAGTCCTCCAATCCCAAATGTGCTTACTTTCTAAGGATCTCCCTGTGTTCCTCGGTATAGAACGGCCAGTCCATCTGGACCTCAGAGTACATGTGTCTGGCAAGTGTGAAACTGTTGTCCTTTGATACAGCCACCTGGCTCAGTATGGAACCCAGAGAGTCCCGATCTTTATCTCGTATACCATCTGGAACAATAACAATACTATTACACAGAGGACTGGTCCACTAAATGACCATGCATCATATCCCCAATAAATATGTGTGTCACCAGGTGAGAAAAATGTGCAGGCTGTCTTGAACCTAGAGCCTTTGGCTTACAAGGTAATAATCTATCAACAACCTGGCTGCTTACGAGAGTTTCTCCTCTACTGTGAGTTACTTGTATAATGACATATGTACAATCAGATGTAGCACGAGATGCCTGTTTCTCAGCTTCCAGCACTATATGTCAGGGCTTATGGATTTTCACTAGTAGTGTTAAATTAATGTATACAAAATAATTCTACATTTAACTTCACACTAAGACTTTGTGCTAGTGTCACTCTGTCTACAGTAATTCTAATTAATGAAAGACAACTGTTTTATACATCTCTATCTTTCATTCAAACAGAGAGGGCTTTTCTTTGCTTTTTTCCTGTACTAATCCAGAAGTCAATGACCAAAACGTTAGCTGATAAAGTGTTGACACTTAAGTAGGACATACATATACAAAATCATTCATGTGTATGCAATAACAAGGTACGTCCTAGTTGCACATAATCCTGTTTTGCTTTTAAAACAGCTTGTTCACAGAGAGTCAGTGACAGAGAATTTGATTTTAACTACACGTATGTGTGAATTACTTCTATCAATACCCATCTACAGATGCATGGTCACCAAATGCAACATTCACTGGTTATGAGGTGATATCTCCATTAAAGCCAAAAGCATCATGAACAGTATTGAGCTCATATTCAGAATTATAAAAGCTGTATTTAGAATTTCTACTTTCATAAGCTGTCACATGATGGATCACATTCACTCTTCATGCATGCCCTCATTTCACAGACCAAACATACAAATTTGAAACCTGGAACTGGTGAAATTGCCATGTTGTGGAATGTGTCACATGCTACAGCAAGCAACTGCTTCAAGGATACTGTATTCTAAATTTAACCACATTCCCCAAAGTGAGCATTTTCGAAAATAGTATTTTCCCAAGCAACGTGACCTATATCTGCCAGGTTTATATGTCAGGAAACAAAGACTTCAACATTTACAAGAAAGAGTAGAGAAAACTTTTTTTATTTCTACAGATCATCTGCTTTAAGCTTTCCCAAGAAGAAATCTGAACAGTTAAATGACAAGTACAACACGAAAGCAGAGAGATATGCCTGTTAGATCTAGTAATCTATAGTTAACACAGAACTACTCTAATTTCAAATAGAAAGAGATGCTACCATTTTGAGGCTAGATCTCAATGCAATAACATGACAGTGGTAAACTATCCAAAAGTGTCATAAATCTATCTTATTATCTTAAACTGATCAATCAGAAAAAGAGGATTAACAAGTTTAGGTACAAAGTAAATGAATTAACCATTAAAATTAAAAAAAAGAAAGAAAGAAAGAAAAAAAAATCAACAAGCCAAATAACACAAACATGCAAATATATTTGACACGTGAACATGTATGACAGCTGTTCTCAAAAGGCTTATCATTAAACACTTTGTTTTCACCAACTAAACTACTGTCTTTCAATTCCATGTTCCCACTTCAAATCTAACCTCACAAGAGCTATCTAGGAAATGACCTAGGCAACCAATATAAAACCATATCAGCTTGCACTTAACACAGAGGCTGATCTGACACTCTGCTCCTTGTTCCTTTCAGAAAAGGTAAAGGGAAAAAAAGCAGTAAGAACCTGATAGGACTGCAAATATCTTTCAGTCTCATGTATTTTTTACAATGGTTAACCACAGAGTGATATGGCATACATGAGTGGTGCAGGGTTGGATATAATACTTGCATTAGACCTTCCCCTTTAACTCCAATGTAAGTATGTAAAGGAAATCATCACCCCTTACATCACATGCAGATTTATTTAAGCCAATATGTGTGACACTGACAATCACAGGTCAAGGTCAGACGACTGGCATCTCTTTAAAAACACTGAGACAGGAAGTTGTAGTAGCTGCAACCGAGAGTGTTTACAAAAATAATACGAGAGATCTGATGCACATGCCATACACACACTTCAACACACCAGTCCTATATGGCTTGAGGGTTCCTCTGAGTGTAGTTAAAGATAAGGTGGGCACAATTTCCTGACAAGCCCCCGTGTGCTCTAATGGCAAAGCTTCCTCAATGAGTGCAGGTCAACTGCTCCTGGGACAACTCTAGTAACTGGCTTTTTCTCACCCCTTTTCTATAACAGTTAACATCTTGGGATATGCCAGGCAAAACCAGTCAAAAGATAGATGTACCACCTATATATACTGAAATTTTGCATGCAATTAAACTGCTGGCAAACAATTTATGACAGACAAGGTGGGAGACTTTTTTCAATTATCATTTTGAAATGAAAATGTACCATACTGATAAAATATTAAAAATGATATGCAAATATTCACAGCTTTTGTGCTCTGCTTGCTTTTTATCACATGTTGACAGGATAATTTGGCTGTTATCATATCTGCTTGTGTAATTGAACATTATCATACAAATCAATCGCTGTACTTTAATCTCTGTGATAAAATTGGTATCGTATAAATTCGCATGTGAGGTTTAAGGTATCATTTATGTACACTGTGACAAAAAATGTTTTGTTTTATCAATGTTCAGGTGACAGGTTAGTTGTCATTCACAGCATATTCTGCCATTTAAAATAAAGCTAACCAGTGCCTAATATTTAGTTTACAACAACTATATCCCATTACTAAAATATGCTAACTCATACCATTTCAATATCTGATCAGCCAGTAGGAATTCTGACCTACAATCCAGTCTGATTACATGTCACAATGATAAGGTGTTACCTGGATACTGTAATTTGTACATTGTTCTATTTTTTTGATAGTTCTAAAAAGAAAGATGTTAAATGCCACATATTACATTATTATTTTATTTTTCATCCTTTGGATACTATTTCACCATGCCTACTTGAGACAAAGATATTAACCCAAAGTTCCAACCTAAGTGGTAAATATCAATCTTCTCAAATCGTAATCTCATTTCTTAACTTAATCTTACCCATATACACAAACTGTTGTGAGCTCTTCTACACTTTTTGTTTTGTTGACACTGTTAAGCATCTTACATACCAATTAGCGGGCTTGTTTAACTGGGAGTTGACAATGACGACAGCCACTGCATAATTAGTGACCTTACTTAGATAAACAAACATAAAACATGTATCCTGTAAAATACATGCTTGCACTGATAAAAACAATGTATGCTACAGTTACACTACAGTGATTCCCTCAGGCATATTTCCTGTGTTCATGCATAATCAGGGGAGAGTCAGTTGTGACTGTTTTGCAGCGCTACTCAGTTCATGACCTATCATAGTAAACGTGCATATCATTTAAACAACTGTTTACCATGTGGCATGACTTTTAATAATAACTCTGGCAAATGTTTCTGGCATGTAGTTAATAATGGAGAGAAAGTTTGGGACAAAAAGGTTCTTAAAATGTGTCACTCAACCTGCCACGGTATGAAAAGTTGTAATGGTGGTGAGATTTGTAACAGTCTTAGAAAGGCTAAAAAAATGTAATCATGTTATGACACAAGATATGATTCTTCTTTAGGATCTTTTTTCCTTTCTCTGACCCTGTCTTTAGGGTCCCAAAGGCCTTGAGGGACTGTGTCTGCTTCTCCCATAGGCAAATTGGGCTACTGACTTGGGGCAGACACACAATAGACTAGATCAGCCTATGGGGCAAATGTCTGTACTGTACAGGCTGAGAAATAAGATTATTCCTGCCAAATTCTAAAAATATACTTAAACAAGAGGGCCATGATGGCCCTGAATCGCTAACCTGATTATAAATGAGCAACATATGTTGCATTTTTCATACTGACCTACTTATTGATCCCACATGACCCAAATTCAAACTTGTCCAAGATTTTATGGAAACAAATTTTAATTGGGCCAAAAAGGAAGGTTTTTTTTTCTAAGATCTGACCTCATGTCCTACTTTTTGACCCCACATGAACCAAATTAAAACTTGTCCAAGATTTCATGTAGAAAAACATTCTGACCAAGTTTCATGAAGATTGGGCCAAAAATGTGGCCTCTAGAGTGTTAACAAGGTTTTTCTAGATCTGACCTCATGACCTACTTTTTGACCCCACATGACCCAAATTCCATCTTGTCCAAGATTTTATGGAAACAAACATTCTTATCAAGTTTCATGAAAATTGGGCCAAAAAAAGGTGAGCTTAAAAGAAAAATATTTCATAACATTTGAAACAAAAGTATACACCTCCACAAACATATCCTTTTTTTTTTCCTGAACCTTATTAGGTTGCAGGACCCAATTAAAAAATTTTTAAGATACTTTTTTAACCCCTCAGTAAGGCATTATGTGTGGTCTGTGATGGTTTTATACAGATACTTGTTATTATATATCATTAGTCATGTTTGAATGACTCATGAGATTCAGACTACACATCATACATGTAGTTCCAGGGGATTTTCCCAACAGATTTTCACAGTTTCACACTTTAATAGTTTCAAATCACCATAACAGCTCAATCCTGCCTTTAACATGTAGATAATAAAGTGTTTGTGTGAATATTAAGCACCTCTGAAGTGTCCAGCTATTGACAGCTCCCATGATTGATGTACCCTAAAGTTCTCTCTAATGGAGGGGAACAGTTCATAACTAGTAGGAGGCAAAAGGAACAACTGTCACAAAAGGCCCAAGGGTGTCAGCACCTAATGTAATAGGTGACATGACTTTCACCACTGCTTCTTTGCATGATTAAAATGGGTCAGCTACTGCTTGTATAATGGTCAACAATCACAAACAATAAATTCCTAATTTAGTTAGATGACGGTACTGAAAGGTTCAGTAAAATCAATATTGTAAACATATTTAGACTGCTGGTCACTAGCAACCATCAGTAAAACCTTTGCCATTCCTATACTGCTTTCAATTTATTGTAAGTGACAGCAAAGATAAAATAAACTTAACTGCTACATATAGAAATGCAACAAAACAATGTGATTAAACCTTAATATTGTGTTTAACATATTATGAGAAAATTATGACCAGTTTCTTTATATCAACTTGTATAATTATACCAAATCACAACTAAACTTCATTCCACATTAAAAATAAGTTTTACTTTCACATTCTATGGAAGTATTTACTTTGTTGTTATGCACACACTTCATATCCAATGTGGTCATACTTTGGATAAAGAAACAAGAGGGCCATGATGGCCCTGAATCGCTCACCTGAGTACCATTGCTTCAACTGATGTCAAGGTTTTTAAACAGACAAGGATTCTGATATAACTTAATCTAAAACATTTTACCCCTGACAATACTACACACCAAATACCTAAGCAATGGGCCATATGGTTTCAGAGAAGACTTGGGCGCAGGGTCATTTATCACCGTAGGGCCAAAACTTTGAAAATCTTTGTAATGAACCATTAGATGCTACAACATACCAAAAATCTTAGCTCTAGGCCTTATTGATTCATAGAAGAAGATTTTTTAAGATTTTCCTATTTAACTCTATGTAAAACAAGTGACCCCTGGTGTGGGGTCATTTATCACCATTGGGCTATGATTTGTACAATCTTGGTAGTGGCCCATAAGATGATGCTACATACCAAATATCTAAGCTCTAGGCCTTATGGATTCATAGAAGAAGATTTTTTAAGATTTTCCAATATAACTCTGTGTAAAACAAGTGACCCCTGGTGCGGGGTCATTTATCACCATAGGGCTATAATTTGTACAATCTTGGTAGTGGCCCATAAGATGATGCTTCATACCAAATATCTAAGCATTCATGGAAGAAGATTTTTTAAGATTTTCCTATATAACTCTATGTAAAACAAGTGACCCCTGGTGCGGGGTCATTTATCACCATAGGGCTATGATTTGTACAATCTTGGTAGTGGCCCATAAGATGATGCTACATACCAAATATCTAAGCATTCATAGAAGAAGATTTTTTAAGATTTTCCTATATAACTCTATGTAAAACAAGTGATCCCTGGTGCGGGGTCATTTATCACCATAGGGCTATGATTTGTACAATCTTGGTAGTGGCCCATAAGATGATGCTACATACCAAATATCTAAGCTTTAGGCCTTATGGATTCATAGAGGAAGATTTTTTAAGATTTTTCTATATAACTCTATGTAAAACAAGTGACCCCTGGTGCGAGGTCATTTATCACCATAGGGCTATGATTTGTACAATCTTGGTAGTGGCCCATAAGATGATGCTACATACCAAAAATCAAAAGGTTAGGCCTTGTGGTTTCGGAGAAGAAGATTTTTTCAAGTTTTTCCTATATTAGCCTATGTGAAATCAAGTGACCCCTGGGGCGGGGCCAATTTTGACCCCAGGGTCATAATTTGTACAATCCTGGTAGAGAGTCATAAGATCATGCTACATACCAAAAATCAAAAGGCTAGGCCTTGTGGTTTCAGAGAAGAAGATTTTTTAAATTTTCATTTTTAATATCTATTTTTAGCTCCTGTGACCTAATTATGCAATGGACCAGAACCATTTATACAACTTTAGTAGAGCTTCATCCAAGGAACATTCCTGCAAAATATTTTTCAAATTGGCCAAGCCGTTTAGGAGGAGATGTTGTTTGAAGCAATTGTTGACACCGGACGCACGCACGCACGCACGGACGACGGACAAAAGGCGATCAGAAAAGCTCACCTTGAGCACGTTGTGCTCATGTGAGCTAAAAAAAATGAGAAAAGCCTGAAAAGATATTTATATTCCATCTAAATAAGACTCTGTATGATTAAGTTTACCCAAAATGACTTGCCCGCTACTTCGCCATCATGGATTTACTCAATCTGGACCAAAGTTACACCAGAAACTATCCACAATCATTTTTCTAGTCTCATGTATGCTATAATATTCACACTGACTAAACTGGAATAAACTGATCAAAGTGACTTGACTATTAGATTTTACCGTCGCTTCGACAGTATTTCAGTCCTATAGCGACGTCCAGCTATTTACAGGTGGAGGAATACCCCGAATGCACTGAAGCATCTGGGTAGAACCACTGACCTAGTGCAATGATCAAAGTGAAACTTAGTGACAATGATGCCCACCTACCTTTTCTAAGTCTAATTATTAGTTCAGGTTTTTTGTAGGGCCTAATTGCTAGCAAATGGATGATCCTGTCCCTGAAAAGAGAGAATTGTACAAGATTCATATCAATACACATAAGGTAACACATGTTCTATTCAATCTATATATATATGTGTGCATATAATATTGTATGTCTATACTGAATGTGTCACATTTCAGAGAATCAAGAGAAGATAACTATATGTGATCTTGATATACTAAAATATACAAAACTGCTATAAACCATGCAAAGTTCTCTACAATAAATGACAAGCCTTGATGTAATGTAAGTGGAAAGGAAAAGTAAAGCCATTTTTTTACAAATGTATTAAAACTGCCATGAATACAAGTATTAAATGAAAGAAATAAGCTATTTACAGTGGTACTGCTGTAACTATCAAATAATTAATCAGATCAGTATGTTAAAGCAATGGAGATATTAATAGATGGTTTATTTGTGTCTCTCTTCAACACTGTGTCATTTAACCAATATATATTTATGGAACACTCACTCCCCAGCACAATATCATACTGTGACATGTACTGGACATGCACTGGCAGAGCATTAGAAAGATATTTTTTTCAGTCTTGAACAAATAACCATAGGGGTGACATCCTAGTACATCTGTAAGCCTCATAAAATGGCTTACCTCAAATTTTCAAGTGTAAAATAATCTCAACAGTTAATGAAATAAAATTTTCTTTCAAAACAAATAACAAGTTTTTTGAGGTGTTATAAATTATCCATCAAAAAGATCATTTACTCAATTTCATGGCTTTATTGAAGATCAATACAACTGTAGGTAAACCATCTATAAATCATCTTCAACGCCTTTATATAATGAAGGTTTTAATTCAGTCCTTGAGATAAATAGAAACTCTGTCTCTATCAAAAGAATTTCATCATCATAACAATCTATATTAGGATAAAATCCAATACTTTGACTGCTTTCAACCCCAATTTCTTGGAAATATGAGCTATATCTCATGATGCCCTTCAAATTTTTCCATTTCGATCTCTGTGTATGACACCTTATTAAGCCGTGTATAAATAATGAAAGCTTCCCAATATTAAACAAGATATCAGTGTGCAGGTTTTATTTGTGAAATGGAGTGTGCGGCTATAAATATTCATATTTAAGTTCAAGGCAAGAGGTAACATCTCATGGTTGTATTTAATGTAGATCCTTTGTAAAATATTTGACTATTTGAGTTTATCGTTGCTATGACTATTTCAGTCATATAGCAATGTCCAGCTAATTACAGTTGAAGGAAGACCCCGAATGCATGGTGGCATCCATGTAGAACCACCGACCTACCACAAGCCAGCTGGAAGGCTTCCTCACATGAAAATCCGAATGACCCTGTCGGGATTGGAACCCATGTGGTGAGGGGCTGAGTGTTTAAGTCAGCAACTTTACCCTTTGTAAAATATATAAGTTAAATTGAGAAGCAGAACAAGATAATCTTTCCACCTCCAACACATACTAAGGCTATAAAGAGCTATCAGTGAAGTTGATGCAACCCTGAAAAACTTTGTTACACCTATTAAAGTTATCCATCCATCATTAATTATAATCAAGGTCTTTCAAATGCTAAAAAAGACTTCAGTAATGGAAGCTCTTTCTCTCAAAGGCTTGCATTTACTATGAATTCCCCACGATCATTTGATTGACCATGACCACAATTTAATGATGGATTACCTTAATTCAAGCTTTTATTTATAGTAACAGTGACCTGGACCCAATCTATCACTAGTACAATCCACAGCTACCTTTTGTAACAATGCAGAACTGTTCCAAAATGTCACAAGAGTACCGTAAGCTACATTTGAGAGAGTTAAGTTACTGGGGACTGGATTGCTTAGAAAAAGAAAACGGTGGACGCAACATGATGAAATATTATGGCCAAAGTCTTGATGTCAACTGACAAGATATCACAGGCTTGGATAAGACCACTGTTTTGATAGGATTGCTTTTCATATTTTGCCTTCACGTCCAAAAAGTGTCCAAACTCCAAAACCTGCAATGATGGATGAAGCTTGCCAGTGCTTCGAAAATGTCAAATCTTTTCATTTATTTATATGAAATATGATAGATCCTTAGCGTAACAGGAATCAAATATTGAAACAAATATTATAGAATATTTATGGACAGCAGAAAATACTTGACATTACCTGTAAGGTTTGGACATGACTGCCTGGTTGCCTGTAGATCTATTGCTTATAGGATGAGATGAGAGACTAGGTGAAGTGGGTTTAGATGTGGAGATGGAAGTTGTCGGGTTATGGGGCGACACTGAGTGCGCCTGACTGCTGTACACCGGAGACGGGCGCTTGGTGAAGTTCACCGGCATCGCAGTTGGGGGTTTGGGCTTGGCTGGTGGGAGTGGTTGCTGGCGTGGTTGTGGAATGGAAGGGGGTTGGCTATGCTTCAATATGGTTGTTTTCTTCTTGCTGATGTGAGGAC
>CM037780.1:60747760-60797760 GCA_021229015.1 Solen grandis | reverse complement strand
CACTCTGTTTTATCACTTTGGTGCTACAATGACAACAAGGGATATGAAAATGAATCTATTTTTAAAATGTACCACAGTCCAAGCTCTCTCTTCTTCAGAATTTGTCTGGCTGGGATGACTTTAAAATAACTTAATAGCTTTCAAATATATCACCAAGACATAAATACTTGCTGTAATTAAGTGTAAATATTAATCACAGTCAACAACCTTTGTTAAATATGGTAGGTACAATCAGTCACCAACTCATCCCATATATGGATGTAATATAAAACTAGGTCAATCCTGCAGTGCTGTTGCTAGTTATACTGCTAGATATCAACAAATACTGTTATACTTTATTCAGATAGCATAATGTGAAAGTCCTCCTCAAAAAACATAAGAGGACCATGATGGTCCTGTATTACCTGAGCAGCTTAGCTTTCACTCAAAAAAAAAAAATTATTAATGGTAGACATGCTGTTCAGAATCTTATGTAATTGACAAAAAAAAAAGAGAAGATACCCAGTATTATTTACAAATAAAAAGTATTTTTACTTTTTATTTGTAAATAAATACTGAGCTTCTTACTAACTGTTCTGTTAACATCCTTAGCAGATAAAGTTAATTGATATATTGTGGTCATACACATAGTGTTTACATCTGATATAAGTTAACCCTTTCCCTCATATAGACTCATTTTGACGCACTCAATAGGTACCACATAAAGCCTGATCTGCAGAAAACCAAACTCAAACCTTACCAAATTAAATTATAAAGTTCTCATTTCCAGACCACTAAGGAGCATCAAACAGTATAAAACCTGATCAGCCTGCGAGTTACTCGCGGGCTGATCAGGTTTTATGCTGTTCGCATAGGTCTTTTCATGGTTTCCTCTATGAGGGAAAGGGTTAAACAGCCGGTTTCAGAATAATAAATCAAAACATCAAATATGAGCTATGATGAAAAATAATTAAGATTTACAGCCAAACCCAATGTGTAAAGTCTGATAGTGTTTACTTATGAAGTAACGATTATAGCTATTATACATACTATAATTAATTTCCTTTAACAATAAAAGGTCCATTACCCTAAGCTTAGTGGGCAGATATTGCCAGTAATTAAAACTTGACCTAAATTGATTGATTGATGTATAAATTTACTGTCATTGCGACAGTATTTCGGTCATATAGGGATGTCAAGTTTATTACAGATGGAGGAAGTCCCCCAGTGTACAGAGGCAACCTGATAGAATCACAAGCTCCCTCACATGAAAAATTCAAACCACCCTGCTAGCCTGCCAGGATTCGAACCCGCAGTGAGAGGGGCTGAGCTATATTAAAAAATTACCTAGAAAATAATGCAATTAGCATGTCAAAGTATGATTCAGAAATTAAGATGCCTGTGTACCTTTTCTTATGTATGGAAAAAAAACAAATAAAAAACGGTTCAATGCAACTATTCAATGATATTGTCATGCATGAGTGAAAAAAAAAATCTTTCAGATTTAATTTGATTAGTGATGCATAAGAAAGGAGAAATGTCACTTAAGTAAGACTGAATGATTTGATCCCTGAAACATATCCAGAACATACGAGGGTCATCCGAAAATGAATGAGTGTTAGTTTATAACTTTTGATTGAATACTTGGCACGCAACTAAATAACTCTTTGCGCGTAAGCGCACGTGTTAATAAGCATCATGACGTTACGTCATTTTTGATGACGTCATATCAAACACGCAATGGCAGATGATGCGTTGGCGCCAACACAAGAAGAAATTTATGCGTATATCAAGATAGAAGGTAGGCGCGGAAAGAAAGCGACTGAAGTATTATATGCACTCCAGGAGGTTGACCCGACATGTGCAGTTGGATTTAGCACTATTTGTAGATGGGTGAAGGATTTCAATAATGGACGGCAAGAGTCTTACAAGAATCCCTCCTCTGCTAAGCCGGTGACAATACAGACGCCGATAACACCGAAATTGTTGCTCAAATTCTCAACTCTGATAGACGATTTACATGCGAGGAAATTGCGTATGGATTGGGGATACGTAAGAGTTCCATTCATGTTATTCTGACGCAGAATTTAGGCATAAGAAAGATCGCCGTGCGGTGGGTGCCGCACGCACTCTCAAAAACTGAAAAAGACAAACGTGTTCAAATTTAAACTGAATTGTTGAATAGATATTCAGAGGAAGGTGAAATGATGTTGAATAGAGTGGTTGCTATCGACGAAACATCGATCCGGTCATTTGAGCCAGAATTGAAACGCCAAAGCTCTGAATGGCATGCTCCAAACTCGCCAAGACCGCAGTATGATTTGTCCAAAGATGTTAATGATATTCACTTACGATATTTACGGCGTTTTGACAACACACAGAGTTCCACATGGAAGCACGGTTAATAAAGTGTACTATGAGTGGTATTTGACTAAAATTCTTCGACCAGCGATACACCACAAATGACCTGAACTTTTATAGGTGACGCCATTAATAATGCATGATAATGCCGCGCCGCACAAGTCCGGCGTTGTTAGAGACGTGTTCGAGCAGTAACACTGGGAAGTTCTTAATCACTCGCCATATTCGCCAGACTTAAGTCCCCCCGACTACGACCTATTTCCAAAACTTAAAGAACCACTACGAGGAGTCCAATATGACGATTTGAATGAACTATATGTCGCCGTGAACGCAGTCGTTAGGGACATCAACAAAGGCTACCTAGCAACGGGAGTTCAGGATCGCCAAAGAGATGGGAGTCGACCATAGCATCTGCGGGAGATTATATTGAGGGACTATGAAGAGATTTTGTGAGTAACACTTGTAGTTTTTACGTAATTAAGCAACTCTCATTCATTTCTGGATGACCCTTGTAATTATGTCACTTTCAAGGAGATTGTTCATGGCCCATGTTCTCAATAAGACTTACATACAATCTAATGCCAATATCATCATCAAATCTATGAAATTTACCCTTTACCTCATATGCAGAGGCCAAATCTTGAGTCTGAGCATGAAAAGTGTACTCAAGTTCAGTTTTTAGACCGTGAAGTGCATGAGCAAAGCAGGTTCTAAGAACAAGAACTAAACCAGTTAATGAAGTCTTAACATATCGTTCTTAACTTTTTTTTATCTCGTTCACCCTACACGGTCAGTCCAGTCACAGAGATGAACTTCGTGGTCAGTTCATCTCAGTGACTTGACTGACCATGTAGGGCAAACTTGAGGAGGAAAAAAAAAAAGAAGTTTTTAATATTGATTTTTAATGTTAATATATTACACAGGAGTAGTTGTGCAGTCAAAAATAATTTATATTGAAACCTGTTGGTTAAAGGAGAAAACTACAACAATTTCATAAGCAGAAAGCAAGATATCTAATCATATTTGGTATACTTCACTACATATTTTTTCTCTCCTGTTTTCTGATCGCTTTACTCTTTCAGCACCTTATTTCGAGAACATGGAGCTAGGAGTGTGATCTATGTGATGATTGAGAGTTTCTGGTGATACAACGGCCAAATTCTTATCTACATGTCTGATAATGGCCACAATCTAACTTAACCCACATTCACAAGACATACACCTTGGTTTCCAGGTTCCAGAGAGAAGGTTAAAGAAATGTGGAAGCTAGAATGTTTACAATGTGAGATGACACATTTTTCTGATAATTTCAGGAACATTACTCCATATCTGCAAGTAAATGTTACACGAACTGATCATGGTCATAAAAATTGTTTGATATGAATTAAAAATGCTAAACAAATGATGATGCTTAACCCTTTCCCTCATAGAGGAAACCATGAAAAGACCTATGCAAACAGCATAAAACCAGATCAGCCTGCGAACTCGCAGGCTGATCAGGTTTTATGCTGTTCGCTGCTCCTCAGTGGTCTGGAAATGAGGATTTTGTAATTAAATTTGGTAAGGTTTAACTGTGGTTTTCTGCAGATCAGGCTTTATGTGGTACCTATTGAGTGCGTCAAAATGAGTCTATATGAGGGAAAGGGTTAAGAGGATGATAGCTTTATGACAATCTAACGGCCATAAAACAGCCCAACTGGATTTATATAGGTCCTATAAGAAATGTAACCTAGATCATATGACCATAAACAGTCAACAATTCTTAAAGCTCATTCATAACATACAGTTAAGACGCGTTATCTTGACATCAACAAAATCACCATTTTTATGTCAAGATATAAATATGTTGGCATAGAAATTTACATGTACCTGAAAACATGTCGTCATATATAAACAATTATTCACGAAATGCACATGCAGGGTTGGAAAATTTTTAAATTTACTACTCGTCCTGCACTAAAGACAAAGAAGGAGAGCAAAAAAATCTCACTCGTCCTGCAATATAGACAAAGAAGGAAAAAAGCATGCAGGACAAGCGGACGAGTGGAATTTTCCATCTCTGACATGTATTTGACACCATCTGTCTATATACATTAGATCAGAGGTTTTGTGAAAATAATTCATACTTTACCATGTAAGAATGCATTTTGCGTTAATTACCTGAAATCCAAACATTAGTTTGCAACATTTTAATAAAGTAATAGGCAATAAGTGCACTGGTTGGGGACATAATCTACGATAATGTGAAAACATAAGGTGGCGATACTGATTTTTCTCACCTCTGTAAGCATGTCAGCATGTATCGATATAAACACACAGAATTTACCCTTTGGGACCAGAGAAATACGTCAAGATATAAAAAAAATGTTGAGATAAGAATGGATTTTATATATATTTTAATAGAAAAAAAAAGTCGGGACTTTCAAATTATGTTGAGATATATTAATGTCAACATAATGAGTCTCAACTATAATTTGCTCAAGCTAGCTTAAGGACTCAAAAATAATCCTCTTGATATTTTTTTGATATGTTATTCAAAGGTTGCTCAATTTTAGTGCAAACAGGATTCATTGCAAAAGTATTTCCCTGCCAAACTCAACCTTCTCCATACTGTTACAGCTGTCCAGTAATAAGGTAATCAGTACATCAAAGCAGAGAAAAAATCACAATGATTAAACAAATATGATGTATTGAAAAATCTCTTGAGAAATACACACCTGACTTTCTTAATATCTTGCTCAGCTTTTGTAACGCGTTCTTTTGTGTCTTGGAAGAGTTCTTTTGTGGCATGCACCTGGATTTTGTGGGCCATGCTGCCATCTAGTGTCAACTGATTGCCTGACCTGAAACAAAAGAAGGCAAGCATAAATTGTTAGGGCACTGTTTCACCAGAACAAGAGTGTTCTTTGGAACACATGTGTCACCTGCTGAAGTGTGAGGGAAAAATAACGGACAGACCGACGGACACCTCTGCTTACAAGACAGACAAGGAAAACCTGGATAATTATGAAAACAATTCTTAAATGAAATGGGGAAATTATACAATGCTGCCTTCTCACCTAAAAGGAACTGAAACATTAACAGATAGTACCGGCCATGCAGTCACTGAAGGCAACCATTAGCGCAAGTTAGCTAACAATTGTGAGGTGGTACCCTGCTTATACCCGGTATTCTAAATATTGTGGAAAAATAGGGGTGCAACAGCTCACTCTAGTGACTGTTAAGTTTGATGAACACAGGACTGATTTCTTCTTAGCTTTTAAACTATTCTTGTGATATTTGCTTAACCCCTTACCTCATTAATATTCATGAACAAATTTATGACTTGATATCCGATTTACTGAACATTATATCATGTACAACATAGGGGGCTTTTCTTTGCCTTGCAGACTGTGTAGAGTATAAGCTACAATATTGTATGAGCAAACAATAGAGGCTCTGATCCTTTAAGGAGCTGTCTGATCTGGGTCTTAAACTTGTCAATATGCAGGGGTGTAAAATTTATTTAGGTCACTCGTCCTGTAGGACGAGTAGGTGGAAAATCTTACTCGTCCTTAAACAAATTTAGCTCGTCCTAAAATGATTTTAATTTTTGCTTGTATAAAGCTTTTGATATTTTGCGGAAACATTGAAAAACAGTTTTTCTTCTTTTTCGTCAACCACGGAAAGCCAGAAAACCAATGATCCAGGGCTTTTCTTGTGCGTTTCGTTTTATCGTAAGCGCTTTGGTGCTTCCTATGTTTTAACTCTCGCTTTTTTGTATTTTTGTCGTCTCTGTCGCCGAGAAGCATTTTCATTGACAATTGTTTTGACATTTTGACCGCCAGAAACAAAACATATTTGCAGTCCCTGAGTGTGCCACAGTCCCGGACTTTGCCGTGAACTAACAAAAAAAGTATTGAAAAAACATCGTAGAATATTGTGAACCAGTCTGCGCTAGCACCTAACGGATATTTCTGAAAAATGAGCGTCGCTATGGTGATATTTTATCATAATTAGCTCCCCTGATCAAGTAAAGAGTTTATGATCATGATTAACCATCATAACAACATGAAATTAACTTTTTACTGAAAAATTTCTTTCTTGGCCGCGAAAAGTTATTCGTCCGGTCGGACAAGTGTTCAGGGAAATTATGCTCCTCCAACCGTGAAATTCACTCGTAAATACGAGTGGACGAGTGGATTTTTACAGCCCTGATATGAGGTAACATATTCTTCCTCTGTGGGGGGACAAGTAACTAACTCAAAAGGCCATGTCATATAGGTGCTGTTGCTTACTCTTTATCTTCCTTCATGGGAAAAAAGATTTTTTGATAATCTTTCATTTCACCACAAGGACATACTCAAAGTGGTAAGCAATTTGATTGTAGGATTTTCAAAATCTTCCCCGGTACTTAGAAAATGGACAACATCTAACAATATCATCAAATTTGTAGTGTGTTTTCATTCTATATGCAGATATTTAAATACATGAATTTCCAACATATACATTTTCTACTCTTGAACCATATTACGACTGAAATAACTTCAGTGTGAAAATGTGTTTTGACGTGAATGCAATATTTATTGTATTATTAATTAGCCAATAAATAAAGTTCATCGAAGCATACTAAAAAGATGTGTGTCCTATATACAAAACAACATTACTTAATACTACCAAGCAGTAAAATCCATTTAGTGCAAGCACATTGACTACATACGTGTGGCACAGATCTTATTTAATGACAACTAAACATTATGATTTAGAATCCGGCACAGATCTCATTTTATAACGACTAAACATTACAATACAGAATCTATGTTTTGATACATTTCTATGTTTTCTTCATACAACCATGAAATAGCTGATGTATTAACTTGTTTATTCTTCCAGTGAGAAATCAGAAGACAACAGGTCCCAGAGAAATATATGGCTTTGTTATGACATACATCCGTCTTGTATATACAAACAGATTAACCTTGACCTTGTTTGATAACAAATTAAAGTTTCTCTTTAATATGATTTTTGTTATAATTGCATGTTATGTGGACCATATTGGAGGTTGGTATCTTTTATAAATAAAGACTTTAACATACTTTCTTACTAACTAGACTTGAGAGATTAAATACAAATGCTAAATACATTCCAAGAAAACCAGGATGTACTATCTGAAGACCTATCATCAAAGTTTTCAAATGTAATTAATACACTAGAACAATGTACATATGTATACATGAACATACTCAGTTTTAATCATACACTTGAAGGTGTTGATTGTATATATGTCATTAGCATAACCCCATACACATGTACAGGAGTAAAAACAATAGGCAACTTAGAGCAGAAGCACATGTCAGGCGTGATTCCATATTCCCATGTACAAGTGCTATCATGTGTGAGTATTCTCATTTAATAAACAGTTTAATGTGACATCTTTATCAGAAATTTTACCATGAAACAAGCAGCAGTGTAGTTTTTCATAATCACATGGACCACTTAGGACTGTAGACCAATAACATCAAAAAATGCTCAAACAAAATAATAGCTAATTACTACTGTTCAAAAAGTGGTTGTGTCTATTATAATTGTATGTTACAATGTGCAATCACACTACCAACTTTGTAGACCATGTTTAGAAATCAATTGGATAAAATTTGATCTTATAAATAAACAAGAGGCCCATGATGGCCCTAAATCGCTCACCCGAGATAAATAGGTTGACCCAAGGAACATCTGTACCAATTTATTTTAAAATCTGGCCAGTAGTTTTGAAGCAGATGATTTTTAAAGTTTTCATATTTTTTTTCTTTTTGTTGCCATGGCAACCAGAGTTCTATATGGATCAAGTTTATTTTAGGAACTTTTGTGAAGGTTGACCCAAGGATCATTCCTGACAAGTTTAATCAAATTCTGTCCAGTGGTTTCTCCAGTGGTTTCAGAGGAAATGTTGATTAAAGTTTTCCCTATATACATATAAGGCAAATAAGCCCCGCCCCTGGCGGCCATGTTTTTTACGGATCGGAAAAATTTTAGCAACTTTGGTAGAGGTTGACCCAAGGAACATCTGTACCAAATCATTTTGAAATCTGGCCAGTAGTTTTGAAGAAGATAATATTTAAAGTGTCATATTTTTTTCTTCTTTTTGTTGCCATGGCAACCAGAGTTCTACATGGATCAAGTTTATTTTAGCAACTTTTGTGAAGGTTGACCCAAGGATCATCCCTGCCAAGTTAAATCAAATTCTGTCCAGTGGTTTCAGAGGAGATGTTGTTTAAAGGTTTCTCTATATACATATAAGGCAAATAAGCCCCGCCCCTGGCGGCTATGTTTTTTTACGGATCGGAATAATTTTAGCAACTTTGGTAGAGGTTGACCCAAGGAACATCTGTACCAATTTATTTTAAAATCTGGCCAGTAGTTTTGAAGAAGATGATTTTTAAAGTTTTCATATTTTTATTTTTTTTGTTGCCATGGCAACCAGAGTTCTACATGGATCAAGTTTATTTTAGCAACTTTTGTGTAGGTTGACCCAAGGATCATTCCTGCCAAGTTTAATCAAATTCTGTCCAGTGGTTTCAGAGGAGATGTTGTTTAAAGGTTTCTCTATATACATATAAGGCAAATAAGCCCCGCCCCTGGCGGCCATGTTTTTTTACGGATCGCAATAATTTTAGCAACTTTGGTAGAGGTTGACCAAAGGAACATCTGTACCAAATTATTTTGAAATCTGGCCAGTAGTTTTGAAGGAGATGATTTTTAAAGTTTTCAAATTATTTTTCTTTTTGTAGCCATGGCAACCAGAGTTCTTCATGGATCAACTTTATTTTAGCAACTATTGTAGAGCCTCACCCAAGGAACATTCCTGCCAAGTTTCATTAAATTCTGTCCAGCGGTTTCAGAGGAGATGTCGTTTAAAGCAAATTGTTGACGACACACGACGCACGTCGCACGACGGACGACGACGGACGCCGGACGAAGGGCGATCACAAAAGCTCACCTTGAGCACTTTGTGCTCAGGTGAGCTAATAAACTTCATCTTTTTAATTCAGTTTTGGGCATCCCTCTCATTAAAGTTACATGCAACAAATGGATGAAAAAAACAAACTAGAATAGGTCCCAATTCCATAAACTGACCCTAAGATAAAATTTACACATCTTAAAATCTGGAATCTTTTAAAACATGACTGTTTGTCAGGCCTTCACTATAAAGGTAAGGATTGTTTACATGCAACCATGACAAACGTGCCTGTCCTTTATATTGATGTGCCTTATCTTCTCCCCTCTACCTATGCTCTATGTTTTCAGTAATTATGTAACAAAACCTGGTCCCCAGATCTAGAAAGACCTTCTTACAGAAACTCAATGAATTTTTTTCAGTGTAATGGTTGCATATATAATCAAGTTTGCTTTAGACGAGTGCAAACAATTTTGCAAACAAATCTATGTCATAGTCTTGCGTAACTTTAACCCTTTCAATTCAGATGCACATGAAACACCATTGTCTATCATACAATTATAAATGACAGTGATCTGACTGAAAACAAGAGGCCCATGATGGCCCTAAATCGCTCACCTGAGATAAATAGGTTGACCCAAGGAACATCTGTTCCAATTTATTCTAAAATCTGGCCAGTAGTTTGAAGAAGATGATTTTTAAAGTTTTCATATTTTTTTTCTTTTTGTAGCCATGGCAACCAGAGTTCTATATGGATCAAGTTTATTTTCGGAACTTTTGTGAAGGTTGACCCAAGGATCATTCCTGTCAAGTTTAATCAAATTCTGTCCAGTGGTTTCAGAGGAAATGTTGATTAAAGTTTTCCCTATATACATATAAGGCAAATAAGCCCCGCCCCTGGTGGCCATGTTTTTTACGGATCGGAATTTTTTTTAGCAACTTTGGTAGAGGTTGACCTAAGGAACATCTGTACAATTTATTTTAAAATTTGGCCAGTAGTTTTGAAGAAAATGATTTTTAAAGTTTTCATATTTTTTTTAATGAGTTCTACATGGATCAACTTTATTTTAGCAACTTTTGTGAAGGTTACCCAAGGATCATCCCTGCCAAGTTTAATCAAATTCTGTCTAGTGGTTTCAGAGGAGATGTTGTTTAAAGGTTTCTCTATATACATATAAGGCAAATAAGCCCCGCCCTTGGTGGCCATGTTTTTTTTACGGATCGGAATAATTTTAGCAACTTTGGTAGAGGTTGACCCAAGGAACATCTGTACCAAATTATTTTGAAATCTGGCCAGTAGTTTTGAAGAAGAAGATCATTTTTAAAGTTTTCGTTTTTTTCCCTTTTTGTTGCCATGGCAACCAGAGTTCTACATGGATCAACTTTATTTTAGCAACTTTTGTGAAGGTTGACCCAAGGATCATCCCTGCCAAGTTTAATCAAATTCTGTCCAGTGGTTTCAGAGGAGATGTTGTTTAAAGGTTTCTCTATATACATATAAGGCAAATAAGCCCCGCCCCTGGCGGCCATGTTTTTTTACGGATCGGAATAATTTTAGCAACTTTGGTAGAGGTTGACCCAAGGAACATCTGTACCAAATTATTTTGAAATCTGGCCAGTAGTTTTGAAGGAGATGATTTTTAAAGTTTTCAAATTATTTTTCTTTTTGTTGCCATGGCAACCAGAGTTCTTCATGGATCAACTTTATTTTAGCAACTTTTGTAGAGCCTCACCCAAGGAACATTCCTGCCAAGTTTCATTAAATTCTGTCCAGCGGTTTCAGAGGAGATGTCGTTTAAAGCAAATTGTTGACGACGGACGACGCACGACGCACGACGACGGACGCCGGACGAAGGGCGATCACAAAAGCTCACCTTGAGCACTTTGTGCTCAGGTGAGCTAAAAAGTCTATGCCCGGACAGAGTGTCTGGTAATACCTACAGGAAGAGAGGCAATCAGTATAAAATTGGACCAGGCAGTGAGTCCCTATCAATTTTTTCTACTTTCCATGTGGGTAAAGGGATAATCAGATTTTCAATTAGGCCCATTGCTCCCATCTGAGTATCATCATAAGCTGATGTTTCATACTTTGGATCCATCTTTCAAGATATCTAGTCATAACAAAGCAAAGGGCAAGAATCTTTTATGGGCTTCTAAGGCATAAAGTCAACCCAAAATTAGTCAAAAAGAATTAGTATCCAAACATAGATATCTATTACAGGCTTTAGTGGTATGGAATGCATCCTACTGAACAAGACTTAATGCATATAAGCTATGAATAAGCAGTGAAAAAACAGCAGCGATTTTAACATTTGTGCTTGTATCACAGTCAACAGATGACTGCCTGTAAACAACCTTGTGCAATGTCCTTTCTAGGAAATCCCACTTAGATCATCGTCCTTTGCATTGCTTTCAGTTCTATACAGGTATTGCCCAGCATCATATAATAAATAATAGTTGCGAACAGGTTTAAGATAAATACCTTTTTTTTTCATCTCTTGAAAACACATAGTGGTAATAAGGGAGTAAATATCTTTTAAGCAAAACAGTGAATTTGCATATTTTATTATTTACATCATTGCAAATATTCACTGCATTATCTTTATGATAAGAGTATAGCTGTGCTGATAACTAAGCTGTAGCTAATAACAGATGTCAAATTAAGCAATTATTAAGGTGTTGAATTTCATACAGGAAGTGGTTATAAACACAAGGAAAACAAACCTGATTTATTCATACACTTCTGCGCTTTGTCATACAATATTCAATATGATGTCTACAAATAACAGTTACAGTGACCAGCGGGGTGGACAAAACATGAGAGAAATGTTCAACAAGAGGGCCATGATGGCCGTGAATCGCTCACCTGATTATAAATGAGCAACATATTTTAATTTTTCATATTGACCTACTTTTTGACATCACATGACCCACTTTCGAGCCTGACCAAGATTTATGGAAACAGACATTCCGACCAATTTTCATGAAGATTGGGCCAAAAATGTGGCCTCTAGAGAGGTTTTTCTAAGATTTGACATCATGACCTACTGTTTGACCCTACATGACCCAATTTTGAACTTGTCCAAGATTTTATGGAAACAAACAATCTGACCAAGTTTTATGAAGATTGGGCCAAAAATGTGGCCTCTAGTGTTAACAAGGTTTTTCTAAGATTTGACCTCATGACCTACTTATTGACCCCACATGACCCAAATTCGAACTAGTCCAAGATTTTATGGAGAGACAAACAATCTGACCAAGTTTTATGAAGATTGGGCCAAAAATGTGGCCTCTAGAGTGTTAACAAGGTTTATCTAAGATTTGACCTTGTGACCTACTTTTTGACGCCACATGAGCCCAATTTCAAACTTGTCCAAGATTTTATGGAGAGAAACATTCAGACCAAGTTTCATAAAGATTGGGCCAAAAATGTGGCCTATAGTGTGTTAACAATGTTTTTCTAAGATTTGACCTAATGACCTACTTTTTGACCCCACATGACCCAATTTTGAACTTGTCCAAGATTTTATGGAAACAAACAATCTGACCAAGTTTCATGAAGATTGGGCCAAAAATGTGGCCTCTATGTTAACAAGGTTTTTCTAAGATTTGACCTCATGACCTACTTATTGACCCCACATGACCCAAATTCGAACTAGTCCAAGATTTTATGGAGAGAAACATTCAGACCAAGTTTCATGAAGATTGGGCCAAAAATGTGGCCTCTAGAGTGTTAACAAGGTTTAACTAAGATTTGACCTTGTGACCTACTTTTTGACCCCACATGACCCAATTTCAAACTTGTCCAAGATTTTATGGAGAGAAACATTCAGACCAAGTTTCATGAAGATTGGCCAAAAAATATGGCCTCTAGAGTGTTAACAAGCCAAATTGTTGACGATGAACGACGCACGACGGACGAAGGGCGATCAGGTGAGCTAAAAAAAGGCATTAATAATCATTAACAAATCATTCTGGTGTGTCCTAAAGGCAAGTTTTCAAAACTTGACAGATACATGTAATTTCATTTTAATACATTTGAAAATTTCACAAGAAATAACGAATTGCAATATGTTTAAATAGGGATCAACTTTTCAATATACAGTGAAATAAATAGGCTTCAATTAAACTAAATCACAATTTGGTATTATTTTCCCATTCCAATGTAAAAATGTACCAACACAAAAGCAGAGCAAGTCATTGTAATTGCATAAATTAGATTTGCCAGCCTCTGTAATTAAACATCAAAACAAGTTTCCTGTGAGAGGCATCAGACAATAGAAGGCTTTCTAACTGCCCTTCTATTCCCCATGAATTATAGATTATCCCTGCTAAAAGTGGTACATGATTCAATCAAGCCAGTGGTGTCTGGAGAGATTCAGCTAGAAAAAGTGAAGATAGAACACTGGTTCCATAACAAGTATAGTTCTCCTTTTCCTTTCAGCTACATCATTTTACTCCATCAGCCTGAGAATTGTTTTTATCAACATGTGGGATATTAAGACTCCCACACCAGGAACAAGCAAGTTCAAGTATTTCTGCCTTAAGAAAAGCAAATTTCTATACATTGGGCTGTACATTTTTGTAAGATAACTTTGTTTGGAATTTATTATCAGAGACAGATGCCTTTTGACCAGTCTTGATGGAGGCAATAGCTATGTGTCCCTATGCTGGCATCTACAATATTGTGACTGAGATGGTCCTGTGGGCCCTCACCCAAACAGCTATTTTTCAGACAGCTCATTTTTATGAAACAGATTTATCAGAGATTAGCTCTCAATCTGAACTAGCTTTCAAGTGATACTCTCTGATTTCCAAGGTACTGGGCAGAATTAAACAGCATAAAACCTGATCTGCTTGTCAGTATTATCACGCAAGCTGACCTGATTTCATACCAGTCACAAAGGTCAGATTGCTCCATGACAACTTCCAAATGGTGATGGGCTAGCCCTGGAATTCATATATAACAAACATCCTGAAATCAATTCTCAGTCTTGACAGATTTTACAAATGAGCAGTTAAACATGTAAAACCTGATAAGCCCTTTGAGGCTGTCTTGGTTTTGTGAAGGTAATTTCCTTGATCGCTTTTAAGACACTGGCTTGAACCCCTGTTTTTTATCAGAACCAATCAGATGAGAACCACTTATCTCATTTAAGAGCTATCTGATGCCAGCTACATGTATCCCAGTCAGGTAAGAGTCTGACAGCTCCTCAATGAAAACTACACTTAAATATAAGCCATACTCAATGCCCCCCAACCCCGAGTCCTATTCATATCTTAAATAAGTAAGAACATCTTCCACTATTCTTAAGTCACATAGTATTAAAGTAAATGACTGAGCTTACATAAAGTGTTACATTATGCATTAATAATAACTGTTCAGAAACCAAAAGAATTCTTATGGAAAAATATTTTTCTTAGGGAGAAAAAAGAGATCAAGTAGTATTCATTTCTATCAAAATTATTAAATAACACTAGATATAAAGCCAGTAAAAGCGAAGTTTGGTTAAAAAGGAAGCCAAACTGTATCAGCACTAGATGAATGGAACTTCTCAACTGCCCCAGACTGTCCTCTGAAGTGAGAGCTGCTGCAATTCCAGATAAAGTTCATGGACATCAGATGTTACTGGCGAAATATTATACACAAAGCCCACATGCAGGTCCATCAGAATAGAAACCATGCATGCTTACACTACACGACTAAAATGACTGAATGACCATAAAAAGCAGGTTTGATATGGTAAAGGACCAGATAAAGCCACTAAACAATTAACATCTAATTAGATACCCAGTATGCTTGTTTATCACATACACATGTAACCCACATATACAAGTGGTATCTCTTGAAAGCTGTATTTGATCTTCTGGTTCAATGTAAGGCCAAAAAAAAAAAAAAAAAAAATTTGTTCCTGGTCGCCAGTCAGAAAAAAAAGAGGGCAGGTAGGTAGGGATAGTTTTTTTTTTCCTTTTTTCTCCCCACCTCCCCCAACCCTCACCTCCCAATGATGCAAAAAGTAAAGGAAATATCTTTTAACGGCAGAAACGTAAAAAGAATCTTGAGGGTAAGCCATGAAAAAGAGGCTCAGTCAGAAGACCAGAAACAAAACTTTTTTTCTTTTTTTTTTCCTAAGTAAAGAGTTACAGTGGTCACACGATTCCTCGAGGTCGGAAGGGATCTGCAAAACAACTCGAAGAATCGCTGTATTCGAGGAATCATTTATATGTCAAAATTAAATACATTTGTATTTGTTGATAACTTAAGGTCTTAATTAATAAATTATTATACGTTTAGCCTTTAATAGTACTTTTCAAACATAAAATATGTTTAAACATTACAAAAATAGAAAATCATTGCTTTCATTGTGAGAAAAAAGTCAGGAATATGTATGTTTTTTACCGATAATTTGATTAAATGGCGGCATTGTTTATTTTTTACATTCCTGTAATAAACACTCAACATTTTGCCGTGGTTCTCCAAATAAATCATTACAGAGAAAAACACACAAACAAACAAAATCAGCTCCTTTAATGACAAATGATTAATCATGCAGACCCATCACAGTTTGTTACATGATAAGTAGGTGCGAAAATACGTTTTACATGGCCATGTTGGTATAACGATTCACCTATGTACTCTGGAGGTATGAGGATGTGTGAAAACAAATACAAACCATCTCGACCAAGGTGTTAATTACTGGGACAGGTGGTCATAGGGCCGGAGTATGGTTGTCAATGAGATACAGGTAGGTTTTGATATCGACTTCGAGGAATTGCAAAGAAATTATATAGGGTATACTATCTAGGGACCAAGGACTGAGCTCATGGAATCCAAAAATCGCATGTTTGAAGAATCGCCCATAAATTTATATAGAATAAGAAGGGTTAAATCAAGGGACCAGGCTTGTAGCTCAAGTCATGCAGGTATTCAATAAATCGCCACATTGAGGAATCGTGTGACCACTGTATATGAATTTTGTTAATACACTTTTCAAAAAGGTCTATGGAAATGTTATATGATTTGTCCTACCTTTTATTTCCTAACAAAAAAAAAAGAAAAATTGATTTAATATTACTAAATATATCGTAAACTGAGCCCTACAATAACCAAACCTGTTTCAGACACTGAAATATCTGATGGCCCCACAATTGAGATAGCATTGGAAGGTGATATTTTAAAAGTCCCCCAACCAGACTGAAAATGATACACGCCTAAGTGAGATATGATATTTTCCATACCTGAAATTCCGCCACTTGTACTACAGACTACTTTATTATAGACAATGAGACATTAAAACAACAGAGATCAATAACTGAAACCAAACCCGATGCTGGATACATAACTTATTATTACACAGTTAGGATTTACATCTTGCACCAGTAAGCAAGGAGACAACCTTGCAACCAGTGTAAAACCAGATCAGACTGTAAACAACTTATCATGTCAAATATTACTCATTTCTTTGAGGAAATAAACCAAAACGATCAAACTTATATAAGTGCTCACATTCCCATTTGTTTTCACAATGTCATAAAAAGACTTATCTGAGTAGTAAAGGATCAATGATCCCTCACTACACAGCTGACATAAATAGCCATGTCCGGGTTACACCTGGTCAATGACATGTGGCCAGGCATACTTCAAACCTAGCCAATGCCAGTAAAGCTTCTCAATTTGTGTCATAACATATATTACGTGTATTTTACCACAACAATGAATTCCACTGACCCTAATATTTGGACAATTTTGAGGGTACGTATGTTTGTGAGTCCATGTGTAAGAGATCCATACAAAATCATCACATATTTGTTGGTAAGATCCTTGACTCAATGAAATAATCCCCTATGAATAGAAAATAATCTTTCAGTTTTTAAATATGATGAAAACTGTCAGGAATTAATAGATGGTTGAACCTGCTCAAACAGTCAAACAAATGTGTAAGGGATAATGAAGTGAACAACATAGTTAAAACTGTGTTTATAAAGGAAGGTTTTAATTTAGATTCATCAAAAAATATCCATTTAGAAACTTTTGTCATGACCATGGCCATTACCTTACCCATTGTGTCTATGTACTTCCATAGCTTTGATATGAAAGAAATCTGGTCACAAACAGACCCTGCTATAGCCACCAATGACACAACCGCACTAAAGACAAAACCACATAAGGACATAACTTTAGCCACCAATGACACAACCACACTAAAGACCCCACTTTAGCTACCAATGTCACAAGCCACATAAGGACATAACTTTAGCCACCAATGACACAACCCCACTTTTGCCACCAATGTCACTACCTCACAAAACCTATGTAACCCTGGCATATTTTTTTTTTGTTTGTTTTTTTGTTTTTAAGGAAAAGACTCATGTTTATCTCAGCACTATTTATATTTCAACTTTTTTGAGAATCTTACTCTAGGAGCAACTTTCAGAATCCTTGAGAGAGCCATGTGCTGATAAGAGAACAGGGCACATAACTCTACAATGTCCCATCTGATACCCATGAAAAATATCTCTCATACGACCACACTTTTGATTTTTAAATATGTACCAAGTTTCACTGCCTACCCAACTTATAAACCACTCTAAGAAGCTTGAATCACAAGCACTCTACAACAGACCCACCACTGAACAAATCCTTGTTTATTTTGTTTCTAAGACAACAGAAATCTAGGTATATATTCCTGACCAGCCATGTACCAACATCAGAATGACAAAAACCAACCACAAGGACAGTAATTTGTCTTAGAGTAAAACAAGATTTATTAAAAAGGTGGAGTGAGTCTATGTGTCTCATTGACTGACTTTATTTTCAAGGTCAAAATACATCCTGATATATACAATAGTTGTAAATATCTTACTATAAACATTTTATAAATACTCTTGATATGTGGGCCTAAATTCACTACTGCCCCCCACCATTATTTTTTTTTTTTTTGTCCTGTGTGTATAAAGGCTGAAAATGGCTGAGTGGTCTTATCTGTGAAGGAACAAACATGGGGGCAAACGTTACAGGAGGTTATATAACATTACCTTCTGACCTTGATTCAATTTTTGGCCTAAGGAAACTCAGGGGGATCTTGTCTTGTCAAATTTGACACTCCACTCTTGGTAGATGAATACAGTCACATATGACTTTGACAAACTGACATAAATGGTTAAACATTCACATTTAACTTTTTGTGACATGCTGAAATCAATGCCTCCTGGAAATCACTGTAAAATGACCTTTACAACTTTCAAACATGTGACCAGCCTGAGAGTAATTTGCATGATGATCAGGTTCTATGCAGTTGGCTACTTTAGTTTCAGAAGTGAGTTATAAAAACACCAACTCCTTATTTTATTCATGTTTTATTCAGTAATTAAAAGAAGTGATATAAAGCTCTGTTGCTAATTGTATAGTAGCTACAATTTTTTACCCTGCATCTTTTTTTCAATCTAGTGTTTAATACATTGGGGTATGTGCTACTCTTCCATAAGAATCTCTTCATATTTTAATTTTTGACAAATTTGTTTATTTATTAACAGTAGGATCCTGATGAACCATCATTGGAGACTAATTACTAGTTTTCATGCTTAATCCTTCACCGCATATAAACATGTTTTGACACCTTGGCTAACAGAGCAGATCCAGTTTAGATCAGATCATATCAGGGTCTTATGTGTATGTTTATACAGGTAAGATTCTACTCAATCTGCATGGACAAGAAAAAAATATAATTAAAGTTTAGTATTAATAAGCCATATATTAATTTGTAAATGAATATTCATGAAGTAAAGCATTAAATCAAGAGTGTGGATATTTTGAAAAATCATACGGCCTGTGGCCAGACTCAATGGGCTGTCAGGTTGGCACTTTGCAAGGAGTTCAGTTCCATACCCTTTGATCAGCTGACATCATATATCATCCCTATCTTACAAGGGCACACTATTATGGAATGCCTTTACTGCCTTGTTATACCAAATATACATGTGACTTTGTGGTTTTGTTATTGCATGCTTTACGTTTGACATTATGTTCTGTTATTTTGTCATTGTCTGCTTTACGTTTGACATTATGTTCTGTTATTTTGTCATTGTATGCTTTACGTTTAACATTATGTTCTGTATTTTGTCATTGTATGCTTTACGTTTGACATTATGTTCTGTCATTTTGTCTTTGTATGCTTTACGTTTAACATTATGTTCTGACATTTTGTCATTGTATGCTTTACGTTTGACATTATGTTCTGTCATTTTGTCATTGTATGCTTTACGTTTAACATTATGTTCTGACATTTTGTCATTGTATGCTTTACGTTTGACATTATGTTCTGTCATCTGGTTATCTATTGTCATTATATGCTGTTCGTTTAACATGATGTCCTATCATATTGTCATTATATGCTGTACGTTTAACATGATGTCCTTTTTATTTTTAATGTTAGATGCATTCAGTTATTTCAATTGATATCATCTTCTGTTTGGTTGTCATTATTTGTCCCATCTTATCTTGTTTTGTAGATTGTCAGTGTGCAATATTTAGCGATTTTGACTTGTTTCGTTGTAATGGATACTGAAATGGGAAGAATTTTGAACAGCTTAGGACATAGTTCCTGCATTGCATTGTTTAAAAGTGAAAAAATCACTCCGGATATTGTATGCAAGTTATCAATGCATGAATTTAAATGTTTAGGCATTGATAACAGTCATGATAAGATGCAGCTGCAGTTGCATGCATAAAATATGGTAACACGTGTGACTTATTTTCTAATGAACCGAAGCACAACATTTCAAAGGAGACACTTCAGAATTTAATTGAGTCAGGATTCAAAATAAACGGAATTTCAAACTTGCTGTCTGTATCAGAGAGAACAATTTACAGAAGGATGAACAGATTCAATATCTCTGTTTATAATTTTACTGACATAGATGAACATAACCTCCGACAGGAAGTGAGAAGAGTCACAGAGGAGTTTCCAAGAATTGGTGAAGTGAGAACGCTAATTACTTACTGACGTACTTATATACAAACAGCTAACAAGGTGGCAAAAAAAATTAACAAAATTAATTTTTAGTTAAAAATAAAAATTATATAAATTGATTATCAAAAAAGCACTGACGGTTTCATATGGCAAATTTTGCGCAACAAAAAAAAATATAATAATTTAAAAGATACATATAATTATCTTTTATTTATAATTAAATAATTTATTAAAAAAAAACCTTAAATTTAAAAATACAATCATCTGTTAAATTTTTGGGTAAATTTTAATTAAAGATGTGCGTGATTTCAATATGGTATCAAATACAATTCTACAAATTCAATCCTAAATGATTATAAGATTATAATATAAACCAGATTCTATAATTCGATTATGCATACATGCATATCTAAAATAATAGGCTAATATGCACTGACACCTATGGCAGGTGGACCAATCCGGGATTGGTGTAAATTATATTAATTAAAGATGTGCGTTATTTCAATATATATCCATTTAAATTGAAATATGATACCGGGTTTTCTTAGGATGATCCCCCCCCCCCCCCGGTAAGAAGAGAAAGACATTCTGACAGAATGTAATGAACATATAACTGGAAATAGTGCTGCACTGACATAATGCAATGACGTAAAGCTAAGTGTGTGTAAGGTAATGATGTTTACACATCAAGTAATGAAAGATACACGAAATAATTATATCGAAACAGAATATGGCAAAGAAATTAGAGAGAGTGATGTTACTGACATGTAATTTTGACTTGGGATGATATAAGTTTGAAAACACATAACATGATAAGGATATATGCACAAAACACAAAGTTGTGTTGACAGAACATAATGGAATACAGACATTACAAAATAATAAACAGACAGACCATAATTGCAAACAGACGGAACATAATTACTAACATACAAAAAGCAATAACAAAATGACAGAACATGAAGACAAACATACAGAATATAAGACGCAAATAACAGAATATAATGACAGACATACAGAATATCATAGCAAAATGACAGAACATAATGACAAACAGTCAAAAAATTAACATAACAAAAAAAACTGACAAACACTACTAATGGACACAGATGTGATATTTGGCAAGATGAAGCAGCAAAGGCGTTCCATACACTATGGCAGTTGTATTCGTGCATGACCAAGTATATAGAGGTTAGTTTCATCAAAAGATGTCAACTCTGGTTTTAAAATATCATAAATGGTGATACACATATCCTTATTAAGAGCATTTGAAACTTTCAGCTTTATAAAACCAGTTTAACCACCATCATCATTGTAATTTACATTAAATGGAAATAACCTTGTAATTTTCTGGTCTCTTTAACTTAAAACACATTGAAATGTATCAAAAACAAGCAATTTTCTCACATAATAAGTAATAAATCCTTCATTTTAGGATTGAGTGGAAGTGTTGACATTCATCTCTGAACTTCTCTGCCTACATAAACCATTCTTCAATTTTATATTGTTTGCAACTCCAAACTTCATGCCTGAAGGCAACATCGCAGTTGAATATGCAACTTAGAGATAGGAACCTGATATTAACATCAAAACACTGTATGAACCATGACCATTCACCACTAAAAGAGGCCATGCCCTTGGAACTTGGGACCCAACCCTTGTGCCAAACACATTGTCTCATTAACCTTTTCCCTCATATAGATTAATTTTGACGCACTCAATAGGTACCACATAAAGCCTGATCTGCAGAAAGCCAAACTCAAACCTTACCTAATTTAATTGTAAAATCCTCATTACCAGACCACTGAGGAGCAGCGAACAGCATAAAACCTGATCAGCCTGCAGTTACTCGCAGGCTGATCTGGTTTTATGCTGAACGCATAGGTCTTTTCATGGTATCCTCTATGAGGGAAAGGGTTAAGGCAAATCTTAATTTATCTTCCTGCAACTTCTGATCCAGGGATAAGTTCATTTCGGATAAGCAAATCCAGCACCATGACCTTTCACCTCAAAGTGTGACCTTGGAGCTATGGACCCAATTCCTGCGAGTTACACTTTGTCTCAGTGAGGCAAACTGTACTGCCAATGTGGTGACTATGTCAACCTTGAAAATGAGGAAAAAAGTATAAAGTATGATCTGGCTTTTCTGTAATATATACACAGTGAAACCTCATTAGTCCGGACACTTTGGTCCTTGTTTAAATTTCCGGATTAATGAATTTTCCGTATTAATGAATCAATCCATATCTCTCTTCTTCTTTTTTCTTTCTTTCTTTCATACTTTCTCATTGTACACTGTGTGTGTGTGTGTGTTTATGTTTGTTTTCCATTAATAATAATTATATTTAAAATTATATGCTTAGGACTATATATGATTATGTGTTTAAATTGATGTTTACAAATGATGGTTTAATTTTATTTAAATCCATCCTTGACATCAGCATTCTTTAAGAGAAGAAAAAAGACACCTTAAGTAGGTGACAGCATAATTGTGACCCATTTCTTGTTCTGCATTCGTGAGCAAAATGAATTGGATTTAATTATTTTAGCCAAAACAGTCACAAACAAATGAATATTAAATGTACGCACTGAAAACAAAACATATGAACAAAAGACGATGTAAAGGATGGTTGGCTTTTCTGTCTCTTTTAACAGCATACATCTGCAAATGTGAATAAATTTTACCTTCTTCACTCGCTAGTTATATATGTAGCTTGCGGCTATACCAGCCCTTAATTGCCCCCTGTTCTCTGGACTGATTAGTGTGAAGCGCTCGCGGCTATGTGTAAACAATCTGCAGGTGACACTTCTATAACAGTCACGCGCAAAGAGTAGTCCGAATTATGTCTAAAAATAGTAGGTGGGAAATCCAGTCTGAACTGGTACCCGGATTATCGAGTCATTTTAAATAGCAAATGGAAGATTGGTTCCCAAAATGGATGTCCGGATCCGGAACGCGAATTTCCATATTATCGAATCATTTTTACGTTGTGGAAATCCGTTCCAAGAGAAAAGTGTCCGGATGGCGAGGTTTCCGGAATAATGGAGCCCGGACTAACGAGGTTTCACTGTATCTATCTCTCTCTCTCAAAGTTTGTCATGGTGCATTGATAATATGGTATTTTAAAAATCCAACAATGTAGTGTATACCAACTAGTTTAATCTTTGTAATGTTGCATGCATGGTATTTAAGCATTTTTGAATAATATGTAAATGATCCTAAATTTCATGAAAAAAATATACTTTTTGAAGAAAAAACAAATCCAGTAATTTTAAACTGGTAAAATTTGAGATTCATCTTAATCAGAGAAGTTTACTGAAAGGTGAGCAGTATCTTGTCAAAGAAGAGTATTTTCATAATTCAAAGACCATGTCAAACTTGTTAAGGTCATACAGGTAGATATGATGTATACAATTTAACTCATAAATAAGTATTCATGTATATGTATACCTTCTTTCTATATAAACAACAGACCCGCAGTACAAAAACTGACCTGGATAGCAAATGCATGGTCATTTAAAGGTAATCATAGAATGTTAACACCACACTGTGAAGATATTAAAAACAAAAACAAAAAAAACTATTTTTGTCAATCATATTTTTGATAACTAGTCAACCTGAAGAGAAGATCAATGGCCAGCGTGGCAAGGTTAGACTTATATATCTGTATATGAGGGAAAGGGTTAAAACACTGAGAAAACTATGTATCATTAGGCGTTCCCTTTCTGATAAAGCCTTATCAAATAACTTTTATTACACAAATTTTGCACCTGTAGGTGAAATTATTCAGGCATTTTAACTGCAGCAAGGATTATCCAGGTGTGACTGAGAGATGTGCTCTATTTTATGAACAGAAAAGAATATAACATTTCTTATTTTCAGAAGTACAGTGCACATCATCAGTACAAAAATACAAATAAAGTGGTGACCCTGTATCAGTGGCCACCTGTATTAAGCAGTAAACCTGCATTAGTATCATTTAATCAATTGGCTCTGATTTTTTTAACCCTTTCCCTCATATATACTCATTTATACGCCCTCAATAGGTATCACATAAAGCCTGATCTGCAGAAAACCACAGTTAAACCTTACCAAATTTAATTACAAAATCCTCATTTCCAGACCACTGAGGAGCAGCGAACAGCATAAAACCTGATCAGCCTGCGAGTTACTCGCAGGCTGATCTGGTTTTATGCTGTTCGCATAGGTCTTTTCATGGTGTCCTCTATGAGGGAAAGGGTTAAGCAGTAAACCTGCATTAGTATCATTTAATTTTTTTAATATCACCAAGCAAGCCGTCTGGAATATGTTTAACCTTCATTTAGAGGCCATCTCTGTTAAGCTGTCACTTTCCATTGTTCCCTTGACTGGTTTGACTGTTATAATACAATATACACAATAACAATGTCAGTGATTTTTTTTAATTTTTTCAACAATTTCATTATAGTATTTTTCATTAGAGTTAACTAACTTAAAATAAAGGTTTTATGTACGATAATCTCATTGGTATTGTCTAAATGAGGGAAAAATCTATATTTGGAAATTGTAAACAAGTTCACAAGGACAATTTTTTCTCATTTTTTTTTCTCCAAACACGATTATCCCTGTAGTTGCTTTGCTGGTATCATTCTACAGTTTCTTTAGAAGATTGGATTTTAAACTCAAATGCGGAGAAATTGGAAAATGTAGCAAGAGATAACCCAGGGCTAATTGTTGAAATGCACCAAATTAACTCTACAGGGCGTAAGGTATTTGATAAAGCGTTAACTTCTGTTAAAAGTATGTGAACTGCATAACAGTCAGTGGGGGTGGCTGCTTAGACCACAGGAAATCATGCAAGACAAAGTATTCTATGTCTATTTGGTCAAGTGTAGAAACAGTCAGTATCATGTTATCCTTTCTTATTGAAATGAGTTGAAAAAAACCATTAGTCTTTGACACGTTTTTGGAAAACGGAAAACATAATTTGACAACATATCTCTGAAAGTAAGTATCCACTGATAGAACTCCAGGGGTCCAGGCTATTTAATATGTTCAAGGGTGAAACAATAACAAAAAAATATCAGTGTAATTTTTTCCTCAAGTCACGGGGGGTATTTCAGGCACTTGGCTAAAGAGAACCAAGTACAATTTATGGTATATTAACACTTGCATTCGTTTACTTGTGGATAGCTTATAAATGTGTAAGAAGATTCTTTCCTTGAATAAACTGTAAAGTTTGTTTTAAAGAATTGTTTTAAAAATTGCAGAAAATTAATTTGTAGTATTTTGTAAATGAATTATGGCAATTCTGCAAACATTTAAATTAACAAGCACATCAATGCATTATTACAGAATACACTAAAAAGAGATCATCCTCAAAATCTCAATGAAAATACTTCAACACAAGAAAAAATATTGCAGGCTCAGAGTCGTATAGCAAAACGTCAGTCTTCACTATAATTTTTTTTAAGAACTTGGCCATTTGGGCAGACAAGATGGAATTTCCACTTGCCCGAATCCATTTTCAGTTGCTCGAAAACATTGACAAGAAGAACTCTAAATTTATTAAAACTTTTATTTTTCATGTGTTACATTTTCATAACAATTCATTCCCTAAATGTTCACGCTCTTAAAAGGACTAGTGAAACAAAAGTAAGCAGTATTTCAATTCAGTTTATGATGTACCATAAAATGCCATGTATTGTGCACATTTTTTTTTACTCATATTTTGTTTCAGAAAGAGGGAGTACACACAATACAAGAGAATTCAATTCAAACTTTACCACACCCACTAAGAAGCCAAATTGGTAGAGTCTAATGGTACCTTTCATGTGCAAAATTGATATTAAGCTTGATCATATAATATTATACAAACCTGTAAAATGTTGTCTATGATTTTCTTTTTTCTTTATATTGGTTTTTACATTTTGTTACGCTGCAACCAGAAAATCCTGTACTATACTGTGCTTTATGCTTTATATAATAATTAATTGATGACTTACAAACAAATGCAATGTTTGCATCATCATTACAGTAATAAAATTACTGTTTATTTATTCGCAGTTACAGTAATTTACTGTAACTGCGAATAAATAAACAGTAATTTTATTAATTTCAATTCAATCCTACGAAATTTTGACAAGTTAATTTTTTTTTGGACAGAAATATTTGGTTCATTTGGTTCCTTATATGCTCAGCCTCAAGCAAGGGAGCTATACCAGTACTATTTTTTAACATCTTTGGTATATCGAAGCCTGGGACTAAACCCATGACCTCCTGATTCCGGGACTGCTATGATCAAACAGCCACTAGGACCTGAAAATCGCAGTCATCCATACTTTGTGTGCAATGTTTCAAACATCACCTGAATTTTGCACATAATAAAATATTAACATGTCACAAGGGGAAATTAGCCAATCAACAAATTTTAATTTCAGTATCATTTAATCCATGTGTCATCAGTTTATAATTAAGATTTGGAAATAAAAAATATCCCATCAATTTTGTACACTATAACTATCATCAAAGGTGATGAATACCCCACCATGGGCTTTTTCATAGAAAAAAAGCTGATTTTTAATGTCCTATTAGGGGCCATAATTCTTACTTTACAAGATGTGCATTAAAATTATGTCACACACATTTAAATGTCATTATAAATGCACATGTTAAATTTGAGCTGAATCGATGAAGGTATGTAGAAGTAGTTTGCACAAGGTTTGTTTTTTTAAAGTCAATTCAGGGAACATAACTCTGTCATTATTTGGATGACAGTAACTCAAGTCAAGTATAATTAGAGGAATCCTTACAGAATTTGTCTGTCCTAAAGCATTTTTACACATCATCAACACAACAAAGTCTTTAATTCCAAAGGTGTAAAATAAAGTTCTTTCTTTTTTTTCTCAGAACTTTTATCTAAGCTGATGCAGTTTTCAAGACAACCTTCAGACATATGTTTTGCTGAATTATGACAATGAAATTGTTACTAATCACTGAGTTTTAACAATAAACAGGAAGTTAAACCAACCAATGTCTTATGAGTAAAGTAAGAAAAAGCTCCTTCAGAAATTTACCGTAAAATGAACATTTATAGATGGTCTACAGTATGTTTATATATCAACCCATAACGGGGACTTAATGCGATGGTGCATACAATCAACCTATAGACAACACATTCTGGACGGACAATTTAGATTAATTCTATTGGGCTGATACAAGGTGACATATTTTCATTACATTGCATAGAAAAACAATTATGCTCAGTTTGAATGAACCTCTAATCATTTTAATACCATTGCAACATTAATGTAGAGATAATAAAAGTTGTTTAACCAATGGACCTGGTTTAATCTTTATTTCCTCCCACTATTTACAAGCACCAATTGGAACAATTTCTAATCCGCCTGACAAAAACCAGCATGCTTGGGGCAAATGGCCTTTGAAGCAAATCATCCAATGCGGTTTCTGTCACCAGAGGACATTGCCCAACAATGGCTGCTGCTAAAAGAAACAGATTTCAAACAAAAGGGAAACAGAAGGACTGGACTCACCTTGTGTCCCTCTGGCCAACTGCGTCAAAGCTGCCATTCGGTTCACCCTGTACTGCCGACAGGGAGAACTGGAATGGCCGCACTGAGTCTTTACCATCGGGAATCTGGATAACCTGCAAGTACAAAATCAAATGCATTGTGTTAGATGAACATTGGTTGATTAAAAAGACAAATTGAGTCTAAACAAAGTTAAAAATAGATATACAAAATATGTATGTACAAAGCAATAGTCACTTAACCTTTTCAAATCTAACTACTTTCAATTCTAAACAGAAGTTAAGAAAAGGGGGTTTTCTGAGGGCATGGCATTTCTGTTAATGTATACAGTCCCTGCACAAGTTGTATTTTTTAATAAATGCACTATAAAAAAAAAAAATTAAAAAAAAAAACACAAAAAAACACATGGCAATCAATGCAAGTGCCTCTTCTTCAAAGGCTGATATAATTAATCAAGAATAACGTTTCAATTGATATCAGCATTTAAAAACAACATCCCAGATTTCCATCATAATTAATCTTCTCAAATACACAGGTAATATATCAACCCACTGTTCGCATATCATACAGATTTGCTTACTTTAAATATGTCACTAGCCACTACTAATGTATTGCTATTGCTCTAAGCTATTTCTCCACAGCCTGGGGACAAACAACGTGTGGCCTATATAGCTAATACTGTGGTTTAATGCAGTCTGACCTCCTTTTGTCCGCAGTTATAATGTTCAACCCTTTACTAAATTAAGACTCAAAAATACCATTAAAATCAAGACCTGCCTGACACTCACAAGGCGGAACAGGCACCAGTTCCATCAACCAATACTTAGTGCTAAATAATACTTTCATACTTAGTTGTGAAACTTGACTCATCAGTCTTGTTTCTCGAAATAACAACATCAATATTTTCCATTTCTGAACAGATATAGACAGCTAATAAGGTACATCAGTGAAGTCAGGTTCTTATATGTTTTGTAAAAACAGAAGTGGTCAAAAGAATTTTATCTGATTTAAGAATTTAAGTATTACTTAGTGCTACCTACTGTTGGTGGAATTCAAGCCTAGTAAAATTCTATTGGTCATATTGTACATCCTGTTCAGACTAAGGATTGCTTTCAAGCTGATCAGGTTTTTCCGTGGTTCGACATGGTGTAAATTGGTATTGGATTTATCATTATGATGCAGACCAGATGTATGCTGAACACTTTACCTCATGAATATTCATGTACAAATTTATAACACTGAATTTTTGACTGAATTGAAAATGGTGTATTTATTTTTCTTTATTTTGCAGGATGTGTAGAATCTGAGCTAGAATATTGTATGAGCAAACAATGGAGACCCTGGTCTGACAGCTCCTGGAAGGAATTATCTGGTCTGAGTCTGCTACTCTGTTTGCCAGTGTGACAAAAGTGTCTATATGAGGTAAAGGGTTATGATGATTTGCCAGCAAAAAACATTATATTACAATCATTTTTTAATATAACTCTTTATTGAACAGAAATATAAGTAATCTATGTGATATCTGGCAAAAACAAACACACGTAAATTATTATGTCCCACTTAAGGCATTGATAATTTAACATAAAATATCCATCAGTAAAGACTATTGACATTGCTAATTCATATATAATCATGATAAAATCAGAAGTATTTAAAAACGAAGTAATTAAGTAATTCTAATATAGGATGAATGTTTTACAGACTGTGAAAGCCTCTAACAGGATATTATGCTAAGTTTTCTTCTCTCCAAACAAAGGGACAATGTGAATTCAATTCACCTTCAATATACACGCAGCAACCACAACAGTCTCATGGAAATGATAATTGTAAAACCTCACATATTAACTTTATAACTTATCTGTGAAATACCTAATCAAGGATGTATTTGAACTTAACGAATTATGTTTACTCAAATAGCATGGGCCCAAAAATACAAATTAAAACAATTATATCATCATCAGAGTAAGCATAAACTTGTTTTTACATGTTTACAAAAAATTGGCTATGCCATACTTGTACCAAAGCTAAATGCTTGATAGTAAACATTACCTCATCATGTAATAAATTATAAAATTAGATCTAAAATACAAAGTGACTATTTTCAAAATTGCCCGTGTTTTATTACATTCAGAGTTTTTTTACTTCATATTTAGATTTCCCAAGGGCCTTTTGTTAAATAAAAAAGCTGTGTGTGTGACAGCTATACATGTCAGTTAAACTGAATATCAAAATGTCAGGGGTGAAGAAGTTAACACAGGATGTATCTTATAGTGTGATTAAAATTTCAGGCCTTCGGTAACTTCCTTAAGGCCACTCAAAACCATAACAACAGGGACAATTGATTTCCTGAAAGACTGAATGGCTTATATATGGCTCAGTCATATAGCGACATCCTGCTAATTACTTGTGGAGGTAGAACCTCCGACCTACTGAAAGCCATCTGGAAAGCTTCTTCACATGAAAATCTGAATGACCCTGCTGCGACTCGAACCCACACGGTGAGGGGCTGAGGGAGTATTGAGGGAGTATTAACATCAGTGACTTTACCCTCTCAGCCACGGAGGCCCCAATCCTGAATATGATAGCCATTAGTAAATTAAGATTTGGGTATCACTATATTGCCATATGCATGTGAATAATATATTCAAGTGGTTCATAATTATATACTCTCATCAGATATCTTAGACTCATTCCCTTTACGTTTCAGCCAACCAATAGATAATCAGTCATATGGACACTTGTGTACACAAGACGGACATAGTACTGCCTCAGTAACATCATGTCATAGACAAAGGGCACACCCAACTAACCATACCTAATATTACCCTTATTATATACTGAACACAAATTAAGGGAGATATACCGGTTCCATTTTTAACATGTTTGGTATAACCCGGCCAACAACCTTTAATTTACCAATGATTCTCACCCTTTGATTAAAATATCTAAAATGTTCAAAGCAAGAAATTCTGGCTGTGATCTTTTCATCTTCTTTTTTAAAAGGGCGGAGAAATCATACAAAGTGTAACTCATTTCCTTTTTTTGCCAATGATCAAAACTTGAGCATCAGGCTGAAGTATATTTAATCTTTGAAACAATGTCTTTTCTTCAAACATTTTTGTATTTTATGGATGGATTTAAATATCTGTAATCAATCATATTCTATTGATTTTGACTGGTTGACTGTTTTACTGCCATATTCTGCTGCAGAAGCCACAAATGTTTATGAACCAGTCAAGCAAATGCAGCACACTCAGAGACAAAATCAATGCATTGCTTCACCTCTGTTATTATGCAAGAATCAAAGCAATATCTGTGAAGCAAATTGCCTCATCTTGGGGTGTGTATTACAGAATAAAATCCACGAAGACAATGCCTGTTCTGGTGTGTTAATCGTGTATTATTCAGATATCAAAAAAATGGGGGTTGGGAATGAATATATTTGGAAATTACAATAACCTACATTTTTTATTTTTTGTTGCTTTTTTTCTTTAGTAGTAGAAGTAGAAGACAAAATTAAGACTTTCCATCCTAACAAGTGGGGGAAGGCAAAAGTTGCAACAATAACTCAGACATGGTCTTGTAACTTACCATGTCACACCTGAGTTTTGTTTTAAACAATATCCCACTGCCTTACATCCTGGGAACATAACTGATAACATTGTTATGATACATACACCTGTATTCATGACCTAGATACCTGACTGTCTGAGAGTTTGGTTTTTTTCCTGTTCAGGATCTAGTTTTTAAATTGGATCTACTAACAATTTCGGTTGTTATGGATAGGAATTTGTATGTGTATTTATATAAATATATTAAAACTCAAATATAGGCAATACATAAACATACTGTTAATATTGTTTTATTTTTTACTTCAAGTGATTGTGAGCATCAAGGAAACATTTAGCTTATATAATATATAGACATTTCACCACTCACAATATTCTTATATACCATACAAGAACAAAGAAACAAGAGGTAAGATTGAACCAATGATCGGTCTACATAAAATATATACTGTTTTAGCAGTTCACATCCAAGGTACTGCATGATGAGAAATAACTGTAGATACCCAATTAACCTGTGAGATACATGACAGATGATCTTGACTTTTACAATTTCCAACATCACACTTGAGATTATAAACTTTTTTGACAGTTTTGATACCATAACTAATTAATTATTTTTTGTTGAAAAATATTTCTGTTACATCGGTGGGACAACAAGTTCTTACAAAATGCTTTGACTGATCCTAGATAGGCCAAAGAACAAACTTAAGATCAATGTCTGACCCTTCCTAGGTTGGCTGAAAAATATCTGACTGATCCTAGATTGGCCAAAGAACAAAGATCAATGTCTGAACCTTCCTATGTTGACTGAAAAACATCTGACCGATCCTATGTTGGCTGAAAAACATCTGACTGACCCTAGATTGGCCAGAGAACAAAGATCCATGTCTGACCTTTCCTAGGTTGGCTGAAAAATATCTGACCCTTGCTAGGTTGGCTGAAAAACATCTGACTAATGATAGGTTGGCTGAAAAACATCTGACTGATCCAAGGTTGGCTGAAAAACATCTGATCGACCCTAGGTTGGCCAAAGAACAAAGATCAATGTCTGAACCTTCCTAGGTTGGCTGAAAAACATCTGACTAATGATAGGTTGGCTGAAAAACATCTGACTGATCCTAGGTTGGCCAAAGAACAAAAATCAATGTCTGAACCTTCCTAGGTTGGCTGAAAAACATCTGACTAATGATAAGTTGGCTTAAAAACAATGACAGTTCCTAGGCTGGCTCATACAGGTTTTTCAGTAAGACCCAAAATAGGAATTATCAAAAATTCCATATCTGATTTTCAGGAACTATTAGGATTTTTTCTTTAAATTTGCAGGTAATGTAGTGTGTTTAATGCGCAAATCTATTTAAAAAAAAAAAATATCTTAAAATTCCTTCAAGTTTAAAGCTGGCCCATATGTTCATAACTTGATACTTTGGTCAGGAGGACTGGAATGTAAATGCTGTTAAAGGTTGGGTGGGCATCGATAGTGTGTGTGTATGTGTTTTGTTTTGTTTTTTCTTTTTAAATGACAGATTTTGATGATCTCTTAGTGACATTTATAAATATCAATAATATTCAATAATAATATTCTGAATGAAATCTTTATTATCCATTTAATTTGTGTTTTCTGAGCATAATTCCGTCAAAGGTCTATTGTTAACATTGTTTAATGAATGGTTACCTTGCTTTGATTAAAAAATATATATTAAAAGCCATAATGGCATAATCTACTTGTAAATGATCATAAATCCCTGCCTAAAAAAATATGGAGAGTGAGTTATAGTGATGAATATAATTGTTTCATAGAATAATTCTTTTAAAACAATTATTCAAATTCTGTATTGTTTCAAATTCTATTTCTCATATTTCAAAAATGAAAGTAAATCCGCCAAAAATTGATGACAATGACAAGCACAGTCTGTTCCTGATTTTTTTTTTATTTACATGGCCAAAGATAGGTGTGCATCTACTCTGCAGAATAATAAAAACATGTTTTATTTGCCTTTAACAAATAAAGAAAAAACAAATAAATAAAAGTAATATGTTAATTTTTTCACAAAGAAAAGTCGGCAATGTTTGCCATCTTGGCAGCTATTAAGCTCTCTTTTAACCCGTTCCCTCATAGAGGAAACCATGAAAAGACCTATGCGAACAACATAAAACCAGATCAGCCTGCGAGTAACTCGCAGGCTGATCAGGTTTTATACTGTTCGCTGCTCCTCAGTGGTCTGGAGGACTTTATAATTAAATCTGGTAAGGTTTAACTGTGGTTTTCTGCAGATCAGGCTTTATGTGGTACCTACTGAGTGCGTCAAAATGAGTCTATATGAGGGAAAGGGTTAATATAGGATTGAAGTAGAAAAAGGAAATACATGTACATTGTTTTTGAGTTAATGAAGTCATGGTTGATCCTTTTTTTTCTTTTCATTCCAATGCACACTTATGAAAATGTGAGATGCCAATGTACGACTTTTGTGGCAATTTGACACCTGAAAGATCGACAATCTGGCTGTAAATTAACAGGTCTTTAATGCAAGATTTAAGATAAAATATATGAAGTAAATATTGAAGAATGTGAAAGGGAATTTGTAAATTAAATCCTGTAGATTTTTTTACTTTTTTTCTTTTGTTTTCTGCTGGAAATATTATGTTTCCTAGCCAGTTTAGACATAATTTATCTGTACCATACAGTTACAGGACTTGCTTATAAATTTTTTAGTTCTTTTTCCTAAATTCAGCTGCATGTCTTTTTTGTCAAAATTTTAAATTCCATGTTATTTAATCGGATATAAAAATGAGATAATGGTCTATATGACATTACTAGAATATAGTATTGTAACTTGTAAACAGCATCTTCTGCAATATTGAGACAGACGACATTTAGCAGGCTGGTACCTGACCTTTCTGTTTCACTGGGCAAATGCATATGTCAATCACTGAACGAGGGCGGAACAAATGTTACTTAATTTGCATGACCCTGTATGGACTGATAAGCACCGCATGACATATGGTGTATACCCGGTCGGCGTATGATAGGAATAAAGAACGTCAGGTGTGTTACAGGTCTTGGTGTAAACAGCCATGTTCTGGACTTGTTTCCCTGATTAAACATACTTATTACACAGTCATAGACTAATTAGTCGCCTGTCCGAGTCAGATACGATCAGACCAGTTTTGAATGGAGATAATGAAAACATCCAGTAATTTAGACAAGGCCGTAAGGGGCTATTTTGAGGAAGTTTCAAAACGTCCGAGGTCAAATTCTGAGACTTATTTGGGAATTTTCAGGATGTATAATACGTTTATGTCTGCTTATTGAAACCCCTGCTCATATAATAATCTGCCAGCTAAGGTTCAAACCTTCAACCCTGGGACCTTAATCATGACTTAATTCTAACGAATCTTGTATTTTTTAAAACCATTTTCCAAATGTCTGCATATTAAAGGTGAACCACAAAGAAAATTTTACTTTTCTAAAACCTTTTCTGTTTTGTCCATTTACATTTGTAATTAAGGGAAACCAAAGTATTAAATGCCAAGGAGTTGTTTCTGTAAAATTAATCCGCGAATTTGACGGAAAAAAAAGATATATTTGTGATTACGCAAATCAGATAGACTGTGAAATAAAAAGTTGAATTCAGAGATAAACAAAACTTTTTGAGTGAATAAAAGTTAAATTTTTCATAATACGAATACGTTTTCACCACTGTGACATGAATAATTCCTGTACTTCCTGTACAGTCAAACTTTTCTCACCTGGATCATTTTTGCAACTTTCAATAGCTGATTTCATACAAACTACAAATAATTTAACATATTTTTTGTACAGAAGGTCGTACACTAATGTTTTCTAACACGTAATAATGAAAATGAAATCTTTGTGGTTGACCTTCAATGTTGATGATAGTGGCAAATTTTCTAGAATGATGATATTTTTTCCACTTCAGAGCTTATTTTACTGACTTTACTTTAGCAAAAGATGCCCATCAATTTAAGATAAAAACTCAGGGCTCACGCTGTCGAGCGCCAAATGCGCCAAATGGCTCATGATTATTAAAAGTGGCCCGAAAATTTTTAATTTGGCGCATTGTCTTGTCGCATGGTTTTTATTTTTGTCATTTACCTAAGCAGTCAGACTGGTTATTGGTTTCGCTCACGCAGAGCATCGCTAGACCGAGAAAAACCGATAACCAGTCTAGCACGCGCGTCCTTCACCCTGTGTATCAGTGTATTTCACAATTATGGCAGTTGGCACGTACGTGTTGATGATTTAGTAGTTTATCGGCAATTAAAGAAAAGGTAACGACGGATTAAGGATACGATGATTATTTATTTGGCTGTCGGAACAAAGGCACACTTATTGGATTGTTTGTTACGGTCATTTAAGAAATGGGCAAATCAGAAGACTCGTTAACTTCATGGGAAATGAAGAACTGAACACTGACTCTTACCGAAAATGCAACAGGCTTAATGTATATATGTGTAATATAAGAATGTAAATATGAAATACAGTATGTATGTATGTATGTAAATAACAGAATGTTAATATTTAAAATTATTTTGAATTCTTTGTTTTTGCTGTTTATATCAGATGTTCTGAATTACAAAACATAGTGAAAACTATTAAATAAATGATGGTATATAACAGCACTACTGTCTTGTTACTTTACTGCTTCCCTGTGTTACAAAATGGGTATAGAAAAATGGGAGAAAGAGAGTGAGAGAGAGAAAGATAGAGAAGGGTATGTAAAACAAACAATAAAAAAATTAAAAAAAACACAAAATGCACACATACAAATAAAATAAACCAAAGATTTCTGAACAATAATACCACTAGTAGCACATATAATCATTATAAATGCCCATATTTTGTCGCATTCTCATTAAATTATTGGCTCATCCTGGCTCCAAAATTTGGCTCAAAGAAAAAAAAAGTGGCCCCAATTTTGGACCATTTGGCTCATGCCTTGGCTCATAAAAAATAATTCCCAGCGTGAGCCCTGAAACTTCCATTTTAAATTTCAATAATTTTCCTTTGGCACAGACAGTTAAACACCTTATAATTTGCACTGATGAAGTTTTGACTTCAAACTCCAATCAAATAATTCCTCTCAAAATATGTCAATAGCATTTTGTAAATCAGGCTAAGGAGGTGTTTTTTAACTGGTACAGGCAGTCATCAATTTATATGACATTCATAAACAAACATCTTAACCCTTTCCCTCATATAGACTCATTTTGACGCACTCAATAGGTACCACATAAAGCCTGATCTGCAGAAAAACACAGTTAAACCTTCCCAAATTTAATTACAAAATCCTCATTTCCAGACCACTGAGGAGCAGCGAACAGCATAAAACCTGATCAGCCTGCGAGTTACTCGCAGGCTGATCTGGTTTTATGCTGTTCGCATAGGTCTTTTCATGGTGTCCTCTATGAGGGAAAGGGTTAAAGTAAGAAACAATACTCTTATCTTTTGAAGACACTTAAAAACCTTACTTTGCATACAGCTCCTGATTAATTTACTGAATTTTAAATGGTATATGATACACTGGATATTTCTATGCTGTGCCCGTGTGTAGAATCTGAACTACAATACTGTTTGAGAAGGCAGAGGTGGCCCTTGGCAGGCGACATCAAAATTTGTTGGTCTATATGAAATACATTGTAGTTACTTTTACTACATACCAGGCAGAACATTTTACCTGTAGCAGAAAGCAACACTTACCCCATGGTTTCCTTGGAATTGTATGCTTGGCCTTAAACTGACATATGACTGAAAAAAAAAGAATATAAACATATTTATTCCATGCTGAATGGGAAACAAGTTCTTAAAATGTATACTTTAAATATACAAAATATATTTACATGCAAAAGTCAGTATCTTCAATCACCTTATTTGGTGCCCTCGACTGGTAAGTTTAGGAAAGACTTAGCACTTCTTTATACCAATATACTGTAATGTGTCATGTATAGTTTGCACCCCAACAGACTCAAAATTCTTGGAAAAAGATAATTCTCTTATATAATGCGCATCTCTTTTATGAACAATGAGGAGACTGCCATCTTGTTTAGCCACGGTTGTTATGCAGATATTTAACTGAACAACAGGTAAAAATGTTCTACTGCTTCCGCAGGTCAGTTGGAATGCAGCGATTTCCACACCTTTAGTATCCATATGCATTTGCATTGTTACCTTGTTGCTTATTAAAGCCGATAGTTTGGGTTTGTTTTTTGCAAGTCTCCTACCAAATGGCATTTGAAGTACACAAATATCATGAACCAAACAGCTCTATCCAAAGCAAAACTAACCAGTCAAAATATCATCTGAATGTATTAACAACAATAAAATGACTATTTATGGACGCTTACAGTAATGACGACTTTAACATTGCATTTGTTTGTATACTGTCAATTAATTATTATGTAAAGTACAGTACAGAACTTCCGGTTGAATCCTAGCTTAATATGATCAACAAAAATTAATCATTATTGATTAACAGAACAATGATTTCATAAGCATTTATTTTAGTATTTTTACAGTAACATGATAGAAATCAGAAAAAGACGAGTATATAATTATAATCAATCTTTAATATCAATTTAACATAATTATGAACATATACCCATAGACTTTGTTGATACAGCTTCTCTAGTGGGTGGGGTAAAGTTTGGGAAAATAAGAAAAAAAAATTGACACCTGTAACGTGACTATAACATGCTTTGTAAGATCCATGGTATCAACCCCACCCCACATAACAAGGGAGATAAACAGATAACTACCTAAAGTTTTTATTATTCCCATACATCAAAAGTTTTTTTTTTCTGTTATGAGCAGCTGACAGCTGTTGACACCATTACAGTCACAATACCACTAGAATAAACTAAGAGCTGCATTCTTGTTTTCTGACTCATGTTAACAACACATTTTTAAATCCCGTTATTTACAAATGAGATTCATCTCCCTTTACAGGGTTTGACATTAAGGCCCGACCGAACGACATTCACTAGTAGATTTATGGTCCGGTCCAGCTAGGTTCTTGGCTAACACGACCGACTGGTCGTGTTCTAAAATTGGTCAAAGTTCGCGGAAATTTTATCTATTGATACATCAAAAGCACAAAAATAACTGTAATGGCCAAACTATTGACCCTTGTTGAAATAGTTTCTTGGAAAACCCTTGTTTGCTATATTTAGCGGCATTTTCAGTAACAACCTTGATACGCGTTCACTCATTGGTTTGTGTTTTCAGAACAAGGCTTTTTCCCCCACGCACTTGACAAGTTCAATGTCGTAATACTAAGCTAAGAATGCTTATTTCTTCATCTAACTTCATTTTATAATGTTTACAAAATATTCGTATCATAATTAATAAAATTTAATTTAAAAATGCTAGAGATGAAAGTTAATGCATTAACACTAGTCTTTTTATTATGCTGGGATCCCATGAATAACTTTTTCAAAACATTAACTAGTGTAATTCTAGTATTATCTTTGCAGACCTTTATTAATTTCTTAAGGTAAACATGAAAAAAAAAAGAACACACACACACCGTTTGGTATTCTGAAGTAAGTATGTTGATCTAAGTATGACATATATGTGTTTTACACTTTGGTCAAGTTCAGTTAAGGTCAGGTCTAGTAGGTTTTCTAAGTTATTGGACCACTGGTCCAGCTCTCAAAAAAGTTAATGTCGAACCCTGCTTTAATTTAATTCTTAGTGGTTGCCTTTAACTGTTTGATTTGTTGTAAATAATGGTTTTCGCTAATTTATTTTCTCCCAACTTTGTTCAATGGTATATACATATATATATGAATTTGAGAAATCAGAAAGAAAGAAATTGTAGACATTATACAATTTTTTGGACTTTCATTACTGTCAAATTGAGGAAAGTACCAGTATTGTCAATAGACAGTTTTATATATACAGTCAACAGAGTGATAAATGAATTAAATGATGTTAGGATGCCTGTATTAGCAGTTTGCAAGTCTCAAAGGGAGGAGTGAAAAACTTAATATGTGGTGATCAGCTATGTGACAACAGTAGGAGGTGTTGATTAATAAACATGACTGACAAAACATTTTCTGCACAATATGGGGTCCATGCAGACCCAGCTTTATACCAAGACAACATTATCCAGTGTGCGTTAAAGTACAGTTACAGGTTATTTTTTGGAAAATATTATTCAAGGATTCCTCAAAAGTGTACCAAGATAACAATATACTACTTCAAACAACAGAATTCCTGTTGTTGTTTTTTCATCAAGGGCCATTAATGGGTTTACCTTTCCCAAACAAATGAAAATGGTGCTTTCATACTCTAGTCTCCTATACAGGATAAGGTCATTTTCCCTACCATCTATTTATTCTCATGCTCTAATTATAGGAATAGCTCTGAATATTTAGCTGGAGGAAATTTTATTTCAACCTGTTTGTAGAATACAAGAAAATATTCTATAATGAAAATGGTAACAGCATAGTTTCTCACACAGACAACACAACTTCTATATAATGAATTTGTATTATATTGAACTAGATGTTCTTCCAAAAAAAGGCACAACTTCTTCAAAGCTCGTGAATTGAATACAACATTGTCTACTTTAGATTAATATGAAAAGACAGCTTAGTCCAACTGCAACATTAAATTATCTCTGGGTCGAATAAATACAACTTTTTGACATTTTCTAATACCACTCATGGCTAACCATTTACCATCCATAAAATACCATTAATGGCTAACCATTTATATAATATCGTTATTGACTAACCATTTAGTCATTTACCATTGATTCATATAATACCATTAATGGCTAACCATTTACCATTCCTATAAAAAAAATGTGAGTCTAGTACAATTCATATTTGGATGTTGAAAATGCTGACCAATCAATTTTTGTTGTAAAGAAAGTATCACTTGACTGTGATGAAAACAAGATATGGAAATCTCCAGTCATAAGTAGCTGTATGCAGCACAATGCAGTATTATAGATATATGCCTGGCACTTTCTAGGCCAGTGAAACTCTCCACGGCCTGTCGGACTGGGAAAACATTCACAGTATTAGAACTAATATTTACTGCATTCTAAGATTATTTTTTTTCAACAGGGTTATTTATTCATTCTAGTTGTCCAGATGACTGGCACATTTGCTCAGTCTAAGGTGGTAAACTGGGAAGAATTATATCTCCACATCTCCAAGGTTTTTCATTCACTTGCTAAAATTTGGAAATAATTTCTTAGGACTAACATTGTAATAAAGAACAAAACTAATGACTGTAACAGAAAATTAACTTTGCAAGTCTATACAAGGAAATATTAAACTAACCAAAATCAAAAATGTAACTCCAACTACTTCCACCTATGTACTGTTTAAACAGCTTTCTTACTAACAGCTGACCATATGTCAGTCTGTGGTAACAGCCTAACAGGTCTAGATCTGTTTATCATGAATATATAGCCATGAAAATAAGACTCTTTTTCATTCAGAAAAAAGTAAAAATGCAAGAAATATATTTAAACATTTAAATGCCCATTAAATGACACTAGTTTAAATAATGCAAAATAAGATATTAACAAAAGAAAACAGCTGATTTACTCGTTCTTCAACTCCCATATAGTTAACATATGTCAATATATTTCAGACACTTATGTTCATGGATAAATGTAAAGAAAGTACTCAATGAGATAGAAATAAATATCTGTGAAAAAGATAGTCATACATTTCACTAAAACTGTCCTTGAATCAAGTTAATCATATAAATCTAGAATCTATTATTCTAGAAAATGCAATGCTTGCAAATTTCGCTAGAACCACGTTTTTAAATGTACATTTACTATTAGAATACCGAATGAAAAAATATAATACCTTCTTCCTTAAGTAGTCCTCGATTATCTTCAGAGATGTGTCTGTTAATTTAACATGAACAATTGATTTATTTGTGGAAGAAACTGAATTTGATGAGAGACCATATTGAAACCCTTCTTCTAGTGTAGCCATATTGGGTCTGAGCTTTCAGTGCATTGGGAGAGTGTCAAAGAAGATCGTTTTTGACATTTTACTCAATCACACATCAAATTTGTAAAAATAAACAATATTTAGCATTTTAAAATTATTTCAATAATGTTCACGTAAACACTAGCAAGTTTATATCCGGAAAATACATTTACTTAGTTAAAAAAATAGGCAATGTATTTTAACAGCGTTGACACTCTCCCCGTCGTAAAAGAACTTCCGGTAGAAGAAAAGCAGTAAATGAATTATGAAAATAAAACAATACATCTTTGAACAAAATGATTTCCTATTTTATTTCCATTTATCATAAAGCATGAATAGAAATTAAAACGATGGAAAAAAGTGTGTGTTTGAAAAATGTTGTAGGTGAATTTAACCAATCATAAGCCTTGCTTGGCTACGTATGTCCTTATATGGACACAGCATCACAAACCGAAAGTAGGATTAGTACATTCAATGTATAATTTTATTTTATACATTACAATTATATATGTCAAATGCTCCAAACAGTCTCAATCAAATGAATCATTATGCATGTAACTTCTGTTGTTTAAACTTACAAATAAATGATAACGTCTGAATTATATTATAGAGTGTTAAGTATAGGGCCCTACATTACTTTCATTATCTTATATAAAAGCAAATATAATTTAAAGAAATACTATTTTCTTTTGGGACATTTTCTTAACTGTTCAAAAGTTATTTTGAAAAATGTTTCTCCTTTTCGTTTCTCGTCCAATTATTTATAATAGTGTTGTTGTCTCGGACATTTCATTTATTATTTTTAAAGGGAAATAACTCTGATTTTTTGTGAAAAGAAAAACCTAGATTGTTTTTTCCCCTGCCCCTTAGATAAACCATAAAATTTGAGAAACTTATATTATCTCTGTTAGGGCTTGCGCTTCTAGTATTAAGAAGTTAAGAAGGTCAGTTGATTTGTTTGTGTAATAAAAAAATTTAAATTATGGCTTGTACCAGTGCATCTATATGATAGATCTAGAAAGCCCACTAATATTTTACATCATTAGGGCTTTCTGCCTCCAGCAAAAAGTCCTTTTGGGTTTGTTATGTTTTTTCTTATTAGGACTTACTGCCTATGCAGAAAGTCCTATTGGGTTTGTACTGTTTTTTATTCGGACTTTCTTCCACAAGCATTGGGTTTATTATGTTTTCTTTTTCTTTTTCTTCTTCTTATTTTTATTCTACTTTTTTCTTCCTTTTGGGGTTAAAATTAAAACAGGTCAGGCGCGTAGCTGAGCCCAAATTGATTTTACGCACTCTGCTAGGGGGTTCCGGATTTTTTTTTTGTAATTGGAACGGTCTATGGTGTCTTTTCGAGTATACTATACAACATAAAATGTGGTCCTATTTGACCGTGCAAAGATATAATTGTATTAATGAAAGACAAAAAAAACAAGTCTTCTTTTTCCATCCATATATTGAATGCAAATTATCATCTGCAATTCATCCTCTCATGAAAAGCATCGGGGTATGGTGGGTTGTGAGGGTTTAAAAGTGTAGCCATTTTTCTTCGAAAAATTCGCGCGAACGCAGATGTAAACATTTACAAGGAAGAGGACTCCAGGACAACTTAATTAATAAAGAGAAGTAATTGATAGACATGAACCCGTGTTATGTCTAAATACTCCCTCGACTGTATATTCTTAAGGTAATCGACAATGAAAATATATGAGTTTATTGTTATGTGTTACTTTGTTTTTTCATAATTTTTTTTCCGATAGTCTGCACCTCACCCTCCTGAACTCCCATTTTTATTGCTTTTTTCGCATTTATTTCATTTTTATTTTTTCGACCTGTCTAAAATTATTTTACGCACGTGCGTACGTGCGTAAGCCTAGCTACGCGCCTGCAGGTTACCGATAAGGCAGCAGCATGAAATTTTAATAATAAGCGCAGTGACTTTGGCGCTTTTGATTGCAGCAATTTTTTTCTTCCTGTGACGTCACGTGATGTGAGAGTTGAAAAAAGCTACAAAAGCTTGTATGCGCCCTACAGTCGTCATTACTGGACGGAATAGCCTTATATTTTCACAGAATGTTTATTTTACGTCCTAGATGTGCGCTTCCATATACATTTTCCCAGCCTCGTAAAGACTAAGGTTCTATCGTGGAACCAAGTTTCGAACAATGACTTTAAAATGCATTTAAGTGTTTTTAAGCTTCCAGATAGGCTAGAAACATGAAATTTGGACAGCATATATGCCTTTAATTTTTAACGAGATTTTTTTTTTTAATGTAATATGTTCATATTTCATCAACACAACCACTAAAACATGCAAATGCATATGAAAATAAGAAGCAAGCGCATTTTCTGTGTTTCTCATGAATACGTGCTTTTGTTTAGATATGTATAGTGAACTGAAACTTTCATGTAACACTGTAAACGTTAAGTATAGAAGGAATATCTGCAGAGGCACCAGAAATAGTTTATATTTCCCTATGTATCGTGAAATTTAACAAGTAAATATAGATACTCCATAATGATTTAGCTTTCATATTCGAGCTATTTTAGTTGTTATCTAATTTGGGGTTTAAGTTTTCTTGACGTAATACGTTTTATAACCGTATACATGCATAGTCATGAAAAATATGTATCTCTCGATCGATATGTTTTCTCACATTCACCTCAGAAGCGTATACTTTTATGTCAAGTATATGGTGGCATATTTCTGCCAGCCACTTATCCACTTAGCTATGTCGAAACTTTACTGAAAAAAATGTCACATAGTCAGTTAGTATCTGGCAAGTAGAAAACTTTCGTGTTGTCCTCTTAGGTATCTTAAAGAACAAAACTGCCTGTTAGTGCCCACTACTGCCAGCCATATATTCACTTAAGATAACTGGATATCTCGCCATTTTCAAGTTAGTCAGTTAAATTATGTGGATAACAAGCATTTTTTTCTCATAATTATCTGGAAAAAGGCATGGTATCCAGTTAAAATAAGTGAATATGCGATTGGCAGTAGTGGGCACTAACAGACAGTTTAGTCCTGTTAAGATACCTAAGTAGATAACTTGAAAATTTGCTACTTGCCAGATACTAACTGAATATGTGACAATTTTTCGGAAAAGTTTCATCATAGCTAAGTGGATAAGTGGCTGGCAGAAATAGGCCACCATACAATTAGAATGACATAAAGCATATTTCTGCACATTCATACGTGAACTATGATATCACTCGGGATGCATCCGTTCACAATAATATGCCTTTACATTAGGCTGACTGTTTTATTGATATCTGCATATATTTGTCTTAGTATTAAAGGGGACTCCCAAAAGGGTGGAACATAATTAAATACATAAATTACTGTTTCTACTGTCACCTGTACTATGCAGCGCAAATGACGGGGATACTCATAAGAGGGCGTTTCCGAGGACAGGTAAGTGCTTTACCGAAGAATGTTTCGAGAAGGGTAGAGGTCCCATCAGTGGTGGTTTCAGAAATTCATGGACATAAGTTTCAGGTTTTGTGGTTACTTAAGGACTCAGCGAACTTAAGGTCAAAGCCAAACCTTCTTCTTCTCATTGCGCTATCAGACAAAGTTGCTTCTAAGTAGCTCAATTTACATGTGTGATGTAATACTTAACCAAATTTCTTAGCGTTCTATCATTAAATGTGTTCCCAATAACCTGGTATGTGGCAGTGGCCCCATAGTAGCCCCCGTTAAATCCACCACTACCGATTGTACTAATATAGCTAATCAAAAGACCAATGAGGGCAAATTGGCGATTAACTCGATGGTAAAATGGCAGAAGAACAACGTCATCTACAGCAAGAAGTCACACTCCTAAATGGACACTGCCAAGAAAGAGAGAGTGTGGTTAAAAAGGTTTTTACAATTGTACTTAAAATAGAAAGGTCCCTTTTTAAGACGGACTGTTCCCAGTGACTAAGTGGTTATCTTGAACGCACGGAAGCTCGTTGAGTTGATCCCCGGCCTGGTTTATCTCCCTTGCGTCTGGCGCTAAGCATAATCATAAGAGAAGGGTTCCAGGACTATATCGCCTAGTGCCAGAATGATATAACAGTAAGGAACCATATCACAACAGCCAGCTTGATATATCAGCATCTATGTAGACAAGAATCCCCAAATGACTGAAATAATGTTAATGGAACGTTAAACCAAACATAAAATATACCAGTCTTATGTAGGAAAATGACCCAAAATAATTTGATATTGTCGGTAGTAGTAATGTAAGTGGTGTTTCGGAGAAATTCACGATTTCACGATTTCACGAAAGCACGCTATGACGTCATTAATTAGGACAATGGCCTATTGTTTAGGGTATGACATAATCCCCGACCTCACCCCTTTAACGAAGTCACGTGACATTCTTGAAAAACCGCAATATTTATTTTTAATTGTCTCCCTAAACAATTTATAATAATGACCTATTGTTTAGGCTATGATATAATCCCCTTATCCACCCCTTTAACGAGGTCACGTGACTCCTACCCCACCCCTTTAACGAGGTCGGACGGCTATTGTTTTCGAGAATGAGTAAACCGCAATATTTATTCGTATATAATATATAATTGTTATTCGGGACAATTAATCAACTACGTCATTCACCGCAAAAACGCGATTGAAACAATCAAATCGGGATGCAGCCCCTACCGCTCCCTTAAACGAGGTCACGTGACTCCTATCCCACACCTTGAACGAGGTCGGGCGGCTGTTGTTTTCGGGAATGAAAAAACCGCAATATTTATTCGTATATAATATCTTATTGTTATTCGGGACAATTAATGAACTACGTCATCGATTTCGCTATTGTCGCGGAAACATTGAATGAGCGACGTTAAATAATGAGTATTGTCTCTTCGAATAATAACGAATTTACTGAACAATTAAACAACGCTATCCGGAATACCTCGCGCCGTATAACGGACACATTCCCACGCGTCGAGAGAAGATTCCTTCATCATTAATTAACGGTAACTGACCACTTAAACATTTCTGTAAACATAATCTACACCCGTAACACCCGTATCGATCGGCTATCTCCTTTTATTGACCTAAGGCCTTACGAATCGCGGACTACGGGAATGTTAACCACTCTCTCACCCGTCCTCGGACGTATTATTTACTGTTTTTGGATGAAGTTGAATATTCGAAATCGCCTCGCTATACGTAATAATGCTCTTTTTTCTACCATTTCTGTCTTTCTCGTCATATTTCTCCGTAATACGCGTGTCAATGCGTATGTTTTGTCAATCGGTGTGAAACGATTTTCACCTTTTTATGTCCAAATTCTATAATCAATAGACACACACGATCCGTCGCGAAATAATCCGGCTTAGATAAGCGACAATAAACGGAAATGAGCCGCTTTTTATATAGCGAGATAGTCGCTTTTAACATTATCATACGCTACGTTTTTCACATTCGTGTAAGCAATGGAGATTTTTATTTATTTATTTATTTATTTATTTATTTATTATACAACATATACATAACGCATATATCCCGCGCACAAACTCGATAATTGTTCAACATATTTTCTTACCAAATACTTTTTACATCTCTCAACGCGTTTTCGTCTATCAGTATCCACGCATTTTCATTTCTTTGTTACATTATTAGTGAACTTCGGGTGTAAAAATAAATAAATACAGCATTCGTGTGACGAACAAGTCCTAGCAATAAATATGAAAACAAACTTATCTTGTATTTTGATTTTATATGTAACCATGATGAGACTTTCATAAAGATTTATTAATAACACCTGTTGCGGCACTGAACCACCGCGAGTTAATCCGGCTTAGTCTAGCGACGAAAAACGGGAGAGAGCGCTTTTTCATAAGGCGCGGTAATCGCTTTTTATTTATTTTTGTCAAACATACGTGGTCGAAGTAGTAGCAGTTGCTGTTGTTGATGATGATGATGTTTTTTTATGTTGATATTAATGCGTTTGAATAAATCGAGACTCTTAGGTGTTATCACAACGCTTCTTTACATTTTGTTTTTTTGTAGTTGTTGTTTATGTAGTAGAGTATTTGTAGTAGCAGTAGTAGTAGTAGTAGTAGAAGTAGTAGTAGTCACCCGTCCTCGGACGTATAACTCTGCGTTTACTAAACCGAACCTTTTAATCTCTCTATGCGTAGTTATGGTTTTGACAATCGGTGTGAAACGATTCTCACCTTTTTAGAATATGTCTAATCTCTATAATTCTTCAGAATTAGGTAATTCATCTAGAGCACGAAGCTATAATTTATTTGCAGATTTTTCAGCCATATTTCAAGTATATAAATATTGAAAAATTTAGATTTGCATTAACACGTTTAAGAACATCTTCTCATCGCTTAGAAATAGAAACAGGAAGGTGGCATAAACCAAAAGCTTTAATTTATGAAGAAAGAAAATGTAAATGTTGCTCACTACTAGAGGATGAATTTCATTTTTTATTAGAATGTCCATTATATTATGAATTAAGAAAAAAATATATAAAGAAATATTATTGGATAAGACCAAATGTCCCAAAGTTTATTGAATTAGTATCTTCAGAAAACAAAAAGACCATAAGAAATTTATCCATGTATGTGTATTATTCATTTGAATTGAGAAATAATGTGTTATATAACTGACTAAATATTGTTTATTCAATCTCTAAAAGAAGAAAATATATATATATCCTTACCTGTAAATGATCATACTATGTTTAAAATATATATATTTATTTCATTATAAATGAACTACCTATTGACTGTTTTTGAATATTGTGTGTGTGTGTGTGTGTGTGTGTGTGTGTGTGTACGCGCGTGCCTGAGAGAGAGAGAGAGAGGGAGAGAGAGTTTAGAGGGAAAGAGAGAGAGTTTGGAGGGAGGGAGAGAGAGAGAGAGAGTTTGGAGGGATAAAATATCTTCCAGATAAGTTAGAAAGCTGATATTTGGACTGAATATTAACCTCTTAGACTTCTTTCTATTTGTGAGGACGAACGTCATTTGACGTCATATGACGTCATAAGGTCAAAAAGAATTTCTGATGATATATACGCGTTAATTTCTATATGTTGCAAAGGTTCCAGGGGCATGAAAAATCTAAAGCATATATTTAAGATACTGAATATTTCATTTCATTGATCCTATTATGCCCATGACGTCATATGACATCAAACTTGACGTTGTCTACACAAGTTTGTATGCGGTCTACAACCATTATTTCTGGACCTATTTTCATCAAAATTTCACAGAATGTGTATGTTACGCTCTAGTTATGCCAACCGGTGTCCGTTTTTCCCAAATTCGAAAAGACAAAAGTTTTATGGCTAATCCAAGAATTAGAAGCATTGACATCAAATTTCAGTTCAAATACGTATAAAATCACTTCCAGAAAAGATAGAAAGCTTATATTTGGACTGAATATAAGTCTCTAAGTCTTCTTAACATTCTGAGATCAATGTTATATGATGTCATGTGATCTCTATGGACCAATGTTTGTTTGATGTTGTTGTTTTGTTTTTTTGTTGTTTGTTGTTGTTGTTTTAATTAAACGGTTTTTAAGACCTGTAGGCCTTATCTTTTGTGTGATTTGCATGAATTCTTACTGAAAGTGCAGCATTTGATCTTATAACAATGTCCCTTCCATTTCCGGAAAAATGTTAAGATCAATCATTGCTTATATCTTGAAAACCTATAAAGCTAGACCGATTTATGTGACAATCGAATTGTAAGCATTTTCAATATTTTTTTTGTTACATAGATTATAGAAATAGGCCAAGTTAAATGAAATTGATATAAAAAATGATTTTCAGTTACTTTTGCCATATCCTCTAAGTTAAACAGTTTATTTTTCAAACTTTATGAAGTTATGGCCACACAAAAGCAAATTAAAGGCCGGAATTGACATCATTTTTCTTTTTTCGCTTTTAGTGCTTGACAAATGTAGCAGAAAGTCCTATCATTCGTATCAACGAATGAAATCTAGTTATTATCATTCTTTTTTTTTCTCGCCATTTCATGTTGTTATTTCAATAAGTTGCTGAGGGACTAGAACAATGGAATTTTACCAACTGATATCAGAGGCAATGACATTTTTGAATATGTGATTTTTATCTTCATATGACGTCACATGGCGTCAGAGCTGAAAATAGCTACCAAAGCTTGTACGCGCTCTACAGCCGTCATTTCTGGACCGATTCACTTGATTTTTCACAGAATATATGTATTATGAAGTTGTGCAGGATTATATACATTTTGCAAGATTCAAAAAGACTTTGGATCTGTGGCTGAACCAAGATTCGAACTTTGGACCTGAAAATATATTTAAGTATTACGAAGTTCTCAGATAAGCTAGAAACTTGAAATTTGGGCAGAACATGTGTCATATAGATTACTTTCAGATCTAAGAAGACTGATGTCATATGACGTAAAATGACGTCATGACGCGTTAAGAAACTATTGATTAAAAAATTACGGGTTTTTTTAGCACTACATTTCTTAGTTGTTGGGGTTTTTTTTGCGATTTGCAAAAAAAAAATTCACTGTCGCTGCAACAGTGCATCTTATTGCCATTAGTCACTTCCGTTTCCGGAAAATTGCAAAGGTTAAGGTCACATGTCAATTATCGTTTTTCTCCGGGTTTATCAAAATACTATGTGTATAATTTGTAGTGTTTTGAAAGACCTTTTATGT
>CM037780.1:60697660-60747660 GCA_021229015.1 Solen grandis | reverse complement strand
ATTAATGATTTGTCTCAAAAGATTGCAACAATGAATGATTTAAAACGGAACTGATATTATTCAATTTTTCTAAAGTATTTTAATTCTGTCTTCATAAATATAGAAACACGTGGGTATTCTGAAATAACAAATTCCTAAGAATAAGTTCATTTGAGGTTAACTCCCTGTGTCTGAATCAATAAGTAACTCTTTGATTGTGAAGATCTGAACATCCAAAGGCTATTTGATACAAGATATTCTTAGATGCAATTAGATTCAGACACACATCTATTTTTATAACATTGATAAAAAATATGATCTCACATCATTCTTGTACTTTTCCTGTTCATCACGTAGCTTATCAAAGCGTCGTTTACGTCTCTGAGCCATTTTCTCTTGCAGATTACGAAGCTGCTGCTGTTTGCGCATGTCATGAACCTTTGACAGGGAGGCCTCGCTGTCTTGGTGTTGTCGTAGCAACTTGTCACGCAATTCCTGGGATATCACGCCCTGCTGTGCCATACGCTCCTGAAATCATCACTCATTTTCACTATACATGTACTTTACCTGAATATCCTGGGTAGCAACTTTGCCATTAAATATAACATCATAAACACATGCATATATACATATTTTCAGTTTAACAAACTCTATTTTTAATCTCTAAAATCAACAAATAATGGTTGGAATAGTCTTGATCTGATTTCAGTGTAATAACAGGAGTGTTCTTCTGAACATGAGTCACCTGCTGAAGCGTGATGGAAAAATTGTTACAGACAAGCATGACAGACAGAAAAGTGATTTCTGTGTCTGTCACCTCTGCTTACCGCAGGTGACACAAAAATAAAGGTTGTCTCATAAAAGTGGACACAAAAAAAAATAGAAAAATGAAAAATCTGCACCCCTCACCAGATGTTCCTTCATCTTGTCTGCCAGCTGCCTGCGCTCTTCCTCTCCCAGGTTGTCCTCAAGGTCAGCCTCTGTACGCGCAAGTCCCGCGGCTTCCTCAGCTGCCAGCGTGTCCAGCACGCTCTGTGTCATCTTCAGTTTCATATCGGAGTAATCTCCCCTGTTGCCAAGCGTCTGCAGACCAGCTGCCTCCGCCTGAATACACAGATAGAGGATTGAATCATTTGATGATTTACTTTTACAGTTGTCATACATGTATGCTATTTTCAATCTTTAAAATCATCAGATTTTGAAGTACATTAATATATAATTATTTTAAAGAGATCAGCACTGTTGAGTTATGTTTTTTCTCTGTATAGGTTTAGAAAGTAGTGCAGTAAGACCTTGCTTCACTATGAAGCCCACACATTTTTGGAACCAAATAGTTTTAAACAGTTCTGATTATATGGTAAAATTCACTGATAAGACCACCTTGCTATTAAGACCACTCTTTGTTGAAACTGATTGTGGTCTTAAAATGAGAGGTCTTACTGTATATGACTTACCATCATGAATTCTAATTTGTTAATTAGGTATTTTAACAAATTTTTGTATGTTTGCACAAAAATATTCTTGTTTCTGTATACTAGAATGACCCTTGATATAATTTGCTACTTACAATGCCCATCCAATTGAAAGTTTGCGTAAATTCCAATGAACATGGGTCATCTTGATCTGTTTCATTATATTTCATTTGTGTTTTGTATAAAATGAAATAAAATCATCATCTTCCAAAAGCTACTTTTACTTTCTACACATTAAATTTATTGATTTTGGTTTTTAAACAATGTGATACATGTAACTGCAATGGTATATAGAACAATGGCTATTTCATTGCCATGAAGGTTGTGTAGATTCTGAGCTACAATATTGTATGACTTAACAGAGGAGACCTTCTTACAGCAGCTGTCTAATCTGCATCTGCTCTGTTTGCAAAGGTGTTAAAACAATCTATATCTGGCAAAGGGATCCTTTTCACTAATGACTAGGTCAACTAGTCAAAATTGGTATCCCAAAACATATCTTTAATCCTTTGTGTAAACTTGGTCAACCATTGGTCACATGAAATTGATTGGATAATCTGAAGACTTCATCTGAATATATCTGTATTCTGAGAAGGTCACTCAATACAGTCTCCTGCTACCCCACCCACCTCCTTCCTCTGCTTCTCTCTCAGTTGATCTTCCTTTGCCTTCCTCCTCATGGCCAGTTTGCGCTGCAGCTCCGCGGCTTGCCGAGCTTTGTCTCCATTGTGTTTGCTCATAGTCTCATCAAGATTACGGCCATGTCGATTCATGATATCAGCTATCTCTGCTGCCTTGTCGGTACCTGTTGGCAAAAAAAAAGAAAAAAAAAGAAATAACAACTTGAAATTGTGTAACATTATTCATCTAAGAATAAATCTCCAAAGTGATAATTTATATATTATCAGGATTTGGTGACTTAGTTTAAAAGTTAATCATTAATCACATAGATATTGTTTATGCTTTTGGACTCTGACTATACAGTACATAATGAACAACCTTTTTTTAATTAAACCCCAAAATTTTAAACCAAAATATCTTGAACAATCCCTACTTTTAAAACATTCACAACCCAGCACATATTGAACAACCCTTAACTTAAAATCCCAAATCAGAGATTTCTACACTTACCATGAAGATTGGACACAAGACCGTCTGTGAGGGTGTCAATTGTTCGCTGTCGTTTCTGTTCTTCTTCCTCTGCCAGCTGGGCCAGAGCCTCCTGTTCTTCTTTTAACAGTTCTCGTTCCAGTTTAATTCTCTCCCCTGTCTGTCGCCGTAGCAGCTCGGCCCACTTGTTACTACTAATGCCACCCATTCCAGACCCGCCCTTTAATGCAAAGTGAGAGAATTCAACCCTTTAAAGTTAAAATATAGTTTTTCTTCACTTCTTCACATTCAGTAGAAAGAACAATCTTTGCTACTTACAATAATCCCTTTTGATGGTTACTGGGTTGAACCAGTATTTATTTTTGCATCCAAGATTTTTTTCTTTTTTTAATCTTACCCTGAGTGTGATTCAAACTCCTGAAGTTATGAGCAGAACCAACAGAAAAGATAATTATAAATATTTAATCTGGTTTAGGCTAAACTTATTTATTTTACGTCAACTAGGAAACAAGTTCTTACAACTTATACTAATATCCCTCTCGACGGTTCCTGGGTTGGACCAGTACTTTGCGCCTCGGAAGGTCATGAAGAATTCTCACCTCCAAAGGGGTTCGAACCCACAACCTTCGGATCCGTAATCGGATACGTTACCACTGGACCACGGCACCCTTGGTCTTTAATCTTTAATCTGGTCTAATCATGTTTGTTAACTCTTCCATTTTTATTTCAAAGTAACAGATGAGTACATAACCACTCATTTAAAAATAATCCCCCCAAAAAACATAAAAAATATCAAATCAGTAATACCTTTTATCAAGCCAACCAATCTATACTTAGTATAGGACTAAACTTTGCACTGTCAATACAAGATAACAAACACCATCACTCACACTGCCTCCTGTAAAGTGTGTTGCCTCGGTTACTGTGGTACCATCTCCAGTGCTGCCCTTCTGCAGCTGCTCTAACACACTCCTATTGATGGGAATGTTGCCGGAGTTCAGTCGGTCCAGAAGAAGCTGCAGTGCAGCCATCAGCTCCGCCTCTCGTCCACCGCCACCAGCACCTGGGGAGCGAAAAGGTAACATGACAGATGGTAGAGCAACATTCAATATAAAGTAGAATTTCTATGTGTCAAACTTTGTTACAAATTTTTCAATGAGTATAAGTTTTTCTGAGGTCTGTACATAATAATTTAAATAAGTCTAATAAGTCAAAGCCTTTTGGCTGTTTTCACAACTTCAACTGTGACAACTTATTGATTAATGATCAACTCTATACTCAGTATCCATTTTATATTTGAATCATGTCAGTAACATTTTGTTTTGTATGCATATTTTGCTTACAGATAAAATTGTTTTCGTTGAAAATATCTTCATGTTTTGTTTTGAAAACACCTGAAAACAATGGGATATTGTGAAATCATTAATTTTTGTGGGACACTAATTTTCATCAATTTCGTGGAGGGTTTTATCCACAAATATTAATCCCCACGAAATCTTGTCTCTTATATAGACCTCATGTTCTCTAGAACAAAGATCCACGAATAAATGTTCCCACGAAACTCCCTTATGTACATAATCAAAGAAATCTAATGTCAATGAAAATTATGATTTTACAGTATCCATTTCATATACAGTAATAAATGTATTATGCTTGTATAAAATCATGTTAACGACCGCAAGTTGATGCAATAAATCCTTATCTAGTGTTCAAAGACTTGACATTTAGACCATTGATAAAGACCATACATAAGTCAAAGTCCCAACTTTTCAGGTTAGTCCCTTCAACTTCGACTTATCAAAGTTCTACTGTATATAAACTCAACAAAAAATCCTATTACACACATCCCCAATTTGTAGACAAAATTCAGGCAACCATTCCAGGTACTGTTTACATAGACATATCAAATCCTTATAGAAACAAAAAGAAAGACTTAACCTTAATCCTTGACTGAAACAATAATAAAAACACAATATGTACTTGAAGCATTAACACAAATGAGCAAGATGGGTCAGGGGGGAAGTGTGCGTGTTTAACTGAAGGTTTGTTTCGGAAACTTAACTGATTGAGGGTAAATTGCAAGGTCCTGGGTTTATTTGGTACCCCAACTTTTTTGCCAATATCCTACTTATCAAAGACATTTCTGTTTAAATTATAAAATAACTTAAATGACATAAAGGTATAATAATGCAAGTTACACAAGTTGTTAAACACACCAGCAAACTTAAACTTGTTGCCCATGACCAGACTGGCGTTGACGATCGTAGGCCCAGCCTCGCCTGCCCCCTGGAGACCCTCGTGCACCCGTGCCTGCTGTCTCTCCTCCAGGCGGCGCTCTAGTTCCTCGATCTTTGCAGGGTCCATATTCATGAGCAGGTTCTTCAGAGCCTCGTTCTGATCCTGGATACGGTTGTAGAAATTACGCAGGTCCTCTTGTTGCCGTGCCAACTGTGCAGCCAGGTGGAGGTTCTGGTCCTCCAATTTGTCATACAACACACGCACATTGAAATCCTCCAGGTCTTTCTCGCTGGCCTTAATTGCGCCCTTCTCTGTAAAGTTCAGGACAAAGATTCAAGTTTAACCCTTTAACTCATAAATATTCATGTACAAATCTATGACATGATGAATATTAATTGGCTGAGATTTAAATGACATATGAAACAAGTAACTGGTGTTGCACACAACACATGAGTCCCCTACCGGTGAGGTGCATAATTTTCTGTTACCATAGCAACCAGAATTTTGATCCAAGAATTAAAAAAAAAAAAATTACATGCAGAATCTCCATACTGCCATCTATTTATATACAATGTTTCATAATATTATCTTAAATGGTTTTAAAGTTATCGTGGGATCCAGATTTCCAGAACTCCGGATAGACAGATGGATGGACAGATGGAGGGAAAACCTAAAGTCCCCTCCGGTCAATATGAGTCTATATGAAGTAAAGGGTTAAGGACCTCTGATCTACTATGGTCTGAATATCAATAGTGATCTCTGATAACGCTGAAAAGTTTTTCTCTCACTAATGTTAAAGATCCTGATCATATGTTAAAGTCTAGATTTCAAAGTAACTGGAAATTTTTAAGATCATAATTGTTTGTTTGCTTGGGTTTAAATTCCCATCAACATTTTAAGATATGAGGCGATACAATTCTGCGCAAGTCCCCAGTATAAGAAAAGGCATGATACCACACCAAGTCACACTATCCTGACACCGGGCTGACCAATCCTGGAACTACACCTTTACACCCAGCACCGTCCAACAGAGTTTTTAATGACTTTGCATCTGATGAAAGCCAGAAAGACTCATCAGCTTTCATTTTTATATATTTGATGAGCCGTTCTGGCTTTAAATGGATGTTTGTTATGTCTCTGCCGGGAACTGAAATTACAGCACCCATTACAGGTTATCAATATTATTCATTATAGCATATTTATGATAGCAGAAATCTGTAATCCTTGAAAAAAAATTGAACATCTAAATATGTTTTTAGTACATACCGAAAATAGGGGCAGATTGTAAGTCTGCTTCAGCACCATCGCCTACCACACGTGGTCCCAGTGTCTCTCGCACGTCAGTTTCACTGGAAAGCAAGGTTCACACCATGTCATAAATTCTTAAAAATGAAACATAAGACTGTAAAACTACAAACTGTTTTACTTATTTTAAGTTATCATTTTTTGTGGTCAGTACAAATGCACTAAACTGCCAGAAAAATGTTTCCACATTTACATATCTGTTACACTAAAATTCTGAGATTTCAATTTTCATAGATGCGCAAACTTTAATAGCCTTAAAAATGTCAGCAGTCAAAAGAATACAAACATGTGTACATAGGATGTGTATAGGTGTACTTATATTTATATTTGAATTCTTGAAAAGCCAGTGTGTAGCATGTGTGTGTGTGTGTTGGTAGACAATCATGTGTTCTTTAGTAATTGTGTAGCCTGTATGTGAGTATATATTTACCTGTGTATTTGAGTATTTGTGTTGCAAATGTGTGTTGGTATATTACATGTGTGTTTGAGAATGTGTATAACGAATGTGTGGGACACTTACAAGTGAGTCTGAGACCTTGTGTAGCATGTGTGTTGGTATACTTGCATGTGTGTTTGAGACTTTGTGTAGCATGTGTGTTGGTATACTTACATGTGTGCTGAGTATTTGTGAAGCATGTGTGTTGGTATACTTACATGTGTGTTGAGTATTTGTGAAGCATGTGTGTTGGTATACATACATGTGTGTTGAGTATTTGTGAAGCATGTGTGTTGGTATACTTACATGTGTGTTGAGTATTTGTGAAGCATGTGTGTTGGTATACTTACATGTGTGTTGAGTATTTGTGAAGCATGTGTGTTGGTATACTTACATGGGCTTCTCTGGCCAGTGGTCTGGATCGTAGCGCAAGTAATGAGGTACTGGCGGTGGTTTGCCAAGGCTGCGATACTTTGGAGCCCAGTGCAGTATGGGGTGGATACCAGCATTTCTAGGCAACCATATGACGATAGCAACCATCAGAAGCAGCATTAGGACAGCGAAAAATCCAATCATGGCTGTAACCCAAAGGAAAAAAGTTGCAATTATAAAGCATCTGAATAAACCTTTCACACAATGATGTAAAGTACTTATCATTTAAAGTCTAAAAGCTAAATATCCTGACCAATTTTATTATTTGTATAATACTGACTTTGGAGCTGATATGAATATTTTTCAAAAACTTATGTTACTTCAATTTGTTCAATGATAAATCTACTGTAAAATTATTAATTTCATTGACATTTAATTTCATTGATTATGTACCTTATAAAGGGAGTTTTGTGGGTACATTTATTCGTGGATCTATGTTCTAGGAAACATAACGTCTATATAAGAGACAAGTTTAGGTGGGGATTAATATTCGTGGATAAAAGCCACCATGAAATTGACGAAAATTAGTGTCCCATGAAAATGAATGATTTCTCAGTAGATCAGAGTGGTACATTCTCTTGATAAAAATGAAATAACTTAAACCTTTCGGAAACAAGTACACAAGGGAAATATACATGTGAAAAAAGTAATTACAGACCGAAAATTAATGTCCAGTCTGGGGCAAGGTTATCAACCTCTTGAGGAGCGAACCCTTGAGCCAACAGGTTGTCTGGGGTGGCAGGTTTGATTCTGGATGTGGAGGAACAACTAGAACCTGTAGGTTCTACGTTGATCAGAATCTCCCTAGAATGAGAAAAAGGTTGGTGTAGACTTTTTTTTTTAATATTTCAAAACCTTGATAATTTCACATTTATAATACAGAGCATTTTTTTAAATTTTATTCGTGATTTATTTCACATTGGTAATAGAGAGCATTTTATAAGTTTGAACCTGGATTATTTCATATTTATGAACACAGCATCTTTGAATTTTTAACTTGATTTAACATAGAACTTAAAATAAGAATTTAATCTTTACACTTATTTTTTTTTCTTTGTAAAAGAGTGCAGAATTGTAGCACTTGATAATAAACCAATTAATATGTGTGAAAAGATTCATTGCTGTTATTCAAATGCATCTCAATATACTGAACATTTTATAAAATAGGACAGGAGGTGACACATTACATGTACAATTCCAATCTCACCCCTGTTTTGCTTTGTGAAGCACAGGTATAAAATATGTAACTTCTGACATATCAATAATTATTAATAAATAATCATCTCAAAGAATGTCTTACAAGGCGCTGTTCTGAGAATCATAGAATACATAGTTTCCTCCTTCGGTGAAGACATGAGCGAAGTTTGTGATGTTGGCGTTGGTGTTCTCAATCTGATACTGCAGAGCAGTGAAGGCGCCAAAGTCAAACGTGGGGTTCGTACTGAACAGATGGTCTTTGTTATACTTCGGATAGTGGCTCAAGCTGCGATCAGTGTCATTGAGAAGCAGCTTGAAGATGACCATCTCGCCGGCCTCAACACACATGACTGGGTTAGTGATCTCATTTGAAGGGATGGTCAGGGACAGGAGACGACGTCTCCCAGTCACGCCCTGGGCTTGTGCACTTAACTCTTGGACAGTCGCTGTGAGACAAAATCAAAATGTAGAGGTTAGTATGCATAAATCTAACCCTTTATCTTATGATTTTCCTTAGGTGGCCTTTTTCACAGAATTCACAGTACTTCATATTTCTTCTTCATACTTCATATACTACAGATATTGTAAAATATGTAGATAATGTTTACCATGTTATCCTATTTTATTGTTACATGGTAATAGACACAAGTTGAACTTAAAAATCTGTGTCATTAAGCTTCCTCTAGACAGTGTTAACACAATTCTACTTTTCACCACAAAAATTTAATAGCTATGTAACAATGCAATGAAACTGATAAATTTGGGATAAAATATATAACCTAATATACAAACAAGACCTGATGGTATTATGTTGTTGTTTTTGTGGTTTTTTTTGTTTTTTGTTTGTTTGTTTTTTTGTGTTTTTTTTTTTGAGGGGGGGTGATTTTTCCATCAAAAGAAGGTCAAGGTCAACTGCATCATGAAGGGGTCCATCCACTTAAGCAACTGTCTAAGTATTGAAGCAATCAAATGAAACATAAAGAAGTTAGAGCAGATTAACCAAAAGGTAAACAGTCCAGGTGCCACTTTTTTCATCAAGAGTAGGTCAAAGGTCAAGGTTACAAAGTCAACTGCATAATGTAAAGTTCAATTCACTTAAGCAACTGTCCAAATATTGAAGCAATCCAGTGAAAAACATAGAAGTTATAGCAGAATAAAAACAAGAGCTGTTTGAAAGACATCATGTTCGACTATTTGAATGCTTGTCAATAAATATTGCAATTAAAGGCAAAATGAGAATCCCTGTATTATTAAAATATACCCAAGAGCAATGAACATGTGCTCAAAGGTAAAACAATATCTCAAAGAGTTCAGTGAAAAATGAATTAGTACAAAAAGATTAATCAAGTCAGAAAAGGGAAATAATTATGTCAAAAACCAAGACAGAGTTATGTACTCTTGCCATGCACAATTAGGGGTGATGGTCAGAAACAGGTATTCAAAGTTTCAAAGCAATACCTCAAATGGTTAGGTGAAAAAATGAGGTGAAAAATGGAAACATTAACCAAGATTCTAAACAAAAGGGCCAAGATGGCCCTGTGTCATTCACCTGAGTAAGACTGCTGTGTAAGGCATGATTACGAAAAACGTGGCATCTAACTCATCCAAGATATCATGAAGACAAACATCCTAACCAAATATATGAAGTTTGGGCTAAAACTTTGGCCTCTAGAGTGTTCACAAGGTTTTTCTAAGATATGACCTGGTGACCTAGTTTTTGACCCCACATGACCCAATTTCAAACTCATCCAAGATATCATGAAGACAAACATTCTGACCAAATTTATGAAGACTGGGCTAAAACTGTGGCCTCTAGGGTATTCACAAGGTTTTTTCAAGATTTGACCTGGTGACCTAGTTTTTGACCCCACAACCCAATTTAAACCCATGTAGAAAAACATCCTGGCCAATTTTCATGAAGATTGGGCCAAATATGTGGCCTCTAGAGTGTTCACAAGCAATTGTTGACAACAGATGATGGACAAAAGGCAGTCACAAAAGCTCATCCTGAGCTCAAGTGCTCAGGTGAGCTAATAAAAAAGGGGCATAACTATTTTATGTATCATGATACACCCTGACCCCCAAAGCAGGTATGAAATTTCATGTGTGAATTATGAGGGACATCCATGGAAAGAAATTATAAATAATAGCAATGTTAAACAAAAGTTTTAACATTTTTTCTAAGTCAAAAAAGGCCCATAAATATGCAAAAATATTTGGAAGAGTTACTGTTCCTGTTTCTACCTGAAGTTTGAGGGACATCCATCCAGTAAAAGTGGAGATAATGGCAATGTAAAACATAACTTTAACATTTTTTTCTAAGTTCAAAAAGGGCCATAAATATGCAAAAAAAATTAGAAGAGTTACTGTCCTTGTTTCTACTAGTTGGTCTGATGATGATTAAGGCATGTGTGAAGTTTGAGAGACATCCAATGTGTAAAACTGGAGATAATGGCAATGTTAAACAAAGTTAAACATTTGTGCTAACTCCAAAAAGGGCCATAAATATGCAAAGGGTTTGGGAGAGTTACTGATCCTGATTCTACTGGCTGGTCTGATGATGATAAACATGTGTGAAGTTTGAGAGACATCCAGTGAGCAAAACTGGAGATTATGGCAATGTTAAACAAAAGTTTCACATTTTTGTTTGGGATGCTGACGCGACTCCAATAGCTTATTCTATTCTTTGAATAGTCAAGCTAAAGAAAAAAGATCAACCTGGGTGGATGCTGATGCCCGCCCAGACATTCATCAATTTGAAGAACAGATTATTTCATTGCAAAACCGGCCAAAAATGGTTTTAACTGACTCAGAATTATACTGTCTTCCTTATATCTGGGGAGCATGATAATGATTAGTGCAGAACACTTACAGAAGAGGCCTGCTGCGGATAAAGCATCTGAATAGATGGTTCCTGTACACACAGTGCCGTAGAAGGATGCAACCAGGATGTTGGAGCTGGTACCCCTGTAAGTCTCAGAGGGACCAAACATGTTGGGCAGCGTCTGTAGAGAAATTCCACATGATACATGACATATACACAGAGTAAAAGTGGCTAACTTCTTTTGGTTTTAATGCTAATGTCCTATGCTTGAATAGGCATTTTAATATATTATTTTGTGATCAGATTATACATAATTCAATATATATATGCAGAAAAAAAGAACTACCATAAAGCCATCCATATTCTAAAGTCTGCAAAATTAAAATTATCAAACAGAGCTAAAAGTAGATTTGCATCTAACAAGGGGAGAACAGCTCAACCTTCAAGATTCAAACTGGCCACTACTCCTGGTTACCATGAAGGCAAAAGGTCAGTTTGATCAAGCTTTCCTTTAGTACAGTATGATGTAAAACACCTGAGTAACAAGTAACTGGTGTTGCAGGCAACACATGAATCCCCTACCGGTAAGCTGCATAATATTCCCGTTACTATAGCAACCAGAATTTTGGTCAAAGAAAAAAAAGTTTAATAACTTTCCACAAACAGTATTTCAATCATATGGGGACCTTAGTCTACATGAAGCTGAAATAGTACTAGCTCCCTTTGATATTATGTCACAGACAAGTGGCATGATACCACATCAAGTCACATTATCCAAATACTGGGTCAACCTGGTCTAGAACTACCATTATATGACGACCACCAAGCACAAGGGACCTGTACCATTTTTAATGACTTTCATATGTTGTAGCCATGGAATGAAACTTTATTTATCAAGTGACAGGGCAAACGCTCTAACCACCTGGCCACCAGAACTAGTACCATGTATATCAGAGCAGGAGATTCTGGTGCACTGTAACTATAAGAGAAGTCTTAAGTCGGTCACCATACTTACATTTGTGGAAGTGGTACCGGACACTGGATCAACGATGGATACGACGAAAGTTCCATCATCCTCAAGCACTCCTGCCACAGCTGGTTTGGTGCTAGCTTCACATGCCAAATCACATATGGACAGCTCCGATGGGTAGGAGTTACAGAAACAACTGTAATAGTTATTACATATAAAATTATACAGCTCCATTGTGTAAGAGTTATAGAAACACCTGTAATAGTTCTTACATATATACAGCTCAGACATGTAGGAATTACTGTACAATAATCACAGATAAACAGCTCCGATATGGAGGAATTACAGTAACACCTGTATACAGTCAAGACTGTCTTGTGACCTTCTATCGGAGTAACCCCAGGGCCATGATTTGAACAAACTTGGTAGATGTCTATAAGGCCATGTTACACACCAAATATCTAAACTCCAAGCCTTGTGGTTTCTGACAAGAAGATTTTTCTAGATTTTCCTATTAAAGCCTATGTAAAATCAAGTGACCCCTGGGGCATGGCCAATTTTGACCTCAGGGTCATGATTTCATCAAACTTGGTAGGGGTGCACTAGGCCATGTTAAACACAAAATATCATAACTCCAGGCCTTGTGGTTTCTGACAAGAAGATTTTTTCTAGCTTTTCCTATATAAGTCTATGTAAAATCAAGTGACCCCTGGTGCGGGGCCAATTATGACCCCAATGTCATGATTTAAACAAACTTGGTAAAGGTCCATAAGACAATGCCACCAACCAAATATCTAAGCTCTAGGCCTTGCAGTTTTGGAGAAGAAGCTTTTTAAAGATTTCACTTTAAAAAATCTATTTTTAGCTCCTGTGACCCAGATATGCAATGGACCGAAACCATTTGAACAACTGTGGTAGGGCTTCAGGCAAGGAACATCACAGGCTATTTTTATCAAATTTGGCCCAGTGGTTTCAGAGGAAATGTCGTTTTAAAGAAAATTGTTGATGCCGGACACATGCACGTACGGACGACAGACATAAGGCTCTGGTGAGCTAAAAATAACAATTAAAAGAATGACAGTATTGATAAGGTTGTTTTAAATGTGACACAATGCAGTTATAAAGTATTCTAAAATGTTTTGGAAATTCTTGGGCTATATATGTATACACATCCATTGCATTGCATTTGTTAATTTGTATTTGCTTCCTTTTGATTTAAATAAAAGACCTATAAACAGGTTAGGTTATAAGGTCAAAACGATAGAAGAGAGAAAGAGAAGGGGGCAGTATGCTTATTGAAAGACATCCATTAAAACATTTTGTTTTAATCTTTACTTGTTTTACTAGCACACATGTTTACAATTTTTGTAGTGGGTTTTTCTCACTACACTGGAATCTGTTCAGTATTTCAGACCAATTTGACACTTTCCGAGAATGCATAAGAATGTTTTGGTCAAATAACAGTGATATGCTACTGCACAATGGAAATGGAAAACATCGGTCCATACTGATATAAAATACAAAATAGCTCTCTCTGATTTCATGATGTTTTATAAAAATTGGATTGGATTAGCACATTTGAAAAAAAAAAAAAAACTTTTTTGGAGTGTCTAATGAATCTAAAAGGAGTTGCCACTGATGCCTTGTTCCATGGCACCCACAACCTTGGTCATGACAGGTAAATATAGGTCACACACTCTTGTTGATTTTAGCAAAGTACTCAAGTGACTGATTGACTGACTGAACCATCGTATAAAATTTAATGCATTCAGACACTGGAAAGTTAATATTAAAAAAAAAATCTCTCTGTGTGTACTGAAGTGATTAACCACTTCTAATATGCTATATATTTACATATGATTTTCTGTTATTAAAACCTTCACCATGTTTTGCTATTCAACGCTTTGATTAAGTAATCTAATTAAACTCTAAAAGAGATATGACTTAAACATCAATTTAACCTGTGTGGAATTTCCTATTTATCAATAAAAAGTTTGTAACAAAGTTCTTTTTACCTCTGCATTGAAGTGTCCATGTAACCCCCTGTATCGCAGCCAATGGAGCAGTCAACCGTCTCTGGTCGGACGCATTGCCTGGTTGACGCCAATCTTATCTCATGGCTGGAGCATCGTTGGTCTGATATTTTCTGACAGTTTTGATCACTGTCAAGGTCTGTCTGAAGTTGGTTGTTCTCATCAAAGTAGATATATCCTGAAAAACACACGCATGCCTTGAATGAATTCTGGAAGCTACGATAATTTCCTTTGCATGAGCAGGAGGCTGATCCAGGCTGTGCATTTGAGGTGCCTCCACACGGGCTGCACACAGTTGCAAATGTCCGATCACTGAACGTATCTGCTGGACAGGCGTCACATTCACTGATACTAACTGATCTGTTATTTTTGCCATAGTAACCGACTGGGCATGAGGTCATCCGGTGTGATCCGGTTGGGCAATAAGATCCTGCTGTGCACATGTTGGAATCACCATGTCCGGTTCCTTCTGGACAATAGAAACCAGCTGGACATGTTTCACAGTAAGATCGGTCAGTATGGTTACCATATGTTCCTGCTGGGCAAATTCTGCACGATTCTGTGGCGACATATCGAATTCCAGCATGGTCCATTGCCTGATACCCTAGTGGACATATCAAAGTCATGTTGCTTCCTTCTGGACAATAGTATGGCCGGTTACATTCTATAGGAGTGACTGTACTGTTAGGACAGTAATAACCAGCCGGACAAATTGGCGGGTCACCAGTCACAGGGGGACAGTAATATCCAGGTGGACAGTCTGTTTCCAGCGCAGAACCAGTTGGACAATAGTAGCTTTCTCGGCATGGGATACCGTGCATATTGATGGTATCATTTGGACAGTAATAGCCTTCTCGACACAGTGGGCAGTCGTCTGGTTCTCCAGCTCCAGTTGTGTTTCTCATGCGACCAGCAGCACAAAGATGTGGGTCCTCACCACGGATACAGTAGAAACCGGATGGACATGGGTAAAGCGAATAGTCAATCATACCTGAAAGTAAAGGCAAAAGTTCTGAATAACTGACAATATCTTTTGTCTTACTATGTTCCTTCGATACTCCAAAGAAATTGACACAAGATCAAAATTTTAACTTTAAGATTTTCAGAAATTCAATGCACAAGTTCTGTTTTTGTTTCCTTCATTCAATAGAGATGAATAACATTGTAAGTATTTATCAAGAACTGAGAGGTAGGGACCCATTTCTCTTAACTTTATTTGAAAAATCTTTGTATATATAAAATCCCAGATGTAAAACATTTGTGAGATTTTTTATTTCACCAACATTGATGTTTGTATGACAAAATTGAAATAGTTTACTCTTCTTTATATTTTATTGTGCAATCAAGAAATGAGTAGAAACTATGTAGAACAACATTTTGAATTTTGAGATCAAATTTGTTTGTGCAAAGTTTCGTGAAAAGTGCCCTTGATATGAATAAGTGAGGAAAGGTCAAGTGAAATACACATACCAGTCTCATTACAGATGTAGCCTTTCTCACAGGGGAGACAATCTGATACGTCTGCTGCACCCGTATCATTCAGGTAAGTGGTTGTTGGACAGGGCACTGGGCTCAGCCCTGTCCCAAGAGGGCAGTAGTTACCCGCAATACAAGGTTCTGGGGTAGCCGTGCCTGAAATACACAGGAAACACTGGGAACTACATATAAAAACAAGAGCTCCGCTGACAGCGGGGCAATATACGCCCGAAGGTATGTATTGTCAGGGAATATCCTAAGACAAAAAGGATAAGCACAAACATGTATATCAAGCGGTTCAAAAGATACAGAGCGGACACAAAATATACTAACTTAGCACCAGTTAAGATATTTGACCTTGAATTGTGACCTTGACCTTAAACCTAGCCATCTGAAAGCTATGTTCTGCACATCCTCTCACTCTGGGTGATACTTCTGCCAAATAGTTTCCATTTACATCCAGCGGGTCAAAAGATACAGAGCGGACACAAATATACTTACTTTGCACCAGTTAAGATATTTGACCTTGAAGTGTGACCTTGACCTTGAACCTAGCCATCTGAAAGCTATGTTCTGCACATCCTCTTACTGTGGGTGATACTTCTGCCAAATAGTTTCCATTTACATCCAGCAGGTCAAAAGATACAGAGCGGACACAAACAAAAATACTAACTTAGCACCAGTTAAGATATTTGACCTTAAATTGTGACCTTGACCTTAAACCTAGCCATCTGAAAGCTATGTTCTGCACATCCTCTCACTCTGGGTGATACTTCTGCCAAATAGTTTCCATTTACATCCAGCGGGTCAAAAGATACAGAGCGGACACAAATATACTTACTTTGCTCCAGTTAAGATATTTGACCTTGAATTGTGACCTTGACCTTGAACCTAGCCATCTGAAACCTATGTTCTGCACATCCTCTTACTGTGGGTGATACTTCTGCCAAATAGTTTCCATTTACATCCAGCAGGTCAAAAGATACAGAGCGGACACAAAAATACTAATTTTGCACCAGTTAAGATATTTGACCTTGAATTGTGACCTTGACCTTGAACCTAGCCATCTGAAACCTATGTTCTGCACATCCTCTTACTGTGGGTGATACTTCTGCCAAATAGTTTCCATTTACATCCAGCAGGTCAAAAGATACAGAGCGGACACAAAAATACTAATTTTGCACCAGTTAAGATATTTGACCTTGAATTGTGACCTTGACCTTGAACCTAGCCATCTGAAACCTATGTTCTGCACATCCTCTTACTGTGGGTGATACTTCTGCCAAATAGTTTCCATTTACATCCAGCAGGTCAAAAGATACAGAGCGGACACAAAAATACTAATTTTGCACCAGTTAAGATATTTGACCTTGAATTGTGACCTTGACCTTGAACCTAGCCATCTGAAACCTATGTTCTGCACATCCTCTTACTGTGGGTGATACTTCTGCCAAATAGTTTCCATTTACATCCAGCAGGTCAAAAGATACAGAGCGGACACAAAAATACTAATTTTGCACCAGTTAAGATATTTGACCTTGAATTGTGACCTTGACCTTGAACCTAGCCATCTGAAACCTATGTTCTGCACATCCTCTTACTGTGGGTGATACTTCTGCCAAATAGTTTCCATTTACATCCAGCAGGTCAAAAGATACAGAGCGGACACAAAAATACTAATTTTGCACCAGTTAAGATATTTGACCTTGAATTGTGACCTTGACCTTGAACCTAGCCATCTGAAACCTATGTTCTGCACATCCTCTCACTCTGGGTGATACTTCTGCCAAATAGTTTTCATTTATATTAAGTGGTTCAAAAGATACAGAGCGGACACGAAATTGCTAACGGACGGACGGACAGACGGACAGACAGACGGACGGACGACCAGCGGCATAACATAATACAGCCCTTCGGGCGTATAAAAAGAAGCTGTTACAATAGTTTTGCATCAAGTCCTCAACTTACTTTTTTTCTTTCATGTTTAATCCTTATGAAATCTGTCAAATGATTACTTTCCTTTGTGAATTCGGTACAAATCTTTTACTTCTTGAAATTCTTAAAGCTAACTTACCCAATGAAGGGAACAAATATTTACAAGAATAGAGCATCTTAACAAAATTTAAGGATGGTAGAACAGAAATTAAATACTCTCCATAAACTTGCTGATTTTGCTTTCAATAAAAGCTCATTTTATATACATGAACTGGTATATACAGACCATGGTTAGCCTGTAAGTAATCAGACAGCTGATTGGGATTTATATTATTTTTATTTCAGTACCTGGAGGTACCAAAGTAAACCGTATCTGACAAAAAACCATTTCCAATCTAAAAGTTTTGGATCAAAGAAGTACTTTACTGGTAAAACCCCTAAATTCTTTTCTTTTTTAGTTTATTGTGACACTAATTTGTATATATTTATCCTGCTGAAACCTCTGCTTCTTCTATTACTTCTACTACTGCTGCTGCTGTTTATCCTCTCAATGATTCCTAGGTTCGACCAGTACTTTGATCTCAAGAAATGCATCAATGTAAACCTTACCATTATCGCACATAAATCCTGCCGGACACGTCTCGCAGTCTGACAGCTGCGCTGCACCAGAAATGTTTCTGTATGTTGCTTCCGGGCATGCAACTGGATTGAGTGTCCCTTCTTCACAGTAGTGACCCTCCGGACAATATCCGGCACACTCATCATACGGATTACAAGCCGTGAAGTTAGTCACGGCTGTTGGCATGTCGCTCTTTGCACCGGACTTGCAGAAGTAGCCAGCAGTGCAGTATGCAGAGAGTTCTCCACTGCGACAGTAGTACGATGTTTCACAAGGCAGACATTCCATGGCATCCTGGAGCCCCGTTGTGTTGGTGTCCGTATAGGTTCCATTTAAACACACTGGGGGCACCATAGTGCCTGCAAAGGAATAAGATTACAAAACCATAAAGTATTTGTCAAAAAATAACTAAACACTCAAGTTCTTTTGTATAATGATAACCTGTTACTCAATAGTGTTCAACTTATATGAAACTTTTTGCAAAGCTAAATGAAACTTTAGAAGCATAAACATGCAAAGACTTGTTTGTATGTGTATCCATATGTGTGTATGTTCGGGTCTGTATATGTGACTCTAGACATTTGACTCACCTTCAGGACAGTAATGATGAGCCGGGCAGATGATCTGGTTAGGCGTGGTCCCACTGGTACAGTAGTACCCGGCAGGGCATGGGTCACACTGCCACAGTCCTACCGTGGTGGAGAAGTAGCCGGATGGACATGGTGTGGGGGCCGCAGACCCCTCCAGACAGAAATAACCTATAGGGCACTCGAATCCTGTACAGGGAAATAGAGGTAAAATTTATTTTCTTCTCATATGAATTAGAAAAATAGTTTATAACTTTGATCCGTAATAGAAGTTTTCTTTTTGGTATGTTTTTAGACTTCACTGATATAAATTTCATTGAAACAACAATTCAAATGATGTAAAATGTCACCGGATTTGAGGATATAAGAAGCTATATCAACAAGCAAATCAGGGTAGTTTTATGCAAATGTATAAAACTCATACATAAATAATTTATGTAAATATATGCAACTTCATTTGCTTTTTTGTGGCATTTAAATGGATATGCATATTGAGTGTTGAACCCAAAATAAATCCAGTTGCAAATAGAAGTAGAAAGAGGTGGAATTACTTCAAGGTCAGTCTCGATTTACAAATTTTTGCAATCTTAAGCTTATATTTGTAAGTCTATGTATTTAATATAATAATTTATGCAAATATTGACAGCAGTACCTGTGGGAGTGGGTGTGGTGATGGTCTCGTTGTCAGGACAATAGTAACCACGGCTACAGTTCCCAGAAGGAGCAGACAACCCGTCAATATCACAGTAGTAGCCACCTGAGCAAGGGGCGCAGTCGTCCACGGAAACACCCGCTGGAAAGGTCAAGGTCAGAAAAACCGCATGATAAAAGAAATTCTTCACCAAGTTGTCACTTTGATAGGAAAAAATCTACCGCGAGGAAATAATGAATTTATCAAAGGACACAAAACATTGCAAATGTGGTATTACTTGAATGACAGAAGATGGAGAGAGAAGACTGATCTAGATTCTGGGGGGTGGGGCAAGTCAGACCAGTCCAGACCACAGACTGAATGGTCACTTACTTGTGGAAGCCCTGTAGGTTCCAGCTGGACACATGACCCAGTACTGGGTGCCTGGTGGACAGTAGTGACCTGGTGGGCAGACGTCGTTCAGTGGGTAGGCTGCAGAAGGTGAAGGGGCGCTAACGTTGGCCCCGCCCTGGCAGAAATAGCCGCCTGTACAGTTGCCTGGAAACACAGAGATGTGGAAGTAACAGCTACATAAAAAGTTTCATTATCATCATCATTATCAGTGACAACAGCATCATGATCAAAGCAATGAAAAAATATTTATTATAAAATAAGTAACTGGTGTTGCACGCAATACATGAGTCCCCTACCAGTGAGGTGCATAATTTTTCCGTTTCCATAGCAACCAGAATTTTGGTCTGAGAAAAACAACAACAATGTGATATGCAGAATCTCCATACTACAATCTATTCATAAACCAAGTTTCATATTATTATCTTAAATGGTTTTTAAGTTATCGCAGGATCCAGATTTCCAGACAGAGGGCAAACCTATAGTCTGATGAAAACACTGGTAGGGGACTAAAAAATACACATACATGTATTTAACTTTGAATTTTATAACTCAAAACTGTATCAACATAACATATGACTTCTAATCAAAGAAGTACAAAGTTCCATCTGATTTGAAAAAAGTTGTAAAAAAAAAAATTATGTCAAGACATGGGTCAGAATTTATCTACTTAAAATTCCATTAGATCTCATCAAGTTTTCTTGTAGACATGAAAAATATCCAAAAATAAAAATATTGAGTATTACTTATTTAGATGTGACAATCGGCCCTGAATTCAACATAACTTGTTTAACAAACATAGCAAAATGAGATCAGCATGAAAGAACCTAGTGCTACAGAAGGTGTAAAAGGGAAGTCAACATACCATCTGGCAGTGTGTTTCCAGTTCCTTCGCAGTAGTTTCCCATTGTGCAGTCTGCACAGTCACTCACATCGTCTTGACCGGTAGCATTGTTAAATGTTCCGGCTGGACATGGCACTGGGTTGGGATCACCGAAGACACAGTAATGACCTGGGGACAGCAGACAACACAAGACCAGAAAATAATCACCGTGGTGATTTCATTTATGCAAATTTTCAATTTGACTATTTATCCAAACTTACAGGAAACTAAGTGTGGAAACAACTGTGAAAAAGGTGACTTCAGTTTCTTAAAAATTTCAAAATTGAGGTGATACAGAATATAAGATTTTTGACTTAAGGAAAATTTGATTTTGATTATTTCATAAAATGCAAGTAAAATAGAAGCTAGCCTTTTCACATTCAGCCTGGAAAACAGTAAGGTGGCAGCAGTCTGAGGAAACAAGCTCAATTTACTTTTCTGAAACTAAATATACATTCATTTTCTCTTGGTTGTGAGCCTCAGGATAATTTGAGGATTCTATATTCCCCTGAAGTCCTGGAATTGTCATGATTTCACTGTAAGTAAGATCTACAAGTTGATTTACCTGTCATGCAGACCTCAGGTGCAGTCATGTTGCTGTCCAAGCACATGAAGCCTGCAGGGCAGACGGTGCAGTTAGCCTGGCCCAAACTGGCCTGGTACGTCCCTGGGGGACATGCCTCCTCCTGGGTGGTGCCCGCCTCGCAGAAGTACCCACGTGGACAAATGTACCCGGTCACACCATCAGTTGGTGTGGGGGTTATGCTCCCTTCTAGACATACATACCTGTAACCATGACAACAGAATGATATAGTTAAGCTTTGAAACTGGTTAATATTTCATTTAACTAAGAAATTCAGAGCATTTTTGTCTTATTCAATTATTTACTTTAGGAAGTAACCTGCCAAATAATTCTCATTTCCCAATATCATTTTTTCCTTCAGATTCTTTATTAAAAAAAAAAAAAAAAAAAAAGAGATTAGAAGATATAATAACAATCTCCAAAATAACAGAGGGTTGATGACAGAATTTCTTAATCAGATTATTTTAAAATAAAGTTGTAATTACAGATACATGAAAAAAAAGTGCAATTTTCTGCTCTGCTTTTAACAAAAGTTAAAAAAATAAATAAAAACTGAGCAAAAAAAAAAGGTGAGTAAGAGTTGCCTACCCTTGGTCACAGATTGGCATGGTAGAGTTAGCCACATTAGCCTGAACATAACAGTAATGACCCGGCAGGCAGGGGAGGCAATCATCCACTATGGTCACGCCTGTACTGCGGGAAAATGTGCCTATTGGGCAAGGCAGAGGGTAGTCAGACCCGGCCGGACAGTAGTAGCCGATCGGACAGACGTTATTCCCGGTGAAGGATACATTGTTACTGGGATCAACCTGTTTAAAGAAAAAAGGGGATAGCATAGGCCTTTCCATTATGAACATATGTATTCAAAATTAACTGACAGGCTATCCAATAGCTAAATTGGTATACTAGGTAGTCAATGGTTGACCTGGTTTACACAAAAAATATTGCATGGTTTTGTTTGTGATACTGTTTGTAGATAGATGATCTAGCTATAATTGGGAAAGGTGTGGCTTGCATTTTCACTGCTAAAAACTGCAAATGTGCAACTGATAGGATACTCCATCCTGGGAAAAAAACAATCTATCTATAACTGCTTCTTTATTTACATATTGTAACTAGAGTCGATCCGGCTAATTCCGTACGGTCAGCTAATTCCGTACATGTCAAGAGAATCCTCAATAAAACGTGTAGAAACTATCCTGTGTTGTTGTCTATGTGTATTTCGTGTAAAGTAATAAAACAGGTATACAAATCCGATACATCTATAAATAGACACATCTGTTGACGCTCGATATTTTGATTGGTTGACGCTCTGTAACGCGGATAGTTTGAAACTACAACAGTCCTGTAGAGAATTGTTGGAATCAGCATTCTACCAAGAGGTAGAGTTATACAGGTTTATGTATCATTTTTATTCGAAAAAAAAAATGAAATGGTTATTAAATGTTCTTGTTTGAGTTTAAACAAACTTTTTTTAATTTGATTTTGGTACAAAACTATACGTAAAGGAAATTATGAATAAAAATACAAGTGTACGAGATTACACGACATACGTTTTTAAACCCTTTGTTTATCATGGGTAATTCCATACGCTTTCATTCTTGTTTTCTAGTCAAACATATTTGCTATTAATATATGTATCAAGCAAATCTTTTTCATTTAAATGCTTTTTTAAACTATAAAAATTTTGTAGTTCTTGCTGATAAACAAAATATTCCCTTTTTCTTTATAGATCAGGCATTGGGAAGCCTTGTTCAAGATTCCAGGCATATATCATCTAAACTAACTAGGCTCGATCCAGATTTAGATCTGTTCTTGATCCACTTGAAATCAAGATCTTGCGCTTATATGGTATGTCTACTAAAATTGAAATTATACAAAATATTTTAGTAGACTAGTTTTGGTATATATATTCTGACATCATTTTTGAAAATGAATGTTGAGATAATATCAACAAGAGGGGCCGTAAGGCCCTATATCGCTCACCTGAGGGGTCTTAATGTATAGGCATTGAAGACAATTATAGCTTGTATTGAGGCTGTTTCGGTTAAAATTAACTAGTGCACTGTACACCACCATGAAATAAAGTATATAACATAAGGAAAGATTAAAATTAGTATTTTATAAAGTCTTAACAGTTAAAATGGGACGTTTATGAAAAACGCATTTTGAATTTCTTTTTTATTGATAAAATAACAAAAGAACCTTGTAAAATAACTAAAGAACATTGTAAAATATATTCACATAAAAAGGAACACATTATTGTAGAGGAGAATATATGAGATCAAGATTTGGTGTGGGGTCATTTATCACCGTAGGGCTATGATTTGAACAATCTTGGTAATGGCCCATTAGATGATGCTACAAACCAAATATTAAGCTCTAGGTCCTGGTTCAAGGAAGATTTTAAAGATTTTCCACTCTATGTAAAACAAGTGACCTTTGTGTGGGGTCATTTATCACCGTAGGCCCATGATTTGAACAACCTTGGTAATGGCCCATTAGATGATGCTACATACCAAATATCTTAACTCTTGGCCTTATGGTTTCAGAGTAGAAATTTTTTTAAAGTTTTTCCTATATATCTCTATGTAAAACAAGTGACCCCTGGAGCGGGGTCATTTATCACCTCAGGGCCATGATTTGAACAATCTTGGTAATGGTTCATTAGACAATGCTACATACCAAATATCTAAGCTCTAGGCCTTTTGGATTTGGAGAAGTTTTTTTAAGATTTCACTTTTAAAATCTATTTTTAGCTCCTGTGACCTAATTATGCAATGGACTGGAACCATTTGAACAACTTTGGTAGAGAGTCTGCCAAGGAACTTTCCTGCAAAATAATTTTTAAATTGGCCAAGCGGTTTAGGAGGAGAAGTCGTTTGAACGAAAAGTTGACGACGCACGGACGCACGCACGGACGATGGACGCCGGACAACGGGCGATCACAAAAGCTCACCTTGAGCACTTTGTGCTCAGGTGAGCTAACAAGTGACCCCTATTGCGGGGGCATTTATCACCATTTGGCTATGATTTGAACAATCTTGGTAATGAACCATAAGATGATGCTACATACCAAATGTCTAAGCTCTAGGCCTAATGGATTCATAGAAGAAGATTTTTAAAGATTTTCCTATATAACTCTATGTAAAACAAGTGACCCCTGGTGCGGGGGCATTTATAAACGTAGGGCTATGATTTGTACAATCTTGGTAATGGCCCATAAGATGATGCTACATACCAAATATCTAAGCTCTAGGCCTTGCAGTTTTGCAGAAGAAGATTTTCAAAGTTTGCATTTTTAAAATATATTTTTAGCTCCTGTGACCTACTTTTTTAACTAATCTGAATAATTTGTACAACTTTGATAGAGGGCATCATAAGGATGATTCCTGTGAAGTTTGGTCAAAATCCCTTCAGCGGTTCATGAGGAGATGTTGTTTAAAGCAAATTGTTGACGACGGACGCACGGACGCAGGACAAAAGGCAATCACAAAAGCTCACCATGAGCACGTTGTGCTCAGGTGAGCTAAAAACTTGATAGAGATGTACAGTGAAACCTCATTAGTCCGGACACTTTGGTCCTTGTTTAAATTTCCGGATTAATGAATTTTCCGTATTAATGAATCAATCCATATCTCTCTTCTTCTTTTTTCTTTCTTTCTTTCATACTTTCTCATTGTACACTGTGTGTGTGTGTGTGTTTATGTTTGTTTTCCATTAATAATAATTATATTTAAAATTATATGCTTAGGACTATATATGATTATGTATTTAAATTGATGTTTACAAATGATGGTTTAATTTGATTTAAATCCATCCTTGACATCAGCATTCTTTAAGAGAAGAAAAAGACACCTTAAGTAGGTGACAGCATAATTGTGACCCATTTCTTGTTCTGCATTCGTGAGCAAAATGAATTGGATTTAATTATTTTAGCCAAAACAGTCACAAACAAATGAATATTAAATGTATGCACTGAAAACAAAACATATGAACAAAAGACGATCTAAAGGATGGTTGGCTTTTCTGTCTCTTTTTACAGCATACATCTGCAGCTGTGAATAAATTTTACCTTCTTCACTCGCTAGTTATATATGTAGCTTGCGGCTATACCAGCCCTTAATTGCCCCCTGTTCTCTGGACTGATTAGTGTGAAGCGCTCGTGGCTATGTGTAAACAATCTGCAGGTGACACTTCTATAACAGTCACGCGCAAAGTGTAGTCCGAATGATGTCTAAAAATAGTAGGTGGGAAATCCAGTCTGAACAGGTACCTAGATTATCGAGTCATTTTAAATAGCAAATGGAAGATTGGTTCCCAAAATGGATGTCCGGATCCGGAACGCGAATTTCCGTATTATCGAATCATTTTTACGTTGTGGAAATCCGTTCCAAGAGAAAAGTGTCCGGATGGCGAGGTTTCCGGAATAATGGAGCCCGGACTAACGAGGTTTCACTGTACTAAACAATGCTACACACTAAATATCTTAACTCTTGACCTTGTGGTTTCTGAGAAGAAGATTTTCCTTTCTTCCTCTATATAAGCCTATGTAAAATCAAGTGACACCTGGGGCGGACCCAATTTGGACCCAAGGGCCATGATTTGAACAACTTTGGTAGAGATCCACTAGACAATGGTACAAGCCTTATATCTAAGCTCTAGGCCATGTGGTGTCTGATAAGAAGATTTTTCTAGTTTTTCCCTATATAAGCCTTTGTAAAATAAAATGAGCCCTGAAGCGAGGGCAATTTTGACCCAGAGGTCATTATTTTAACAACTTTTGTAGTAGTTCACAAGACAATTCTACATACCAAATATCCAAGCTCTAAGCCTTGCAGTATTTCAGGAGATGATTTTTCTATTTTTCCTATGTAAAATCAAGTGACCCCTAGGGCAGGGCCAATTTTCACCAAAGGGCCATGATTTGAACAACTTAAGTAGAGATCCACCAGACAATACTACATACCAAATATCTTAACACCAGGCCATGTGGTTTCTGATGAGAAGATTTTTCTAGGTTTTCCCTATATAAGCCTATGTAAAATAAAGTGACCCCTGGGGCAGGGCAAATTTTGACCCTAGGGCCATGATTTGAACAATTTTTGTAAAGGTTTATAAGACAATTCTACATGCTGTAGAGGCCTTACAGTTTTGCAGGAGAAGATTTTCTAAGATTGCATATAAAATCTATTTTTAGCTCCTGTGACCTACTTTTTCAACCAATCATAATAATTTGTACAATTTTGTTAGAGGACATCATAAGGATGATTCCTGTGAAATTTTGTCAAAATCCCTTCAGCGGATTAGGAGGAGATGTTGTTTAATGGAAAAAGTTGACGCAAGACGCACGCACGGACAGATGGACGGACGACAGACGCCGGACAAAAGGCAATCATAAAATCTCACCATGAGCACGTTGTGCTCAGGTAAGCTAATTATCTAAGCTCTAGGCCTTATGGATTCATAAAAGAAGATTTTTAAGATTTTCCTATATAACTCTATGTAAAACAAGTAACCCCTGGTGCGGGGTCATTTATCGCCATAGGGCTATGATTTGATCTTGGTAATGAACCATTAGATGATGCTACATACCAAATATCTTAGCTCTAGGCCTTATGGTTTCATAGGAGAATATTTTTAAAGTTTTTCCTATATAAGTCTATGTAAAACAAGTGACCCCCGGGGCAGGGCCAATTCTAACCCCAGGGTCATAATTTGAACAACTTTTGTAGAGATTCATTAGACAATGCTACATGCCAAATATCTTAGCTCTAGGCCTTATTGTTTCATAGAAGAAGATTTTTAAAGTTTTTCACTATATAAACCTATGAAAAATAAAATGACCCCTGGGGCGGGGCCAATTTTGACCCCAGGGTCATGATCTGAACAACTTTTGTAGATGTTCATAAGACAATTCTACATACCAATTATTAAAGCTCTAGGCCTTACAGTTTTGCAGGAGAAGATTTTTTAAGATTGCATTTTAAAAATCTATTTTTAGCTCCTGTGACCTACTTATTCACCCAATCAAAATAATTTGAACAACTTTGATAGAGGTCATGATAAGGATGATTCCTGTCAAGTTTGGTCAAAATCCATTCAGTGGTTTAGGAGGAGAAGTCGTTTGAACGAAAAGTTGATGACGGATGCATGCACGGACGCACGCACGGACGATGGACGACGGACAACGGGCGATCACAAAAGCTCACCTTGAGCACTTTGTGCTCAGGTGAGCTAAAAAACAGGCCTAAATGCGGACCCGTGAGTTATTATGGTTGGTCGTGGTGTAAAGGTGGAATGTGGATGGTGCCGATGCATTACACACAAGCGACTAGATATCGGATTTTTTTCTGAATTATTGAATGTATCTTCTATTATAATTCATCGAATGCAAAATAATTCGTTTCCATTCATAAGTTGTCCATATATTAATTATGATGAATAAGTGTGCAAAGTATCGTATTTACACAAACGATGACGTAACGACATGTATGCTGTACGGAGTTACCCTCCATATGTACGAAATTACCCGACGTCATGTAAACCAACTTTTTGTTATTTTCTTTTTTATTTTATTTCAACTGATTTCACAAATTCGTGTTTTTATAAGAGGAGAAGGTACTTAGTTAGATAGAAGAAAAGAAAGAGTCTTCATTCTTTAAGAGTAAACAGAGCTATCCTGGTTTTCATCCAAACGTGTACGGAATTAGCCGGATCGACTCTATAGTTTTGGACCAAGCTGTCGATTGCATATGAAAATAGTAGATTTTATTTGCTTGAATTCTATGTTTATCTGATTTGTTTAACAATCAGCTCACAGTAATTCAGTCATCTGTCCACTTGCGAGAGATATAATGCTGCCACACTGCCTTATCATGCCGCTTGAATTTTTTTTTAATATGTATGTATTTGCACAAAAACATGATACGATAATATCCAGTTAATAGCGAGGAAAGGAGATAAATACCCCTGCATTCCATCCCCTTTTTCAATTAATTTAAGTGTAGGATGAAACATTACATACCATGATTTCACAAAGCCTAACTGCAGAGTCATTTGTATAAGCAGCACTTAATTTGATTGGTTGCTTCAGTCCAATTAAATTGATTAAAAATGACAATTTGCTAGCTAAGTAACCCTTGGATAAATAATGAAGTAATTTGGTTTCTGACAATGATTTACAGCAAGCATACTCACATTATCGTTGATGGGCTGAGCTATAGTGGCACCACCTGTGCAGTAGTGACCTGCACTACAGTTGCCGGTGGGGTCGGACAGTCCCTCAGTTTCACAGTACATTCCTCCAGTACACTGCTGACAGTCTGACTCGTACATATAGTTCAGGGCATTGCCATATGTTCCTGGTGGGCAGGGTTCGGGGACACTCGTGCTGCCATTACAGTAATGGCCGATTGTACAGTTGGTTGGGACAGTGATTTGAAGACCTGTGTATAGTGATAATCTCGTTACCATGGTAATGTATAGGTGTGTGTAAAAACATGACAAGAAGGATATCTCATTAGATGAAACTTGGCATTTTTAGAACAAGATGACTCTTTTAAATTATTTCTTTCTTTCACCTTTGATTTCCGACATTTGCAGCAGTGCTCTTTGTCTTCATGTCATGTTCTTACAGAAATCCATTTTTGGTCATAAAAGTCTTTGAAACACCTGATTTAAGATTGATTTTAATGACATTTCTATGTATGTCTTTCCTATGTATAACTTAAATATACTTATTTTGACATTTACATATATATTCAAATTTAGTTAACAGATTCTCCAATCAACATAAAACAAAGAATTAACAAGAGTGTTCTTTAGAACACAATGTCATATGTCACCTGCTCAAGTGTGACAGAAAAGTGTGACGGACAAGCATGACTGAAAAAGTGTGACAGACAGACAGACAGACAATGGAAAAGTGATCCCTTTGTTTCACCTCTGCTTACAGCAGGTGACACAAAACTGAAAGGCCTATGGATGGGAGATAAATGAAAACACCTTACCATTACAGTAGTCTGTATCCCCTGTAGAAAGTAAAATGTAAACCAGGATGAAAAAGGATTATCAAGATTTCAAAATTAAACGAATAGTTCAGTCAATTGTAAAATTTTCAGATGAATGCAAGACATTTAAAAGTTATATGAAAATTAAACATGTAGCTAAAAATGTGGAAAAAAATATATTCAAAACTTTAAACTATAAACAACAATGTTTGTTAGCCACCTAATGATACATAGTTTATACTGATAAATTAATGAAATCATATTACAAAAAAGTCAAGAAAATGGACATCCTCATTTTTCACTTCAAATGCTTTAATAATTTCGCTGTATTTTTATCTGTTGTAAATATTGCTCCAAATATGTGGATCATAATTTTGTAATGCTTGATAATGCCAAAGATGTAATCCACTGTAGATACAACTTAAATTTCTTTACTTCTAATGAGGATTTACTCAGTATGCTTGTTGATGAAAAGAAAACAAATCAAGAGCACCGCATATTGATGTCAACGCTCGTCTGTTAAATTGATTTTTTTTATTTTTCGGTGGAGATAAATTTGGTCAAAAATGGACCTAAGGTTCATAGCCCTTGATGAGAATGTAGCTCTTGTTATAGTGAACACATATATGAAGTTTGATAACAGATGGTTTAATAGTATAGAAATTATGACCAAGATTGTAGCAATGACAATTCCAAAAACAGGATGACAACACTGGAGTAATGACAATACATTGCCCTTTTTCTGTGAAAAACAAGACAAGCTAATCAACCAGTAACTTTTATTCTATATATAAAAAGTCATCCCAAGGATTATAAAGGAATGAATTTTGCTCAAAATCTCACTAAAAACTGCTGTGAGAAAAATCCCTTGTAAAAATTTAGCCTAGTCATACACTGGACTTAAATCTCTCCCTAGATATGGACAAGTTTTCACTTATTTTTGCCAATTTTTTTCATTCCTGATACTCTCTGCATCTGAATTCTTAATGTGTCACATTTCAGATGTAGAAATATTGATGCCAATTAATTTAAGAATAATAAGGGTACCTACCTAGAGCCATATTGCAGTAGAAGCCTGGTGGACAATCGAGACATGAAGACTGGCCGGGGTTGGGCTGGTAGGTTCCGTTTGGACAGAGGACTGGGGTGATTGCGCCAGACTGGCAGAAGTGACCTTCCCAACAATCAAGGCCCGCTGGGGTGCTTGAACTCTGACCTCCAGGGCAGTAGAAACCATCCGCACATAGCCCACTTTCTGCAGTCAGCCCAGTACCTGTAGCAGATATATGGCCAGATTGTAAAAACTGATAAAGATATGAAGTGTAGATCCATTACTCAATGCTCCATTATAATGCAAGTGACAATTTTACACCATTTATACTATGGACCCATACATATTAACCTAATGAATATTCATGTTTTAATTTAAGACTTGATACATATCAATTAACTGAACTTAAAATATACACAAATCAATGGATTTTTCTTTGATATGCAGGTTGGGTAGAACCCAAGCTACTGTGTTCTATGATTGAACAGAGGAGACCCTGATCAGACAAACCCTTCCAGGATCTCTCTGAATTGGGTTTGCTTTGTTAAACAAGACTAAAAAGATGTCTATATTACAGACGTAATGGTTTAATATGTTCACACTGAAAAAGTCAACTTCTGGTTGATTGATTATGTGCACTACCTTGACCTTTTCCTGGCAAAATGGATAAGGAGTTCAAATTCTGAATGTTTGTGAGAATGTTTAAGCTAGTAAAATCATGCTTTCAACAAAAAGGACCAGAAACTACAAACAAGAGGGCCATGATGGCCCTGAATCGCTCACCTGAGTACCATTGCTTCAACTGATGTCAAGGTTTTTAAACAGACAAGGATTCGGATATAACTTAATCTAAAACATTTTACCCCTGACAATACTAAACACCAAATATCTAAGCAATGGGCCATATGGTTTCAGAGAAGACTTGGGCGCAGGGTCATTTATCACCGTAGGGCCAAGACTTTGAAAATCTTTTAATGAACCATTAGATGCTACTACAAAAATCTTAGCTCTAGGCCTTATTGATTCATAGAAGAAGATTTTTTAAGATTTTCCTATTTAACTCTATGTAAAACAAGTGACCCCTGGTGTGGGGTCATTTATCACCATAGGGCTATGATTTGTACAATCTTGGTAGTGGCCCATAAGATGATGCTACATACCAAATATCTAAGCTCTAGGCCTTATGGATTCATAGAAGAAGATTTTTTAAGATTTTCCTATATAACTCTGTGTAAAACAAGTGACCCCTGGTGGGGGGTCATTTATCACCATAGGCTATGATTTGTACAATCTTGGTAGTGGCCCATAAGATGATGCTTCATACCAAATATCTAAGCTCTAGGCCTTATGCATTCATGGAAGAAGATTTTTTAAGATTTTCCTATGTAACTCTGTGTAAAACAAGTGACCCCTGGTGCGGGGTCATTTATCACCATAAGCTATGATTTGTACAATCTTGGTAGTGGCCCATAAGATGATGCTACATACCAAATATCTAAGCTCTAGGCCTTATGGATTCATAGAAGAAGATTTTTTAAGATTTTCCTATATAACTCTATGTAAAACAAGTGACCCCTGGTGCGGGGTCATTTATCACCATAGGGCTATGATTTGTACAATCTTGATAGTGGCCCATAAGATGATGCTTCATACCAAATATCTAAGCTCTAGGCCTTATGCATTCATGGAAGAAGATTTTTTAAGATTTTCCTATATAACTCTATGTAAAACAAGTGACCCCTGGTGCGGGGTCATTTATCACCATAGGGCTATGATTTGGACAATCTTGGTAGTGGCCCATAAGATGATGCTACATACCAAAAATCAAAAGTCTAGGCCTGTGGATTCATAGAAGAAGATTTTTTCAGAGTTTTCTATATAACTCTATGTAAAACAAGTGACCCCTGGTGCGGGGTCATTTATCACCATAGGGCTATGATTTGTACAATCTTGGTAGTGGCCCATAAGATAATGCTACATACCAAAAATCAAAAGGCTAGGCCTTGTGGTTTCGGAGAAGAAGATTTTTTCAAGTTTTTCCTATATTAGCCTATGTGAAATCAAGTGACCCCTGGGGCGGGGCCAATTTTGACCCCAGGGTCATAATTTGTACAATCCTGGTAGACAGTCATAAGATCATGCTACATACCAAAAATCAAAAGGCTAGGCCTTGTGGTTTCAGAGAAGAAGATTTTTTAAATTTTCATTTTTAAAATCTATTTTTAGCTCCTGTGACCTAATTATGCAATGGACCAGAACCATTTATACAACTTTAGTAGAGCTTCATCCAAGGAACATTCCTGCAAAATATTTTTCAAATTGGCCAAGCCGTTTAGGAGGAGATGTTGTTTGAAGCAATTGTTGACGCCGGACGCACGCACGCACGGACGCACGGACGCACGCACGGACGACGGACGACGGACGCCGGACAAAAGGCGATCAGAAAAGCTCACCTTGAGCACGTTGTGCTCATGTGAGCTAAAAAGGATAACAAACAATTTTTTGAAGAAAAAAAAGAAGAAAAAAAAAAAGAAACAATTTCTAGATAATCAAATTCAGTTGATGAAATTATAAAACTCTGAAAGAAAGCCAACCATTGCAGTAATATCCAGCGGTGCAGTTCTGGCAGTCTGAAACGTCCGAGTTGTACTCGTTATTGGAGAAGGTGCCAGCAGGGCACTGAATGGGCAGAAGTCCTTCTGGACAGTAGTTACCTACTGGACAAACATGCTGGCGTGGGGTGGTGCTGGTGTTAGTACAGTACCAGCCAGCAGTGCAGTTGCCTAGCAAAAGAAGAAAAGTATATTAATAAACAATATCATTATATTCTAACAAGAACAAAGAAATTCAAAAACAAAAAAGTTAATTGTCAAAGATTCATTAAAGTATTCTTTTAGGTAAATGCATGCTTATTCAAACTATGGGTTACATATACTGAATACAATAAAAAAAAATTCATTTTTATGATAATAATAGTTTTCATAACTTGTGCATTTTGTGGATTATTTCAGATTCAATGAAAAAGAAAATGTGATATTATAATCTTTAAGACTGACATTCATAAAATAAAAGGGTGCCAACCATTAAGAAAAATAACTCCATAAATTTGCATATGAATAATTAATGACTATCATTTAGTACCACCAACCTGTGGGTGTGGCTAACCCAGGGGTCTCACAGTAGGACCCTGTATCACAAGCAGTGGGGCTGGTAGAGCCCTCAGGACAGTAGTAGCCCATGGGACAGATCCCGCCTGTGGTCATCAGGAAGTTGGTACACACACAATCCCACATGGGGGCGCACGTGTTGTTAGAATAGAGGGCGCTGTAAAAGTCACATGTGTTATATCAGTGTTGATCTGTGAAAGCTGTGCGCTTGTAAAAAAAACTTGTTTCTGCTTATTTATTCATTTATATGCAGTTACCAAAGTTTTGCAAAAAGCCCTTGGTGTGCAAAAATGAAATAAAACATATCATAAATTACTGATTTGATAACTGATAAAACATTAATTCAAAAATGTTAATTTCTTAAGTGCCTCAATTGTCATTATGGGCATCAACAGTATTACCATCATCAACATCATTATCATAAGCATCACCACCTGAATTTCTGCTGTCATCATCATCATCATCATCATCATCATCATCATCATCATCAAAATTATCAAATACACTATCATATTATCTTTATTATCAAAATAATCACTTACCATCATTATCACCACTACCATCATCATCAACAAATCCCAAACAATTCTCAAAACTTACCTTGCGTTTCCACCTGTGGACACAGCATTGCCTGGGTCATAGGGCCGAGCACTGGAAGCTGCCCCAGCACACCAGAAGCCCTCCTCACAGAGCCCGTCAGGTTCAACATTACCCACACCCTCACAGAAGTATGCTGGGGGGCAATCTATACACTGGGTTTCATTCTGGGCACCTGTAAAAGTAGATAGAGAAACAAGTAACTGGTGTTGCATGCCACACATGAGTCATAATTTTTCCGTTACCATAGCAACCAGAAGTTTGGTCCAAGAAAAAAGAATGAATTTTGGTCTGAGAAAAAACAATAAAGTGATGTGCAGAATCTCCATACTGCCATCTACACATATACCAAGTTTCATAATATTATCTTAAACGTTTTTAAAGTTATCGAAGGATCCAGATTTCCAGACATCCGGATGGACAGACTGCAAACCTATAGTCCCCTCCAGTGTAAACACTGGTAGGGAACTAATTATTGTTGCACAGACTCGGAGGTCCTTGTATCAAAGGTACATTGTATCGCTAAAAATGCTATCTTAAGAGTTGTGGTCCAGAGACTGCAGATCCTAAGGTTGTTAGTTTGAAACCCCTAAGGGACAAGAATTGCTAAAACTAAAACTGCCATTGTAATGGTGCAAATACCCCCCGCATGTCGCTTTGTCACAGGAATGAAGTTTACGGTTCTTGTTTCAAGTTTCATCTTGATGCCTTTTATACTTTTTGAGTTACGGCCCGGACAAAAATTAAGTATGAAAATTTACAAAGGGCAATAACTCCAAAATTATGCAACAGAGAGTTATGGTTCTGGTCACTGCACTCCCCCTCAATGAGATCTATCCACATATGAAGTTTCATCTTGATGCCTTTTATACTTTTTGAGTTACGGCCCGGACAAAAATTAAGTATGAAAATTTACAAAGGGCAATAACTCCAAATTTACGCAACAGAGAGTTATGGTTCATGGAAACTGCACTCCCCCTTCATGAGATCTATCCACATATGAAGTTTCATCTTGATGCCTTCTATACTTTTTGAGTTACGGCCCGGACAAAAATTAAGTATGGAAATTTACAAAGGGCAATAAATAAAAAATTACATGACAGAGAGTTATGGTTCTTGGTCACTGCACTCTTCCTCAATGAGATCTATCAACATATGAAGTTTCCTCTTGATGCCTTTTATACTTTTTGAGTTATGGCTCGGACAAAAAAAAAACGTCAGACGGACGGCAGGCCAGACAGACAAGGTGAATCCAGTATACTCCCCTTACAACTTCTTTGTGCGGGGGATATAAAAATTCTCAAGTGCTAAGAACTGGTATAATCAAGGAACCATCAAGAGGGGTTAGAAAAAGTTGTCAGATTTTTTTTCCCAAATAGACATAAAATGAAATGTTTAACCAAAACAGAAATATATTCTAACATAAATTTAATTACTAATGCAATCTTAAACTATACCATTATTTTCTATCTTACTTTATTTTACAAGGTAAATAAGGCAGGAGAAAAGAAGATGACCACACAATAACAAAGGATTCTGTTGATCCAAATATTCATATTAACGATTTATTTAGTATTGGTTTTAACTATGGAGAAATATGAAACTGTTTTTTATTGGGTCCAGTCACAGCTATATGGCACCAGTGTGAGTTTTAACCCTGATTTTCCTGTTGTCCTTTGTTTTTATTTTTTGTTCAAAGCCTGTATTTTGTTGTTTTGTTACTTTTGTTTTATTGGTAGGTGTGGGTGTAAATATCTTTCACAACCTTCCCAGGCATAAAGTACTGGTCCAACCCCCAAAAAAAACTATCTATAAGGGTGAGTATATGTCACAAGAACTTGCTACAGCAATCCGTATAAAAAGAAGGTTCAAACATAAAGTACCTGTGACATTGTTGTAGGTTCCGGACGGACAAGGGAATTCTACGTCCACTGTGGTTCCCTCCGGACAGTAGTGACCCATCGGACATACAGTTGGCATGACTGTGTTGTTCAGGCAGTACTGACCTAGAGAAGATGAATTGTCCATGTTATCATAATCAAGTTTATATACAGCAAATAAACAGTCTTATATCTTCAAAATATTGAGAATCTGGTACCAGGTAAAAGTAAAATATAGATATTTGATTTCAGGAAAGTCTAGGTCAGTCATACAGAAAAGTTCTGCTGCTAGTACCATCATAAGGTATGTGCCTCCTTCCTTGGATGTTTCAGCACTACCCTTAACATCCTCCAGAGATGTGCTGTCTTGGGTGATCAAATAACAGCCTGAAACAGCTTCAGCGATTCCCACTGCCAACAGACCTATTGTCAAGATGTTCTTGTTCTTGCAAGTGGCCGAATGGTTCTTCTGCTACTGTTCTTCTCTCTTTTTTTCATATCCACTGTGAGGCTGCTTCATCTTTTTTGTAAATGTCTGTGAGGGTCTTCTTCTTCAGTTTCTGTATGGCCCTTAACCCTTTCCTTCATAGAGGACACCATGAAAAGACCTATGCGAACAGCATAAAACCAGATCAGCCTGCGAGTAACTCGCAGGCTGATCAGGTTTTATGCTGTTCACTGCTCCTCAGTGGTCTGGAAATGAGGATTTTATAATTAAATTTGGTAAGGTTTAACTGTGGTTTTCTGCAGATCAGGCTTTATGTGGTACCTATTGAGTGCGTCAAAATGAGTCTATATGAGGGAAAGGGTTAATACCAACAGACCTGAATGCTCGCCAAAGAGACTGCTGGGAAGCCTCGACATCCTACCTCAACAGGGAAACACCATGTTTTCCATACTTTCCCCTTGCACTCATCCATCAATGGCTAGTACCGAGAGATTCCTCTTGAAAGTCTCTGTTATTATGTCTCAATGATATGTTTTGTGAAACATAGGCCTGAGTCGAATTCTACTAACAATTTACAGGGGTATGTTAAACTTAAATACTTAAGGATGAATTTTAATAATCTTGCTTCTCTGATAAAATACCAAAGTATTTCATTTCTTAACAAATATTGTTAGTTATTAAGGTAATAATTCATTTCAGCTGAGTCACATACTTGAATATTTCATAAAATAGGAATGGTGGAGTGTGTATCTACCTAGTTTAAGAATTAAAGTATTACTTAGCACTAAGCATTGTTGGTGGAATTCAAGCCAGGGCCCTAATTTATCAATATTTTCTGTCTATATTTTAGACTCAGACTCAAAAAGTGCAAATCTTCAAAGCAAAGTTTTACTTAGGTTAGTGACTAGAATTATATCTTAGTAAATAATGGCAACAATCAGTATGTTTTATAGTGTGTTTGTAAAACCTGTGTCACCAGCTGAAGTGTGATGGAAAAAGTGTGATGGACAGACTTACGGACAGATAGACAGAAGGACAGACAACGGAAAAGTGATCCCTACGTGTCAGAGTTGCTTACAGCAGGTGACACTGTAAAAAACAAAATGTTGCTATAGCAACAGCTACATACCTGGTGGACAAGGGAGACAACTGGCCATGCCATCGGTAGGGGCATATGTTCCTGGGAGGCATGGGTCATAGAAAGCAGAGTTCACTGGACACTCGGATCCAGCTGGGCACAGGTCTCCGATTCCGGTGTGAATGACCGAGGTACTTGGAACATTTGTACTCACACCTAAAGAGAAATAAGAATGCCTTGACACATACAAACTGTTTTCTAAGAATTATTTTTTGTATGTATGGTCAGGCTTTTCCCTCATTATATTTTAGACCTAAGATCTGAATACAAGTGAAAATTTGTGTGTTTTTTTTTTAAACAAAACTGAGATTTTTGTAAAATTGTTCTGTATGTTGGATATATTCGATATTTCTGTTAAAACATTTTATTTACCCCATATTTACACTAGCTATTGACTATAAAGTCTCTCAACTCCAAAATTAAACAGGCATGTACTGGGAATTATTTCTATGACACTGACCAGGAAATTATCAATTTAAAAAGAATATTTAAGGTTCATAGATATCAGATGCATTTGAAATCTGAAACACATCATTTACTCAAAATCAAAGGCTTGATGCATGACTATTGCAACTATATCTGTCATTTTACTTACTTAGGCCTTCGTGAGATAAGGATTATTGACAATGTTCGACACGCACCTGACACGCAATAGTGACCCGCATCACACACTCCAGTAGGTGTCGTCAGTCCAGATGTCTCACAGTAGGATCCGGATGTACACTCAGTGCAGTCGGTGTAGTTTGCCAGTCCAGTTGTGGCTCCGTATGTTCCTGGTTATATACAAAGAGTGTCAGTGTTGTCATAAATAAATAATCAAGGTCTCATTTAAGCAAACATAATAACATTATATGACTAGGTTAAATAAACAGATAGACCTTTTTGTTTTTGTGCACCAGCTGGATTGATTTTTCTAAGTCTCTAGACATGTTCTACATGCACAAACAAAGTGAAGTGATGTCAGCATCATCAACTATCATTTTTATTCTTCACAGGATCAGAAAATCTATTGTTATATAAGAAGTGAATTCATTTTGTCCAATTTTCTATTAGGAAAAAAAAATCATTTAATGAGTAACTTATCAGTTTTCCCTTCATATACAAAGTCATGCATCATTTCTCCATGTGATAACTATCAATTTACATGTGTAAATTACTAACCTATGGGACAGGGCAGTGGGGTGTGGCCTGTACCCTCAGGACAGTAAGATCCCTGGGGGCAAGGGTCAGTGACATCAGCACCCGTACACTGGAAGCCCGCAGGACACACGGTACAGGCAGCCTCGCCCGTGGTGTTGGTATAGTAACCTGCTGGACACACAGTATAGAGAGACGAACCAACTGGACAGTAGTAACCAATTGGACAAATGTTTCCTGTCACATTGTCTGAAATGCAAAACAAACATCCATGTTATCTAATTTTTTTACAGTGTACGCAACAAGTAAAAAAATGTTTCAACTGGTTTATCCCTTAAAAAGTCTAACAGATTTACATTAGATAAAAGCAACAGGGCAATATCATAAAAAATGGTTCTGCATTACAGATGATCTAACATAATTCATTGAACAATTTTATTGGTACAGTGCAAACTGTCCATAACGACACCTGTTCATAACGACGTCCTGTATCATCCAACACTTTTCGTCAGTCCTATTCAAAGTCTATTTAACCCTTTCCCTCATATAGACTCATTTTGACGCCCTCAATAGGTATCACATAAAGTCTGATCTGCAGAAAGCCACAGTCAAACCTTACCAAATTTAATTACAAAATACTCATTTCCAGACCACTGAGGAGCAGCGAACAGCATAAAACCAGATCAGCCTGCGAGTTACTCGCAGGCTGATCTGGTTTTATGCTGTTCACATAGGTCTTTTCATGGTGTCCTCTATGTGGGAAAGGGTTAAATAACCTGACCATAATGGCACCTGTCTTACCTGTAACCCGACATACGATTTTAGTCCCATTCATGAGAATTGCACTATAATTACACTTCTTTATTCGACACATCTGCAAACCATTACTTTTTGGTGTTGAAGCAATTACAATGACAAACCAATTTAACTTTGATGAAAAACTTTGTCCACAAGTATATATGTATTTCAACATTATTTTCAGAATTATTTAACGCTTAATGTCGTATATAGGAAATACATGGACTATCAATTTTAAAGGTACAGTCTATAATGACCTGCCTTGTCAAACAACCTGTCTTAACCAACATTGTCAGTTGGTCCAAGTGGGTGTCAGATAAGACTGTATCATCAATTGCTCAGCCCCTTCCTCAATCTCATTCAAGCCTTTTACCAATCCCCCTTCCCTTCTATACCTTCTGCTCCTCCCACATCTCTAGTTGCCCCTCCCCTTCCCTCACCTGTAGGGTTACTCTCCATAGCTCCGCCTGTACAGTAGAATCCTGCGTCACACTGGCCAGTGATGGTGTCGTTACCTGACGTGTAGCAGTAACTTCCGCTGGGGCAACTGACACAGTCAGACAGAGCAAGCTTCCCTGTGGACAGAATAAACACTCCTTAGTTGTACATCAAATATCCTGATCATTCATATTTAATATCATGATAATTATTAATGATAGAATTTTTGCAAAAAGTGATGGAATGCCACGTGCCACTTCTGGATGCAAGAGTACAGTTGCAGGACTGGTTGGCCCGGTGTCAGGATAATGTGACCGGGTGTGGTATCATGCTTCATGTCTATGGTGTGATACTGCAGTGTGGCAGCACTATATCTGTCTCAAGTAGACATTGTCTCCAAATTACTAAAATTCTGTCGGTGGGATGTTAAACCCAACAAACAAACGATATGTAGTCCCCTTTTCACTGAAACAGGGGTAAAATACTTCAAAGTAAGAGACAACAGAAAATATGAAAGAAAAAAATAATTCTGACTGAGCTAACAATGATCTAATTTGCAGCTAGTTACAGAGTTAAGATGGGACATACATAAGTACATGTATTTCAAAATTCTAATCCCTGAGTACTATATTTCGTTCAGCACTAGAATCCAAATAATAGAGTTAATATTGGCAACAGATTGTACAGTCAACCAGGCAATGAAACATTGGAAACATTATTGTAGAGCTCTTTTCAACCAGCCAATGAAATACATGTATTGGCAATATAATTGTACAATCATACTTAACCAGCCAATGAATTAAATGTCATGTATTGGCAAAATAACTGTTCAATATTACTCAACCAGCCATTGAAATACATATACGAGGGATGTTCAAATTGAAATGCAATTCCTAGCATATCTAGAAAGGATTTGTTAATTTTCACAAACCAACTATTGGATTCCTTCAAAGTATTCACCTCCGTGAGCTATGCACAGTTTCAACCTTTTGATCCAATTTTTAAAGGCAGTTTAATAGTCGTTTCTGGGTATACCCTTGAGACACTGGAAGATGGCTGAACCAAGATCTTTTCGTGTTTTGTATTTTCGTCCAGTGAGGTACTTTTTGAGCCTCGGGAACAGGAAGTAGTCACAGGGGGCAAGGTCTGGGGAATACAGTGGGTGCAGAAGCTCTACAACCTTTTCCTGCCTTAAAAAATCGTGTACAATAGCTGCTTTGTGGCTAGACACATTGTCATGCAGCAACCTGACCCTTGACAAACCTGTCGCTGGCCTGCGTCTATTGAAATATTTCTTCAACTTTTTTAGAACAGCCCCTCTGTAGAACTTGCTATTGACCAATTTACCTTTTGGAACAGCAATTTGTAAAGCAGGCCCTTGATTTGTGAAGAAAACTGCATACATAACCTATCTGACGCTCATTGTGCGTTTGGCTATACATGGCCTTTTCATATCTTTTGTAGCCCACATCTTGTTTTCATGTTTTCATTTAGGCTCATTGAAATGCACCCATGTCTCGTCGCCTGTGACGATATTGGCAAACAAGCGATTATTGTATTTTGGGTACAATTTCAGCAAAGATTTTGCCATTTTCATGCGGAGGCGCTTCTGCTCCTCTGTGAGCAAATGGGGTATCCATCGCGCAGTTATCTTATTCATTTTAAGGTGCTTCCTTAGAACTGAATGAACTGCCCCTATTGAGATGCCTACCTTTGGGGCTATTTCCCTAACAGTGAATCTTGCATCTGTCAATATAATTTCTCTGACTTTTTCTACCATTTTTGGACTGGTTGCTGTCTTTCTGCGATGGCCACATGGTGCATCTTGCAAGGACGTTATTCCACTTGCAAATTTCTTGCACCACCTAGTAACCGATGCATAGGACAGCTCACCAGGTCCATAAATTGAGCATATTTCATGAAATATCTCCTTTGGACCTATACCAAGAAAACAGCGGTTTTTGATGTAAGCCCATATTTGGGCGGCGAACGCAGATTTTTTACCAACCATTTTATCATTAGTATGTACGAGTATGCAATGTTTCTCGTTGTGTAGCCGAGGCTAGAGGACAGATTTACACAAAACTGGTATCGACCAAGAGATAATTGATGCCCCTAGGTGATCCAAGTAGGTTTTTTGTGAAAAGCGTGCGAAGTTACATAATATAACCCGAGTTGCATTTCAATTTGAACATCCCTCGTATTAGCAATTTCATTGTACAGTCATACACAACCGGCCAATGAAATACATGTATTGGCAATATAACTGTACAATCATACTCAACCATCCAATGAAATACATTTATTGGCAATATAATTGTTCAATCATACTTACCCAGCCAATGAAATACATGTATTGGCAATATTATTGTACAATCATACTCAACCAGCCAATGAAATACATTTATTGGCAATATTATTGTACAATCATACTCAACCAGCCAATGAAATACATTTATTGGCAATATTATTGTACAATCATACTCATAACGTACCAACTTCCGAATTGTAGGTCCCACGAGGACACGGGGTAGGAGAGCTGGTTCCCTCTAAGCAGAAATGACCAACTGGACACTTATAACCGTATATTTGTGCATCCGGGGCAGGTTCGATGGAGCCCAGCTCACAGAAGTATCCAGCTGAACAGAAGGCGAATGGCTCAATCAGACCAGGCAGACGGGCAGTAGTAACCTGCGTCACATGGGATACATTCTGTCTCATTCTGAAGTCCTGTCCCATTGTTGTAAGTGCCGACAGGGCATTCAGTGGCTGAAATAATGTAGATGGACACTGGTCAAGCAAACAGGTTTATGCATACACAGAAAATTCAAGAGAGGTACATGATCACATTGGCCAAACTACAACAATCAAATTTTGTGACAAACTTTCCCCAGTTTTGAGGCAATGATAAACAGAGGAAACCCTGCTCAGGGTCTCCTCTGCATGCTCATACAATATTGTAGCTCAGACTCTACACAGTCTGCTTAGCAAAGAAAACAACATTGCTTTCACATACCAGTTAAAGTTCAGTGAATTAATATTCATCAAGTAATACATTTTTGGTCACTATCAGGTGATTAAACTATCACCCAAACTTTTCTACATGTGCTGTGAGTTTAGGACATGATTCAATCTCATTAATATCAGCTCTTCGTTTTCGTTCCGATACTCTACGCTACGAAGATCTGGCAACATCCTGTGAAAGGTCATCTCAAACTGGCCTTTATGTCATGAATATTATTAAGAAAAGGATGTCAAAATTGTCCAATCAGAATGTGCCATTCAAAACAATTTAAAAATCTAAAAACCTTGATGATATCCCCAAAATTAAAACTTCCATTTGCTGCTGTTAACTTGCAAATATTTTGAAGCCGACAACTTGACTGGATGATCAAAGGTCAATTGAGTTGACCTTTCATGCAATGTCATCAGATCCTACCTAGTGAGCATTTGTTAGGATGTAGTTTTAATGAGATTGGGACATGATGTATTCAGCGTGATTTGTATGGTATTTGGATTTTAATGGTGTGCATGGTAAAGGATCTATAGCTTTTTCACTTAACAGTGTATGAACAAATTTGATCTTAGACATACATAAGTTGTCAAACTTAGTGCCAACAAATTTCTTATCAGCACAAAGAAAAAAAAAATAAAGAAAAAAAGTTTAACATTTCATTGCGTTATACAAATTCCTGACTTTTTATGAAGAAAATGTCCTAAGAATAATACTAATTTACTTCTGTAAATTTACAGAAGATTATTTGGTTTCATGAAACAAGCCCCTGAACTGTAACTTTAGCGATATTCTTTTTTGACAGATGCTCACGTATGAAAGTTCCATTCGGGCAGTAATGGCCAGCTGGGCAGATTTCTCCAGTGGTGCCATCTGTTGGCGTCGGTGTTTCAGCCCCTGTTTTACAGGAGTACCCAGCTGCGCACAGCCCCTCTGGGCCAGTGAGACCGGTAGAGGCACAGTAGTAAGCGGGGTCGCAGGCAAACACTCATCTGACAGAGACATAATACAGAAATCAGTAAATCAGAATCATACATATTTTGTTATTATCACTAAAGTATTGAAATATCTTAACATTTGAATTAATGACTACGTTAAATGCAAAAAATATATACATAGCATTCCAAAACTGTCAAATAAGTATTTAATATTCTAGCTCAATTTAGCTGCAAATAGCTTACATGAAAATGCCATTAGATAATTGAATGTTTGAATAACTCAAACACTTAAACAACTTAGTTTATGGGACAAATACATTTTAAGGGTTAACTTTTCAATGATTATAAGTTATAACATACTGTCAGCTTCAAGTTCTATATCATTGCTGTAAGTTCCTGCAGGACAGGGGTGGCTGTTACTGGCACCTGTCCCAGTGGGACAGTAGTGACCAACAGGACAAGACGCTGGAAACACAATTCCTGTATCGTTGGACGAGCCTAACTCGAATGGGTCGCAGTAGAATCTGGACGGACAGATCAGACATGTGGACTGTTGTTCTTGGTTGTTATAATATCCACGGTCACATATCAGTGGTTGCTCACTGCCCACGGGACAATAGGAGCCCACGGGACAGCGGTATCCAATGGGATCAGCAACTGCCTGACCACCTGGCAGTAGTAGCCCGCGGAACACGGTCCTGTAACGTCTGTCAATCCAGGGGATACACAATAGTATCCTGAAATTAAGAGCATCAATCAGAGATGTATGAAATCATACATTTGATATTATCTTAACCTATCTTTTAAAGTTGATTGGGAAACAAGTTCTTACAACTCATCCTATTCCTTATCTGGTTCCTGTGTTTGACCAGTTCTTGGGAAAGAGATTAAAGACGATTGTAGAGACAAGGTCAAAACTTGATTATATGGTATTCCTGCATAGCTTTTGGATAATATATATATATGAGATATTTGTTTGTTTTGTGTGGATATGGGTTATATCTCATCGAGTAGTGATGCAATTTCATATTTCTGAGCGTGTAGCGTGAATGAAAATGTTAAAATTGTATCACTATGGATATAGATTTTATCTCACTGATAGATCACAGTATTCCATCAGTTAGCATAAAATAAGATAATTTAATGGAATCAAACATTAGACAGGTTTATACCTGCAGTACAATTCTGACAGTCACTCTCCTGAGTGAGGCCTGTGGAGTTGGAGTATGTGCCTGCGGGACAAGGCGTGGGAGATCCGGACCCGGCCGGGCAGTAGTGTCCCACGGTGCAGATGGTCGAGGCTGGATTGGGCTCTATATCACCTCCAGGACAGAAGTAGCCTGCATCACAGTCACCTGGTGACGGAGAGAAGGATAAAATATTTTGAACTTCAGGGTTTCATAATCATACATCACACATCAGAAATAACTAATCAAAATTGTTATGTACATTCTAGTGATCAAAAGAAACCAACTGTTGTTGTTTTTATTAGTTTTAATCCTGAAATTTGACAGACATAATCATATTTTAATTTAAAATGAAAGCCTTTCAAAAATTAAGATAAAAATTTCTTGAGGAGTTTATTGATAAAAATATGTATTCAAATAATTTAAATAATGGCAACAATAAATCGTGAGGACTATGAAAGTGTTGAGTAGAGAAAACCGTGAAAGCCGTCTCACCTGTTGGGTTCATCAGCTCATACGTGGCGCAGTACTGCCCAGCGTCGCACTCTGTCGGGGCCTCGGAACTGGCGGGGCAGTAGGACCCAGGCTGACATCGGCCACCCGTAAAGTTCTGGCCAGTACACATACACAGGTCCACACTGGTGTAGTTGCCTAGGAAACCAACGGTAGAGATATTAGGCAAATTAGTTGCTGTCTTGGTGGCAACAGGACAGTTTCAGTACCATGCCATTCATATAATGTAATCTTAAATATATTTCACACTGACAAACACACTTTTATGAATGGTCATTCAAAGGGCTTTACCAAAAATCATGAAGAAATACAACAGCACTACATTATTGCATTTCACCAAAGCCAATATGGGTTATTTTTGGTCAAAATTCAATAATATTGTATTTCCTCATGATTTTTGATAAAGCCTTTAGGGCAAAAAATTCATAAAAGAGTTGTTTATGAGTGTTTAACAATGCTCCCTATATGGAGCTTTAACAGTGATAAAGGTATTTGCTTACTGTATTAAATTATGATAGGAGTTGGGATTTGCCTTTTTTTCCCATTTTTGCAACAGGAACTTTTATTGAGAAGCATTATGAAAATTGAAAGGTTTGATAGACAGAGTCAGTGAACTCTTTAAAAGTTTACAACCAAAACTATTAATGCAAAAGAAATCACACACATGTATAATGTCCAGCAATAATTATTTTATATGCTATGTGTAAGTCTTGCAAAAAGTAGTGGTGTTAATTATTACAATATTTAGCACACTAAAAAAAAGTTTTTGACTATTTTGTCATGATTTGACAGAACATGAAAACACTTTGAAAATGTTTTTATTGACAATAATGTGGTAGAAAATTGGTGTACTCGGGTGGAAAACCATTGTGTTCAAACAGGTCACCAAAGATGCTTTCACATACAATGTAAGAACAACCTGGAACTAAAAATGGGGTGCATTAGTGGATAAAGTATTTTAACCCTTTACTTCATACAGACTCATTCTGACACATGGGAAACAGAGCAGACCAAGACCAGACAGCTCCTATATCAGGGTCTTCACTTTTTGTTCATGCAATACTGTAGCTCAGTTTCCACACAAAGTTTGCATGTCCAAAAAATATCTATTGTTTTATGTACCAATCATTTTAAGTATATGTAGCACTCATTTTTAAGTACAGTAAATTGAAATTCATAAAGTCATAAATTTAAATGAATATTCGTGAAGAAAAAGGTTAAAGTGTAATCACATAAATTCACATGAGACAAGACCATCTTCATTTTTTTTTACCCTGACAATGGGTGCCAGAAGAACCGTGGACTTACCATCAGCCACTGGGGTGGGTGAAGACGACCCTCCGGTGCAATACCACCCTGGGGCACAGGGGCCGGACGTGGAGCTGAGGGCATCGCCCAGGCAGTAGAAGCCCGGGTCACATGTGATACAGGCTGAACTGTTGCTCATGCCCAGAGATGGGTTGTATGTACCCGTGGGACAGGAGTACTGGTCGTGAAATTCTGTCCCGTCTGGGCAGTAATAACCCATGTTGCACACATTGGGGCTGAAGTCTGTTGTACCAGCGGTGCAAAAGTATCCACCCGGACACACATCGCAAAGCGCTTGTCCTGCAAGTTCAGTGCATAGAGATGATTACAAGATTACAACATTTTCAACACAAATCTTTTATTACTTAAAAGGGTCAAAAATTAATATGTTTAAATTATCAAAAAGGTACAATAAAATAAATTACGAGAGGTGATTCATGAACTTTGAAACACTTTGTAACAGCGTATAATTTTAAACTGTTATGCATTTTACTGTAACAAATGCTCTATATGTGATCCATGCATGTTGTAATTGAGTCTACATCGCTTTGGCCATGACTGCAAGGTTTTATTTATAACTGTTGGTTCTAATTTTTTCCATTCATCCTTTAATGCTCGTTTAAGACCTGCCAAAGTGTATATTTTACGTTTTTGTAAACGTCGTTTTAAGATACCCCAAATAGCAAAATCCATTGGTGCTGCATCAGGACTTTTGGGCATCCATTCTTCAGGCGTTACAAAGTTGATTTTTTGTTGACACAAGTATGCAAGTGTGTGTTTTGAGGTATGACTGGATGCACTATCCACGTGGAGGACCATGTCTTTAATTTGGTCTCCAGGAAACATTCTGGGAAGATCTTTATTGACAAAAGGCTTCAGAACTTTATTGATATAGAAGTCTGAATTGACTTTTACACCTTTATCAATAATACCGATATCCGTTTTACCATGGAAGCTTACGCCTGCCCAGGCCATGAATCCTGGAGCAAACGAATCATGTTTTACAAACTTAAGTTTTGAAACATCATGTACTCCTTTACGGTAATAACAAACCTGATGACAACCATAACTGCCACCGAGATAAAACATTGCCTCGTCGGTGGTGACAAAAATTTTTCCACTGACTGTTATTTAAACGTAAATACAAACGCCATGAACATTGAGGTATTTTCTCAATTTGATTTGCATTGAGCTTATGAACTTTGCATTTCTTGCAAAGTTTACATTGCAGTACATGTTTAATAATTCAGTTAATAGTAGCCTGAGATACACCTAAACGTTGTGCCATCTCTCTCTGGGTTGGAGGTCATATACCCTTTGAATAAAAATGGCAACTTTACAAATGACGTCATCAGTTGACTTAGTAGGTCGCCTACGAAACTCACCTGGTTTTGGCTTTTTAGTATTAGGATTTCGAGATTTGACGATGGAATGTTTTACTCTATGTATTGTGGACAAAGATACATCATGCCCCTGCCCCTTTACCTCCTTCTTTATGCTTCTATAAGAATTTCCTTTCTTCAACAGGTATTCTATGACACCCTCTAAACTTGAGTCAATTTTACGTCTTACGTCGTTGAAATCACAACTATGTGTAACATATATGTGTAGTTTGCTATTGAAAGGATAAGATACAGTTAAAATCATGAAACTTGTGCTGCAGGTGTTCACGAGAAACAAAGCTACAAGGTGTTTTAAAATTTGTGAATCACCTCTTGTATAATTTCAATAAAAATTCAGAACAAGATGTGTAAAATTTCTCCTATCAATTATGAAATATCTCTCCTATGATACTGTAAAGTGTCTGTCTGTTAAGCATCTGCAAGATGTTAGGTGTCTCAGCAAGATCCCCTTCAAGTTCTGTTCATCTGTTTTTCTTTCATCACAAGAAAGAATGGACAGTTTCATATCTCTGTTAAATAGATCTTTGGACAGGATGATAAGTAATATATGAGACACAAAAACACTGTACACGATTATTATAAAGCCTGTTCTTCAATAAGTGAAGCAAGCTTATAATGATTTTATATCATCAAAATACGACAAATAAAACATATTAGTTACATATTTAGTTTAGCTGGAACCTTCTTCACAATACCTGTATTTATAGCGTAAGTTCCTGCAGCACATGTGATTGGGTTGGGTGATCCCTCGGGACAGTAACTTCCTGCTGGACACACATCCCCTGTGCCTGTGTGACCTCCTCCACTGATGGGTGTGGCTGTGTTGACCCCCAGGGTGCAGTAGTAACCACCACTACAGTTACCATTGGGTGCTGGACTTCCGGGTATATTGCAGTACATCCCACCTGGTGAAGCAAAATGTTCATTTAAAGCATTTTTATTTCACATATCACAAGACAAAGGGCTGAACCACATGCTTGCATTAAGCATTTTAAATATATAAATTGCAAAATATGGCAAATTTAAGCAATCTATTTCATTTATCTCAAGAAATGGGGTCATACTACAACTAGGTCCAAACAATCTAGTTAAGGTCCTTCCTCTACAATCTAACATGATATATTTAAAACAATGCCAATTAATATATAAAACAGAAAAATGTATTTGAAATTATAAAAATAATTATAACAAGTAAGAAGAAAAACATAGCAACACATCTCTGTTACTATGGACAAAGGTAAGCTAAATGCAAACTCAGGCTATTACTTGTCAAAGTGCACCTACATACTAAGAAGACCTGATGGTATTATGGGCTGGTTTTTTTGTTGTTTTTTTATTAAAAGTAGGTCAGAGATCAAAGTCAACTGTATAATGAAGAGGTCCATCCAGTTAAACAACTCTCCAAATATTGATATTGAATCAATCCATGAAGCACATATAAGTTATAGCAGATTAACCAAAAGGTAAACCTGTCCAAATGCCACTTTTTTAATCAAAAGAAGGTCAAAGGTCAAGGTCACAAGGTCCACCGCACAACATAAAGGTCCATCCATTTAAGGGACTGTCCAAATATTGAAGAATTCCAGTGAAGGACAGCAAAGTTAGAACAGATCTAAAAAACAAGGCTTAAAGCGACAGGGACTGTCACAAAACCAGGTTTTCAACATGGAAAATCCAATTCGAAATGAAGATTTTATTTATAAAATGATCACCAAAGAACATTAATACTTTATGTTACATGGCTGAAGAGTAAATAAAGGTCATAACTCTAAGAAATATGGTTAAATTGACAATATAGGTCAAGTCACTATGTACTGGCCATACTGTGTAGATTTGGGCAGAATGCATTCA
>CM037780.1:60647560-60697560 GCA_021229015.1 Solen grandis | reverse complement strand
GAAATGAAGAAGGAGAATTTAAGCAAATAAAAGAATGTGTCACTATATGTTACATGAAAACAAGCTCAAAGGTGTGAAATCAGATTGTCAAAGGGTAATTGTCTCTGACCTGCAATATCAATGCAGGGTAAAATACAAGATTCAAAATTAAATGTTAGTTCAAGGAAATTATGGATATTTTAAAACATGAAAAGCAACCTACAGGAATTATCCAAAGACTGATACAAATGCATTTATTTTATTTCTTATTGAAGGTTTATTAAGCAATTCTAGCAATCAGACATTTATATAATATTTGTCAATATTTGTCAAGATAGCAAGGGCACCGCAACTATGTAAATGAAGAAAAGCATAAGTGAAGCATAAAAACAAAAGCATTCATAGCAAGCCGCTATCAAACAGAAAAGAAAAAAATAAAAAAATATATATATATATTTAGTCATAGTGACCTTGACCTTGATCCATTTTCTAATATATTTTAGTCATAGTGATCTTGACCTTGATCCATTTTCCAATATATTTTAGTCATAGTGATCTTGACCTTGATCCATTTTCCCTGAAAAGCAATTCCAACCTTCCTCTTCCCTAAAGGTATCTACTTATCAAATATGAATGCTATACCTTCATTCTAACCAGTATAAGGGAAAAAAAAATCTATTTTAAGCCATTGTGACCTTGACTTGCCTATTTACCTGAAAAGCAATCCAACTTCCTCTTCCATAGCTATTACCTATAAATATGAATGTATACCTTCATTTTTACCCAAGTTATTGAGCGGAAATGAAAAATCTATTTTTAGCCATTGTGACCTTGACCTTGACCTGATTTACCTGAAAAGCAATCCAAACCTTCCTCTTCCCATAAGCTATCTACCTATTAAATATAATTGCTATATCTAAATTCTAACTTAAGTTATCGAGCGGAAACGAAAGTTTGACGCCCGCCCGCCCAACGACGTTCGGCATTCTAATAACCAGGTTTCAACTAGTTGAAAACCTGGTTAATAAAAAAAAGGGGGGTCAACCTGAGCAGACACAAGATGCCCAATGACACCCGACCGGACATCATAAATTTCCAGAATGACAGACAGTTAAATGCTCATAAAAATGTTCAGATTAACTTGTTTCTATTTTCACAATGACATTACACACATCTGGTACCCATTTCACCTACACATTACCCTGTTACCCTTCTGACCTTAATTACCCCTGGTTCCCAACTCACCTGTGCAGTCAGTGCAGTCTGTGCTAGCTCCCAGTCCTGTTGTAGCACCATATGTTCCTGATGGGCAAGGCTGGATATCAGCTCCGGTTCCCGTGGGGCAATAGTAACCCTGTGTACAGAAAACATGGTCAGGTTCCACTACACCAATTATTCTATGTGGCATTTTTATTTTTCTGTCATGGTACAGTTAATAAATATTTAACATATAAAGAGTTATGGACCTTGATGAGAATGTAGGCCTTGTAATAGTGAACAATTATATAAAGTTTGATGTGACAACAATGCCAACAACAACTATGCCAATGACACTGTAGTGATACCTCAACTTTTTTTTCTATGAAAAACAGACAAGCTAAAAAACAGTCCATATGCCTCTATTACCTGTGGACAGATGTCTGCCCTGTCCCTGTTGACACAGAAGAATCCCTCTGGACAGGTGATACAAGCTGACGCCCCTGTTGTGTTCATGTACGTTCCATTCGGACACGGTGACGGACTATCTGAGCCAATTTCACAGAAGTTACCCTCTGGACAAATGTCACCAGAGATGCCATCTGTGGGGGAGCTGATGTTGGCACGAAGTGTACAGAAGTAGCCTGCGTTACATTGACCTGTTGGCTGGGTCAAGCCTACTACATCGCAGTAGTATCCTGGAAAACAGACCATTACAAACATAGAGTACAGTACAGTTTAGATCAATAAGAATGTGCTTCATACACTTTCCCAGGTTTTATCAATGCAAAATGAAGTTTGGACATTCTAATTTATAGCTAAGTCATCAATCAAATAGTATCATAAACAAAGCCATGTGTTCTTTTGTGTAAACCAGGTCAACCATTGACTACCTGTTATCTCAGTTCAAGTCAACTCTCTGTATGTGGGACTTCAGTAATCATGATATTTAGAGACCTTGTCTTCTCCTGGTTGAACCGAACCATGTGTATGTTTACTTGGGTTTAACATCCTGCTGGCAGATTTCAGACATTTGGACTCTGTCTACATACATAAGACAGATATAGTGCAACAGACAAGTGTCATGATACCACATCCCTTTACATTGTCCTGCCATTTAGACAACCAGTCCTGGAACCTCTCATACATACATGCAAGGAAGCTATATCATTTCTAATAACTGTGGTATAATGCAGCCAGGGACAGAACCAACAACATCTGTGTTAAAGGACAAATACTCTAACCACTTAGCCACTGTGACCAGTTAAATCAAGTCTCCAATTATAAACATGCATCACTTCATCTCCGATTAGGGATTCATCATCATCATCATCATCATCATCATCATCATCATCATTCATAGTCTGTCTACCACTTCCTGGATAGAACTTTTTTCTATTGCTTCTCTCCAAACTTTCCAATCCATAGAATCTGGGGCCAGTTTACTAAACTTGGTACAATCAAATTTGACCTTAGTAATAAGTATGTTGTTCTAAGAAGAGTCTACTCATAACTTATTTTCACAATAAACATAAAGAAATAGACCCATTTCAGTGCATTATAACACAACACATTTTGTAAAGAAAAAATCACAGGAAAAATATTTCTTTTTACATTTGTGAATTTAGGCTTACGAAGATTTTTTGTATGATGTTCAGTGAAATGGGCTCCTGCTGTTTATAGTTAAGACAAACAAGATCCTCTTTCACAATTTGATGCCATGTTCTTCATTGTTCAACCACATGATTTATAACCAAAGAAGACAAAGGATTAATCATTCAAAATATGATAAAAAGAATGAAACAAGAGGGCCATGATGGCCCTGGATCGCTCACCTGATATCATTAGGCTATGTAAAATCAAGTGACCCCTGGGGCAGAGCCAATTTTGACCCCAGGGTCATGATTTGAACAAACTGGGTAGAGGTCTATTAGCCCATGTTACATACCAAATATCTAAACTCCAGACCTTGTGGTTTTTGAGAAGAAATTTTTCTAGATTTTTTTCCAAAATAAGTCTATGTAAAATCAAGTGATCCCTGGGGAGGGGCCAATATTTTCACCAAATATCTAAATGCCAGGCCATGTGTTTTCTAGTTTCCTAAAAAGAAGAATTTTCAAGTTATTTCTATATTAGCCTATGTAAAATCATGTGACCCCTGGGGCGGGGCCAAATTTGACCCCAGGGGCATGATTTGAACAAACTTGGTAGTGATCTACTAGACAATGCTGCACACCAAATATCTAAACCTAGGCCTTGTGGTTTCTGAGAAGAAGATTTTTCAAGTTTTCCTATATTAGCTATGTTAAATCAAGTGACCCCTGGGGGGGGCCAATTTTGACCCCAGGGTCATAATTTGAACAATCTTGGTAGAGAGTCATAAGATCATGCTACATACCAAATATCTAAACTCCAGGCCTTGTGGTTTCTGAGAAGAAGATTTTTTCAAGTATTTCCTATATTAGCTTATGTTAAATCAAGTGACCCCTGGGGCAGGGCCAAATTTGACCCCAGGGACATAATTTGAACAATCTTGGTAGAGAGTCATAAGATCATGCTACATACCAAATATCTAAACTCCAGGCCTTGTGGTTTCTGAGAAGAAGATTTTTTCAAGTATTTCCTATATTAGCTTATGTTAAATCAAGTGACCCCTGGGGCAGGGCCAAATTTGACCCCAGGGCCATGATTTTAACAAATTTGGTTGTGATCTACTAGACAGTGCTGCACACCAAATATCTAAACCCCGGGCCTTGTGGTTTCTGAGAAGAAGATTTTTCAAGTTTTTCCTATATTAGCATATGTTAAATCAAGTGACCCCTGGGGCGGGGCCAATTTTGACCCCAGGGTCATGATTTGAACAAACTTGGTAGAGATCCACCAGACAATGCTACACACCAAATATCTTAACTCTATGCCTTGTGGTTTCTGAGAAGAAGATTTTTCAAGGTTTTTTCCTATAGTAGCCTATGTTAAATCAAGTGACACCTGGGGCGGGGCCAATTTTGACCCCAGGGTCATAATTTTTACAATCTTGGTAGAGAGTCATAAGATCATGCTACATAACAAAAATCAAAGGCTAGGACTTGTGGTTTCTGAGAAGAAGATTTTTCAAGTTTTTCCTATATTAGCCTATGTAAATCAGTGACCCCTGGGGCGGGGCCAAATTTGACCCCAGGGCATAATTTGAACAAACTTGGTAGGATTAATAGACATGCTCACACCAAATATCTAAACCCAGGCCTTGTGGTTTCTGAGAAGAAGATTTTTCAAGTTTTTCCTATATTAGCCTATGTTAAATCAAGTGACCCCTGGGGCAGGGCCAAATTTGACCCCAGGGTCATAATTTGAACAATCTTGGTAGAGAGTCATAAGATCATGCTACATACCAAATATCTAAACTCCAGGCCTTGTGGTTTCTGAGAAGAAGATTTTTTCAAGTTTTTCTATATTAGCCTATGTAAAATCAGGTGACCCCTGGGGCGGGGCCAATTTTGACCCCAGGGCCATGATTTGAACAAACTTGGTAGTGATCTACTAGACAATGCTGCACACCAAATATCTAAGCTCCAGGTCTTGTGGTTTCTGAGAAGAAGATTTTTCAAGTTTTTCCTATATTAGCCTATGTTAAATCACGTGACCCCTGGGGCGGGGCCAATTTTGACCCCAGGGTCATAATTTGAACAATCTTGGTAGAGAGTCATAAGATCATGCTACATACCAAAAATCAAAAGGCTAGGCCTTGTGGTTTCGGAGAAGAAGATTTTTTCAAGTTTTTCCTATATTAGCCTATGTTAAATCAAGTGACCCCTGGGGCGGGGTCAATTTTGACCCCAGGGCCATAATTTGAACAATCTTGGTAGAGAGTCATAAGATCATGCTACATACCAAAAATCAAAAGGCTAGGCCTTGTGGTTTCGGAGAAGAAGATTTTTAAAATTTTCATTTTTAAAATCTATTTTTAGCTCCTGTGACCTAGATTTTTGACCAATCAAAATAATTTTAACAACTTCGGATAAGGGCCCCATAATGAACATTCCTGTGAAGTTTTATCAAAATTGACCAAGCGGTTAAGGAGGAGATGTCGTTTGAAGCAAAATGTTGACGGACGACGGACGGACGGACGACGGACGGACGACGGACGGACGGACGACGGACGGACGGACGACGGACGAAGACCGGTCACAATAGCTCACCTTGAGCCTCTGGCTCAGGTGAGCTAAAAAATTTAACCAATCAGAATGCTGCAAAATCATGCCTACCTGGTGTGCAGGACGTACAATCAGCCTCATCACCAATGCCGGTCATATTGAGGAAGGTGCCTGCAGGACAGTCCTGGGGTGTGCCTGTACCATTTGGACAGAAGTGACCAGCTGTACAGTAGTCCCCATATGCTTGACCCACAGGGTTCGGAACCTCTGATGCCAAGGAACAGTAAAATCCTGGAAAAAAAGTATGAAAGTGCTGAAATCAACTTATTAGATAAGAATGCAATAATGCACTCCAAACATACCAGTACATGTATTTCAGTGTGCCAACACAAGCCCCTTCTTCTCAGTATGATATGTCATACGATTTGTAAACTTAACCCTTTACCTAATGAATATTCATATACAAATGAATGAATTGATGAAAACTGATTGACTGAACTTTAAATGGTATATGAAACGGATATTTCTTTGCCTTGCAGGCTGTGTAGAATCTGAGCTACAATATTGTAAAAGCAAACAGAGGAGACCAAGGTCAGACAGCTGCTGAAAGGTGTCTGATCTGGGTCTGTCTGTTTGCCAATATGTCAAAATGAGTCTGTATGAAGTAATGGCTGTTTAGTTGCCTGTTACAAAGAGAAAAGAAATATTATTGCAAACTTGTTGTATCATGAATCGCTCAAAAGTCTTCGACTGAGGAGAAAATCAGTCTATATTTTTCTCTAATCTGTGCTACATATTACACTGTTTAGGCTTTAATTTCAAGATTTTTCTTTCTCTTGAAAAGCAATATTTCATGGTTCTTAAATTCACCTAACCGGGGTCTAATGATGACAAATACAGATGTTTTCAAAATTACATGCAAAAGTAAAACAGCAATAGTTTGAGAACCAAAGTGAAAATATAAAATTCTCAAATTATCATGAGGCTTGGAAAATTGAGAGAACATGAGGGAATTGTATATTTCAAATCAAGGTTACTTGGTCTATCACTATTCTACAATAAGTATCTGGAACTGTCAATAAATGGTTATAATACAGAATAACGGAGATAGTCTGCTTACCGGCCCAGCAAGTTCCAGATTCTGCGGTGAGTCCGACTGTTCCACAGTAATAGCCGGTTGTACAGTCTGTGCATTCCGTATCAGCTGTCAGGCCAAGTGTGTTACTGAATGTTCCTCTTGGACATCCGGCTCCTGTGATGCTGCCTTGCACACAGAACCGGCCAGCTGGACAGATGTCTCCGGTGGTGCCATCAGTTGGTGTAGAGTTGTATGCTCCCAGAGTGCAGTAGTACCCAGCTGAACAGAGTCCCGACGGTTCTATGTTGCCTAATAATTAAAAAAAGCAAACAATATTGTTTAAGTCTGTGATATGATATATTTTTTTAAAAATGATTTTTCCTCATACATACATTTCTATTGCAATCATTTTTTTAAAGAGATAATACATTTTTTTATCTAGTGCATAAAGATATAGATGAAGTTTCATGGGCAGCCCCAAATTTACACTTCAAGGTTCACTAGAAAATATATGTTAATTTATAATGTATCATTCAGGCAACAGTGACTTCCAAAAAGTTGAGTCTGAGTTTTACACACATATATATTTATATATATACATATACTTTATACATACCCTCTCCGGCACATTAAGATCCAGGACTACAAGGGGTGCACTGTCCAGCCGAGGAAAGCCCGGTTGTGTTGCTGAAGGTTCCCGCTGGACACAGGTACTCCAGATCGAGGCTAGTTCCTGTCGGACAGTAGGATCCTGCGGGACATATCGTTGGCACTGCGACACCACGGTAACTGACATACATGCTGGAGTAGTTACCAGAGGTGGTGAAGTTGGCTGCATCTAGGTCCATATAATCTCCTGTAGGTAATAAGGATTCAGTTAATTATAAAGCTGTCCATTATAATGCCATCCATTATTAAGCTGTCCATTAACTGTCCATTATTAAGCTGTCCATTATAATGTCATCCATTATAAAGCTGTCCATTATAATGCCATCCATTATTAAGCTGTCCATTATAATGTCATCCATTATAAAACTGTCCATTATTAAGCTGTCCATTATAATGTCATCCATTATAAAACTGTCCATTATAAAGATGTCCATTATAATGACATCCATTATAAAGCTGTCCATTATAATGCCATCCATTATTAAGCTGTCCATTATAATGTCATCCATTATAAAACAGTCCATTATTAAGCTGTCCATTATAATGTCATCCATTATAAAGCTGTCCATTATAAAGCTGTCCATTATGTCATCCATTATAAAACTGTCCATTATTAAGTTGTCCATTATAATGTCATCCATTATAAAGCTGTCCATTATAAAGCTGTCCATTATAATGTCATCCATTATAAAGCTGTCCATTATTAAGCTGTCCATTATAAGCTTCCATAATTTTACTTAAACTGTCCATTATACAGCTGTCCATTATAAAGCTTCCATTATAATGTCATCCATTATTAAGCTGTCCATTATTAAACTGTCCATTATAATGCAGTCCATTATAATGCTATCCATTATAATGCTATCCATAATTATGCAGTCCATTATAATGCTTTCCATAATATCATCCATTATAATGCAGTACATTATAAAGCTGTCCATTATAGTGTAAATTCCAATATAGTACAGTCCAACAGTCTTCAAAAAACTTTGATCTTACCATTTGTTTGAGTAACTAAATTAAGGTGCTTTTTCAAAGATTTATTGGCTAGTTCAATACAATGTGGTACCTATATTTGGATCTTAAATATAGCATCATAATAGAATTGCAATGAAGGTTCATCATTATTCAATAAAAGTATACAGAGAAAGATCTCTGTTGATGCAAATGGTGTTTATTGGTTTACATTAATTTTGATATATTATTTCTCTCAAAAATATCTTCAGTTTTGTCTGAAACCTATCCCTTGAAAAATAAGTAATGAAAGAAAATCCAAACATAATGGTCATAAAATATGTTTGGGAGAGGAATAATACATTTAAATCAACAATAGCTATGTCCTGTTAGTGAGAAAACATCAAGGTAGGGTTTCTTACCAATGGCCTTGCAGTATGAGCCCGCGGGACACACATCACATCCGCCTTGGGCCCAGAGGGCTTGGTACTCTCCTGAAGGACATCCAGTCTGGTTGTGGCTCCCAAGGTAACAGAAGTGGCCAGGAGTGCAGGCATAGTCAGGAGGTGTTGGGGAGTCCTGACCCCCAGGGCAGTAGTAGCCGATGGAGCAGAGCCCAGTGGGTTCCCACAGCCCGTAGGATTGGCAGTATGAGCCTGGAGTGCATGCTTGACAATCTGCCAGACTCTGGCCTCCTGTCACGTCTGAAACAACATGGAAATTTATTAAGGCTGATAGACAGATTAATTGGCTCCTAGACAGTTAAAAAAGAAATAATTAAATTCATTATCATTGTCAAAATGACTTTGAAATTTTATGACAATACCAAAGATCAGGTCAATCTAACATAATATGATTTAAAGGTCAACTCTTTGGAAGTCAGTTAAGGGCAAGTCTCTACAGAGGGCAGTGAAGGGTCATGTCCCTACAGAGGTCAGTAAAGGGTTAGTCCCTACAGAGGTCAATAGCAGTCAAGTCTCTACAGAGGTCAGTAAAGATCAAGTCCGTACATAGGTCAGTAAAGGTCAAGTCTCATCAGAGGTCAGTAAAGGTCATGACTTACTGATGAAGGTTCCAGGTGGACAAGGGATCTCTGTTGTTGTACCAGATAGACAGTAGCGACCCAAACTACACTCAACTGGATTTGGAATGAACTGACTTCCATTGCAGAAGTATCCAGCACTGCAGTTTCCAGTGGGTGCGTCCAGGTGGTCAGTGTCACAGTACTGACCCAGGGGGCAGGGGATAGCCATTGGGCTGCCAGCTGGACAGTAGGTGCCTGAAAAACCAATGAGATCATGATATAGAACAGCAGTTTATGTTGTCAGCTTGTTTTCAGGGCTTTTTCAATCTGACGTGTTTTCTGTTTTATTTACTAAAGCTTATGTATCTGTTGGTTTCCTTATCACAACTAATAAAATGGTTTGTATTTATGCAATTCAGGAGAAGTACTAAGACTGAAAGCATTTTTTTCACCTGGAGTTCTTAGTAAATATAAATAGTTGACACTTTTGAATGAAACTAGAACAAAGAGTTACAATCCGTTAGACCATTATGTAACTTATTACATGTTCATAAATCAATATTGCAGTTATAAATAAGGTGATTTCAATACAAGTTGCCATTACAACAACATACCTGGTGTGCAGGGACCCCCTGTAAAGTTGGTCAGGTATGTAGGGCAGGACATGTTGACTGTGAAGCTCACAGAACTGTTGTCATACTCCACTGGCTGGTGACTGAAAGCCCCGCCTGAACAGAACCATCCAGCCGCACAGTCTCCTGTTGGTTCAGCCAGACCGTCCGTCTCACAGTATTTGCCCGCTGGAAATCAGGGTGCAGAAGTTTAATTATCATATGATCACTTTGTGTCAAGGATATTTGGGATATAATTAGTGTAGACTTTTTTGTAAAGGTGACTTATACCTGAGTATTCACCTTGTTGTCTAGTTATGTAAAGTAGACAGATGTGATTCCTTTTTAGTCCTCCCTCCCCACTCAGTAAAATAGGAGTATAACCCTTTCCCTTATAGACTCATTTTGACGCACTCAATAGGTACCACATAAAGCCTGATCTGCAGAAAACCACAGTTAAACCTTATCAAATTTAATTATAAAGTCCTCATTTCCAGACCACTGAGGAGCAGCGAACAGCATAAAACCTGATCAGCCTGCAAGTTACTCGCAGGCTGATCTGGTTTTATGCTGTTCGCATAGGTCTTTTCATGGTTTCCTCTATGAGGGAAAGGGTTAAAAATGTACTTTGATAACATATGATGGTGACTGTTAAAATTCTTGAAACAGAGTTATGCTCAAGTTCAGGGTATTCAAAAAACAGCAAATCCCAAAGGTCAAGAATGAAAGAAAAAGCATATATTTTCCTGGCAAAAGTTTGGAAAGGACCATTAAAGAAAATGTCATATCTACTCACAAGTACATGATCTACAGTCGAATATGTCCTGACCACCTGTAGCATTGTTGAAGGTACCCGCAGGACACAGGTACTGGGTGGCATATTCTGTCCCGTCTGGACAGTATGACCCTGTGGGTTAAATTATCATAAAGTTGAAAACAGTCTCGCTTGTATTTATATACATTTATTGTTATTATTATCATCAGTTTATCATGAGAAAGAGAATACTGACAAGAAGCAGGGAATAGACCCAATGCCTTGTTATGACATTTATAACAGATACAAATATCCATGATAATTGCAATTAAAGGGTCAATTACGTTTCAAGAATTTGTTTTAATAAAATTTGACATAAAATGTGTTTAGATATTGCAAGACTGAAGTAACAGAAACAAAACATGATTTGTTTGGAAATTGTGAAGCTGAAGTAATCGAAACAAAAACAATTACCGGGTAGTTCTATACAAATTGCAAATTGTTCTTTGAAATTTACTCATATTCTGAAAATAAAATCATAATGAACAGAAAATATGCTTATGAAATTGCAAAACTTATCTTGAAGAAGTTACAATCGATGTATACCTCGAGGGCAGACGGTACTTGTGTAGTTGTCCTGGTTGGCTAGACAGTAGAAACCCGCTGGACACGTCTTACACAGGGGCAGCCTCATCTCATCACCATAGGTACCAGCAGGGCAGGGTAGGGCTGTTGTTGTGCCCAGGGGGCAGTAGTGGCCAATAGGGCAGGGGCCTGTGGGGTGGGGCAAAATGAGAATTCAGTAATATAGAATTATTGAAAGAATTGATGACAGATACCATTCTGTATACAGAAAAACTTGTGAAGAAAGGCCACTAAAAAGAAAGTCGCCTTTATCTAGAGATGGCTGTAACTCTCTTAAAATCCTGTTACTTTCTCTGTTCACAAATTGTTTTTCATAAGGCTATTATTCAAAGGTGACCGCTAATACAGATCTGACTAAATTCTAAAATTGTGCTCTGAAACTAAATGCCTTTATGTGAATTTAAAACAGCATTTCCCTATATGCCTCATCTTTCAAACCATATGTGAACTCAGCTTTTATGTATCCTACCTCCAGTTCCTGTGTTGTTATTTTCCGGTGAGCCTGTATCAACTCCCACTTCACAGAAATACCCCTCGTTACAAAGGTCAGTTGGAGCAGCGAGACCGGGGGTTGCGCAGAAGTTTCCGCCGGAACACTGGAGGCACTCTGATACGTCCTGCAACATGGTGGTGGGATTGTACGTGCCCGCATCACACATGGAGTAGTTATAACCATTGGCGCCCGGGCAGTAGCGGCCTGTGGGGCAGGGATCCATGTAAGCCTGGTTAACGCAGTAGTATCGGGGCAAGCAGACGTCACACTCGGTCGCCATAGTTCGGTTCATGTAAGTGCCTGCAGTGAAAGAAGTATTAAGGGTCAAAATTTCATTCATTCCATTAAGGTCACTGGAGTCACTGAAGTTGTTTTGATGCAGTAAATATTTCTAAGTTTGTGTTTACATTAAACTGGCAGTAGGTATTCCTACAGTTATGAAAGTTTGGAATAAAAAATATCAATAATTCAGTGTCTAGGTAAAATATCTACATAATTTACATTTGCAGGTTCATATTAGCTGCAAAAACACCACCACAGAATGTGAAAGTCATGAAATTTTGCAGCTGTATAGTATTACAAAGGTTATAAATAGGTTACCCCTGGTAACAGAAAAACTCTGAATCTTTAAACTGAAAATGATTTATTTTCAACTGAATATAGCCAGATACTTATAAACAGAGATTGGCAGCTTATTCTTTGCCCATATCAATTTTCTGAAGTCACGCGCGGCCAACAAGACTTCAACCAGACACAGACAGGATTGGAAATCAAATATCTATTCATGATAAGTTTCAATGGATTTTAAAGTAATATAGTATTGATATGTATGGTTATTTTGTTTAGTAATTATTTGTTAAATTACTTTTGACATAAACAAATGTCAGTGAGATTGATCGACCACACAGCTAGACACAATTTAGAGAATCAATCAGTAAGCAATCATTCTACATGTCTGCCTTTGAAGATTTGTGTTACTAACAAGAACAAGAAGACCCTAACGGCATAAATAACAGGTTAATTCCTGCATGTACATGTGGCTATCATGTATCTTGACGTATTCTCATGCCACGGTTAGTCATATAGGACCAGTTATCTACCTGTCTTTCTTCCTCTCTCTCTGTTCATTACAATTTAACTAAAAAACAAGGCAGTCCAAAGGACAGCTATATCCCCCACCACTGCCTTAATAAAAACCTTTTCAGCACTACTGTTGTAGTGGGGTTTAAAACTGCATTTTATGTTCAGAAAATATAGCATGGAAACAAAAATATCCAGGAATGAACACTGAACCATCAAATGTGACCTTGAACTTGGAGCCAACATGACTGTCACCTGTGTTCTGCACATCGCCTCAATTTGGTTTATAATTGAGGCAAGATTCATTAAAATCCTTCAAGGGGTATAGGAGATATGGAGCGGACATGAAATTGTAAGGAAATAGAAGGTTCAAACACATGACCCTCAAGTGTGACCTTGACCTTGAGCCGACATGACTGCAACCTATGTTCTGCACATCGTCTCAGATATATATTTGAGGCAAGATTCAAGAAAAAACTAAAAGGGGTATAGGAGATATGGAGCGGACACAAAATTGAAATGGAAATTGAAAGTTCAAACACATAACCTTCTAGTGTAACCTTGACCTTGAGCCTACATGGTTGCCACCTATGTTCTGCACATTGTCTTAACTAGGTTTACATTTGAGGCAAGTTTCACGAAAATCCTTCAAGCATTATAGGAGATATGGAGGGGACACGAAATTGAAATGGAAATTGAAGGTTCAAACACATAACCTTCTAGTGTGACCTTGACCTTGAGCCTACATGGCTGCCACCTGTGTTCTGCACATCGTCTCAACTAGGTTTACATTTGAGGCAAGTTTCACGAAAATCCTTCAAGCGGTATAGGAGATATGGAGCGGACACGAAAACGTTATGGACAGACAGACAAAGGCCATTCCTATAAGTTATTAACCCCCCCTCCCGCTTCGCGGCGGGGGACTAAAAAAGTACTCCAACCATGCAACCGTCCACTACTTTCCTTCATTCAAACTCACTTTAGCATTCATTTGATTTACTAAAAGTATTTGGAAGTAATTGTTGTTTCGTAAGATTCCCCCCAAGCCATACCAAAATGTCTGATCCCTGTGTGACAGGTGGGCGCGCTTTCGTTAACCCTCGAGGCATGCAATAAAGCACATTATTTTGGAAAGCTGTTCATAAATTTCTGATATAGCCAACAAAAGTTATTTCATGAAGGTGATGTCATGATATGTTAACCCAGGTCAAGTCCAGTTCAGTTTTCTACTCACCATCTGGGCAAGGTAGTGGTGCGGTACTTCCCTGGGGACAATAGTGACCAATCGGACACACGTTGCCCGTAACACCGTCCGTTGGCGTGCTGGTGTTGGCGTTCATCGTACAGTAATAGCCAGCCATGCATTCACCTTAAAGTCATGTGACACATTCAGTTAATAATTTATACATCACATTGAAACTAATATAAATCTGTTAATTTGTATTGTGCTATATATAAGGTTATGATGAAATTATACCAAAATGCAATGGTAAAATCATAAGATTCTGCTTATCATATTAACATAAAGTTTATCAAATTGTATCAACATTCTTTTTTCTTGCAACAAGATCATCCAATTAAGAAATATGTGATCATATAAGAACATAAATATATGGTTGACGTTTTTTTGCATATCTTAGAAATAAATATTTTGAATCAATAGATAATATCAAAAAACATGTCTATTCTCAAATACAAGTTTATTTTGAATATTCAAAGAAGTATAAAAATGAAAAAAAAAAAGGTGAAACTTTTTAAAGTCCACTTTGTGGCCTGATATGTACCGTGAACTAAACTTGGAGCATGGGAATTTCTCCTTAAACTATTGTGATATTACTGTATAAAGTGTTTAACCCTTGACCTCATGGATATTCATATACAAATTTGAGACTTCATGAATATTAATTAAATGGAACTTAAAATGGTTTGACATGCAAACTGTATAGAAACTGAGCTTCAATATTGTATGAGCAATCAGAGGAGTAACAGAAACCCTTGGAAGAAGCTGTCTGATCCGAATCTGTTCTGTTGTCAATGCGTTCAAATGAGACTATAAGCAGTAAAGGGTTAAGATTGTGCTTTCATTTGTTTTAGATAATCTTTAACCCTTTCCCTCATATAGACTCATTCTGATGCACTCAATAGGTACCACATAAAGCCTGATCTGCAGAAAACCACAGTTAAACCTTACCAAATTTAATTATAAAATCCTCATTTCCAGACCACTGAGGAGCAGGGAGCAGCATAAAACCTGATCAGCCTGCGAGTTACTCGCAGGCTGATCTGGTTTTATGCTGTTCGCATAGGTCTTTTCATGGTGTCCTCTATGAGGGAAAGGGTTAAACAAAATGAACTGCATATCAACACATGCCACAGTGCAGTAACTAATTACAACTGATCTTCAATCAAGCTGACAATAATTGATAATCCTAACACATATAATAATGGCACTACAATGTCTCCATCACTTGGCATCTAAACTGTGTGGCATGCAAGTAGCAAGGGAAGACTGATGTCCGGGGTGTGTCGTACACATTGAAAAAAAAAAGGTAATATATTTAAAGCAATATGAACTAGAAAAATCTGCTTAATGCCAACATTTTGGCTTCAAAGACCAAAATTTACATCATTCTTCTAGTTCTGTGAAAATGTCATTTCATATTTCAAAACATCAAATTTAGGAATACATGTTTGCTTGTTGGATTTAACATCCAACCAACTGTGTATCAGTTATCTGGGGATTTTTAGTAACATGAGAGAGATATTGTTTGTTTGTTGGATTTAACATCCTGCCAACAGTATTTCTGTCATTTAGAGACCCTACTTGAGACAGATATAGTACTGCCTCAGTACGATAACATGCCTTAGACAAGTGGCATGATACCACACCCCATCACATTATCCTGACACTGAGCCAACCAGTCCTGAAACTACCCTTGTGTGCTTAATGTCAATATCAAAAGAGATGTACAGATACCAGTTTCAGTGACTTTGGTACATCACAGCTAGGGATCAAATCCATGATGACCACAAAACACTAGCAATACAAGTCATGTTTAAAAAAATGTATCACACATAAAGAGAGGAATGACAAATACATGATACATACATTTTAACCAAAATGTTGATTTTAAGCAGGTTTTTTTTTTTTTTTCAGTTGACATACATACATACATTTTGTCTTAAGGAAATAAATTTATAAATATGATAAGGTAATATTGTTCAACTGAAAGCTGACACAAATTATTTGTCCACACTACCCTTTATTTATTGTCTGTGCTGTTTTCTACCCAATCAAAAATCTTACTAAAACACAACACACATGCATCTTAAAGTTTAACTACGTTGCAATGTCTCTTTCAGACAAACTAAAGGCGTGACATTTAAATTATAGACAATATTCACTCCTATCAAACATCAGGTGTATAATTAGGTATACAATTATTTATTTTCTCAGTTTAATTTCAATAAAAAAAAATTAACAATGAATAATTAGTAAGTAAAATGTATTTAATTTTATGCAGATTGAAAAATAAGTTCTTATAATGTATATAAATCTTACTCAAATGTTTCAGGGTTGGACTAGTACTACACATCTGGGAAGTATTTAATTTGAAATCCTCAAATTTTAGGAACATAGAACGCATTTCTTTACATTATTTCCAACTATCAACAATTTTATGAAGCAAAAAACAAGCTACAGTTCACTACATTAAAATAAAACATGCCAAAACTTGATGATCACAACAACAAATGTACAGTGCAGGGTCTAAAGAGTTGACCATATCCTTACAATTGTCGCAAGCTTCAAAATACAGTGAATAAACAAAATTAAACAAATTTTATTGCTTCATTCTCAAACAATACAGTGCTGTAATGAAAAATAAAAATTATTCATTATCAATTTGATAAATCCTTAACATGCTGGTGTCTATACATGAGGGACTGAATTTTTATTGTCACTGCTGAAAATTCCCTAAAAATGACACTTTTTTTTAATTAATCAACTTTGCATCAGTTCTGTTAATCAAAGAGCCAGAGGTGAAATTTCTTTATAAATTAATAATGCATAAGAATCATTCTACTTGGTTAATTGAGATTTTCTTCCTACTTATACACTCTAGTACGTTTAATTCTGGATGTCATAAAATTAAGGGCTTGATGAAAACCCATGTAACTGTTTCATTATGGACATTGTATATAAATATATACCAACCCTATAAATGCTATTATTTATCTTATAAATGAGAATTAAAAATATAAGATTTTTTTCATATAAATTTAACACTCAATATTTTGAACAATTATTTTGCTATAATAATTAGGACAAAATTTCCCCCATTCTTTTTCCGGATTTATGATTACATTTAATTACTATTGGAATTCATTAAAATAATTTTTCAAACATCAGGGATCATATTCATAATGGGTCCTTAGGAACAGAATTCCCTTAGTTTCTAAGATTTTCCTTAAAATCTCATAGATTTTCCATAGTTAATAAGGATTTCCTATTGTCTTATTTATAAAACACCTTAGGAGATTTATTCAAGTTAAAGAATTATTTTCCTTAAAAACTAAGGAGCTTTATGAATACAACCCCTGGAGTAATTATTCATGGAATAATACAATATAAGATATTATTATGGATAAGAGTCCAATCTCTATTAAGAAAATCATAGACACTTTACAGATAAATGTAGAAATGTTTTGCAAACACAGCCTAATGCAATTTATCTTGCAAACATACTCTAATACCATTATCTTGCAGACACTTCCAGGGCTTATCTTGTGGAGATACTGCAATTATCTTGCAAACATAATCACAATTTCTTGCAAACATGCAATTATCTTGCAATCCTAATGAAATTATCTTGCAAACATGCAATTACCTTGCAACCATATCTTACAAACAACCTTGCAACCATATCTTACAAACATGCAATGATCTTGCAAACATGCAAATAAATATCTGGCACACCACATGCAAATATCTCGCAAACACCATCACAAAATTTATGATGTCTTAGGTTGTTGAAAATTATAATGAGGTCAAAATATCATTGTCTTGGACATGCAGTGGACCTTCCCAAAGTTAACAGACATATCTAGTTATAATATCATCCAGAAGCTAACAGTCTACCATGTCATTAATGACGGACCTAGTTTACTCTGAAGACATAATTATGTTTTCTTATGTGAGCAGTTGACCTAGTTATAAATGGAAAATCACTGCACTTTTCACTACAAAAATAGGAAAAGGTCCTTAGTGCAGTTGCAAAATAAATGGAAAAAACTTTTTTGCAGTAAGTGTGTAAAAGTTAAAATTTGGTCTTAAATTATTTATTTATTTAAATTATTTTTGTAAATGTGATACAACAACATAAGATGAAAACTGTGAGGCTTGACCAGAACTCAAACCTAGAACTTTTCAATTACAGAGTGAATGCTCTACCCACTGAGCTACCTAGTCAGGCTGCAGATTTTCATCTAACATTTGTAAGTTATCAGTACTGTGGCACCTATACAGCCAGAATTCACTTTTGTAAAAGCGATATATAAGAATCTTCAGATGATTAATGGAGTTAAGACCAAACAAGAACTTGACACATCATCTCCTTACATGTATAAAAATATTTTGTACTTTCACTTCATTCATATAGTGCAGCAAACACATTCCATCTGTGCAAATTTTTCATATTAACAATGATTGGGATATTATTCACACTTCACAGCAGTGTCAGATGTGATTACAGGTATACATGCATTCCTTATTACAATTAATGGAACTCACAGGCTGGGTACATTAGGGAAGGTGTATTTAGAAGTCAGATATTGAGGGATTCAGATATTTTCATATACAACAGCAGGATGAATATATACTGGTCAAATATTGAACCATCAGAAATTTGAAATATAAGGGCCTGAAAAAATTGGGTATTAAGAAAAGGCCTGATAGATATTGGACTGAGATACTGAGAAAAGGTTATTAGGAGGCCTGAATATAATGGCCTGATAAATATTGGAACTGAAAAGGGTGGGGAAACATATTGCATTCTCAGTATAGAGTAAGAGCATATTGAGATATGCATTTTTCTCAGTTAAATGAGATAAGCAATCTCAATACAGAGTGAAGGGATATTGAGATATATATCTTTTCTCAATTGAATGGATGGGTAAAAATTGCAATCTTGGTAAAGAGCAAGGGTATAATGGGATTGAGATTGAAGGACGATGTTATTGCTGGGAACATGCTTTTCTTGTGTCTTTACCAACTATTCCTCCAGCTGAAAATGTTCATAATCATGATGCATTAACTATAAGCTATCAAAACCTAAAATATTGATATTAGTCAATGAGAAAAAAAAAGACGTTTTTTACTCCAAATACAAAATAAATAAAACATAATAACACTTTATGTGATATTGTAATCTCAATTAATCTAAGAGATGGATACGATAACTCTCACGAGTTTTGATAATAATGCTTTTTTGCTACATCCCATTAGTTATCCATAGCAAAACTTAAGATTGTATACATATTAAAATTTAACAAGAGCTGTCCATAAGACAGCGCGCTCGATTTTTCTCAGTTCGCCATTAAAGAAAGGGCCAATCTTTGATGTTATTAGAGGTTGTTGCCCAACCTATTTGCTATTTGTAAATACAGCCAAAAAATATCTAAGTATAAAAAGGTAAAATTGAAAATTCACTGCATATAGGATTATGGGCCCTGCCAGTAAAGTTGAGGTAGTGTGGGTGAACAATAAATCAGTATTCCAAGTTATGGTGGAATACCTGTGATAGTACAACTATGTAAAAAAATTACCATGATTTTGGTTGTTTTCTAAGTATGAAAGTGGCATAACTTAAGAAGTAGTACAGCAAGAGTTATGGGCCTTGTTAATAAGGTAGAGGTAATGATGGTGAATATGTACTTGAAGTTTCAGTTGAATACCGTAGATAGTATTGAAGATATACAACTTTGTAAAAACTTTAACCTTGATTTTGGCTGTTTTGTAAGTATGAAAGGGGCATAACTCCAAAAATAGGGTAGCCAGGGTTGTGGGCCTTAGAAGTAAGGTAGAAGTGATGATGGTGAATAAGTATTTTAAGTTTGGGTGGAATACCTTTGATAGTATTTAAGTTATTGATGTTTGAAAAAAACTTTAACCTTGTGTTGCAACGCCGACGCCGACACCGACGCCCGAGTGACAGTATAAGCTCTCATTTTCTTCGAAAAGTCGAGCTAAAAATCACTTCCACATCACCAAACAAACATTTATAAATATTAAAAGTGACTGTTGAAGAAAACCTTAACTACAAGAACGTTTTGCATACAAATGGTAAACAAATATTATGATAACCAATTATCCCAAATAGAAGAAAGACTAACATAAAGTTACTATAGCAACAAGTGCCTACCTGTGTAGTTGCTAAGACCGGATGAGCCGCAGTAGCGACCAGCCGGACAATCAACGCAGTCAGTATCCACGGTTCCACCAGTTGTGCTAAGATAGGAACCAGCTTGACATGGTATTGGAGTTCCAGTTCCCTGCGGACAGTAGCTTCCACTTGGGCAAACATCTCCGTATGCCAGTGCCGTGGGGTTCTGCAAGATGGCGCCACTGCTGCAGTAGAAGCCGGGGTCACATTCACCAGAGGGGGCAGTCAAACCTGAAATATTGGTGACTCATTAAAATATGTAAATTTGATTTTTACTTCTAAATGAGATGGAGAATTGACCTGATTTATGTTTGATTTTAACTCTAGATTAAAATGTTTCCTGACCGATACACTTAATAAAATTGAAAAAAATTGTTCCATAAATAAACTTTGAAAGATGTTTTTACATCTTTCATTTCTTTACTTGAAGTATTATGAATATAAGCAATGAAAATTGATTCACTGAAGAGTTCATGACTTTTTTCCCTTTTTATCACTGTCAAACCTGCTGACGGCTAGCAAAACTTTAACTAACCGATTGACCTTCGAAACAGTTTAATTTTTATAAGGCTATGACCTAAATGTTGACATTTTAGATTTAACAGTTGCAGTAACCATATCACAGCCATATATTAACATCCTGCTCATTTCAGATGGCACCCAGGCAGAATAATCAACCAACAACAGAAAATCTTCCACACAAGAAAAATCATGTGACCAGACTGGGACTCAAACCTACAGCTGTGTGGTGCTAAGTGACGGTAAGTCAGTGACAAAGATCACTCAGACACAGAGGCCCCCTGGCCTGGATATTCAATCTGTACTCACCATCAGTGCCACAGAACCAGCCTGGGGTACAAGCCATGCAGGCAGACACATTCTGTAAACCAGTCAGGTTGGAGAACGTCCCAGCGGGACATGGTGCCTCAATACTCGACCCTTCTTCACAGTACGACCCAGCAGGACAAACATAGCCATTCACGTTGTTAGTGGGTGTGGCTGTGTCGGAGCCGGTCAGACAGACGTACCCAGCACTGCAGGGTCCAGTCGGGATAGATAACCCTGGGGAGGAATAGGAGAGTTTAAGAAAAATATCAAAATATAATCCTGAAAATATCTGATTTTTTTTTCAATTTAACACATATGTTTTATAAATGTTTTATGTATGTCAGAATTACATTTTAAAAGAGGTATATTTCAGTAAGAACAAAACAGAAAATCAACAAATCCTTCCAATCATCCTTTTTGTGATCAATTATTGTCCAGATGCATTACAAACTACTTTAATTATTACTTTTTCTTTTTTCAAACACAGGCCTACTGTTTATAAAGTCACACTTCCTTAAACAGTTATTTCTTTTTATCAAAATTCATGCATTTACTATGTATAAACATAAATACCGATAAGAGAGAATCATCAGTCTAGGTAATTAAATCCCAGCTACACCTTAAAAAATATTAAACTTAAGTAAAACAGGATAGGAAGCAATGGGATGCAACACAATAGGACAATGTGCATCTCAATGTGCATGATTCTTAACCCTTTCCCTCATATAGATTCATTTTAACCCTTTCCCTCATATAGACTCATTTTAACCCTTTCCCTCATATATAGAATCATTTTGACGCACTCAATAGGTACCACATAAAGCCTGATCTGTGGAAAACCACAGTTAAACCTTACCAAATTTAATTACAAAGTCTTCATTTCCAGACCACTGAGGAGCAGCGAACAGCATAAAACCTGATCAGCCTGCAAGTTACTCGCACGCTGATCTGGTTTTATGCTGTTCGCATAGGTCTTTTCATGATTTTCTCTCTGAGGGAAAGGGTTAAACAGTTTTCAGTTAAATGTTTAAAGTAACGTGTAATAAAATTTGTGTAAACTGATGCCTGTTTTAAGTTCTAAATGTTTATATTCATGAAATACACATACCTAGAGATTCACAGAACTGTCCTGGAGAGCAAGGAGTGCATTGTGAAGAATCCTGTAATCCAGTTTGGTTGTTAAACGTGCCAACCGGACAAGGGAAGTCCAAGGCTGAGGTGGTGTTTACCAGACAATAGGATCCAGTTGGGCAGTCGAACGGTTCATATGTTCCAGTAGATGCACCAAGTACGGCTGTGGCTTCAACTGGGTCACAGTATCTTGAAAAAGGGACAAAACACACAATTATTACTGGTATATATTGATTAAAAGATAACTGCAACTCTTCCATTATAACATAAATATTTAAATTGTGCTGGATTACTGTAAAAGATTTTACATTCACTGACATAAAAAAGCTGATGTTTTAGCTATAGCTTGTATTTTGATATAACAAATATCTTGTATACATACTTTCCGACAGGACAATCTAGGCATTCCGTTTGTCCAGTTGCATCCTGGTACATTCCGGCCACGCACTCCAGAGGCAGTCCGGTTTCACCTGGACAGTAGTGACCAGCCGGACATGTGTAGTTAGCTGGAGTGGCACTGTTCTGTCCGGCTGGACAGTAGAAACCGGGTGCGCATGGTCCAGTTATACCCATATTGGAGCAGTAGTAGCCGGGGGTACACTGGTCACAGTTAGATAGATCGATGTTTCCAGTGTTACTGGAGAAGGACCCTGGGGGACAGGGAGTGGGTGTTGTTGATCCAGCAGGGCAGTAGCTGTTGGCTGTACACAGGGTCTCATTGGGCGTGGTCGCTCCACTTATACAGAAATACCCTGGAGTAAAAGTGTATTGAAAATAATAAAAGAGATAGAAAATAGTAAGTGATACGCTTGAATGAACACAATGCCCCTGCGGGGGACCTTAGACCTTGGAGATCAAGGTCATTTGAAGGTCAAGGTCAACTAGCGGGTAAAGCTCATCAAGGTGTATCACCTATAAAGTTTGGAGGCTGTAGGTGGAAGGACTTCTGTGTTATGGTCAAGGTTAAAGTTTTGTGAACAGACCGACAAACAAACAGACAGACAGACCAAAAACAATATGCCCCACAATCTATCAATGCAGAGGCATAAAAATGAAATATGTTCATACAAATACAGATTAAAAGTAGGCTAGATATAATATGATAGAAGCAACTACAAATATCACTAAAAAAAAATTAATATCTCCACATCCCAACTTATCTTCAGGTAATGTGAGTGTAGGAAGGGGCATGACAGATCAAGACAAGCTTGATTCAAATATAGCCCTTGCTTCAAAGATATATGATAATAATACGCAAAAATAAATGTTAATTTTGTTATGATAGAAAGATCTGGTAAGAAGTCATGGTGATACTGAACATGAATATAAAGCAGTCAACATCCTAAACATCCTGATAAGTTATCAACAATTTCTTAGAGATATTAAAAAAACATCCCGATGTAAAAAAGTTAAATGCTATAATTTAATATTATAAGTTCTAATATTTTCAATATATAATATTTTTATTTCAATCTGGAAACAAGGTCTTAAAACATATCCCAATCATTCACAATAGCCCCTGGGTTGGACCAGTACTTTGTGCCCAGATATATCATGAACAAGTCATGCCCCCATGGTGTTCAAAGCCAACAACTTTCACATCAACAGTCTAGTAGGCTACCACTAGACTTACGTGTGCCACTCCTTCACCTTTTTTAATATCCTAAGTATTTTATAAATATATCTAAAATAATTATCAATGAAGATGCCACTATGATGGATAGTAGGTCAAGATGTTGCCATAGTTACCTGGGTCGCACATGCCCTCGGGTGCCGCCAGTCCGTACTGGCTACAGTAATACCCTCCGTCACATGCCACGGGATAGTTGGCGCCTGAGGGGCAGTACGTGCCCGGCCAGCACTCTCCACCAGTGTAGTTGACCGCTGGACAGGAACAGCTGGACGCTGTGGTCGTGTTGAAGATGGACACGGGACTGGTTTGCGTGGACATACCTGTGCAGTACCAACCTGCTGAACAGTTCCCAGATGGTGAGCTGAGTCCATCAACTGTAAGGAAAGAAAAACAGGGAAATTACTTTTTTATCATATCGTCCATTGAAAGCCAGAAGGGGCTATCAGCCTTCTTTTTAAATATGCTGATAGCCCCTTCTGGCTTTCAATGGACGATATTGACTATTTATCAAGATAGAAACAATTGAAGTGATTACCTTTAAATTTTTACACTGACCTAATTCTAGTTGGTAGGTTGGACTAGCACTGGGAGACTCTTGAAACTCAGCAGGGATCAAACTCACAACCTCGAGATGCATTGTCATAGGACTTTACCATATGGCCTTGTTTGTGAGGCCAAACATTCCACATCAAAACAAAGAATACTAAGAAAAAAGGATATTAGGAATTTGATATAGTTAATATACAATGGTTTTTATTATGTTGCATTACTCTAGCCACACAGCTACTAGGATCACTGTTTTCAAACAAAAGGTAATAGCTATCATGTTATATTATCAGAGACTTACATTCGCAGTACATTCCAGCTGGACAATCCAAACAGTCAGTCAGGTCATCTGATCCATTTGTTGGATTGTAGTATCCCTTTGGACACGGGAACTCAGCCGAATCTGTTGTTCCCAGTGGGCAGTAGAAGCCTGCTGGACACGGGTACAGGTTGTAGTCGGTTGTGTTTTCCCGACAGTAGAACCCTGCTGGACAGTCCACACATGTTGCCTGGCCGACAGAATCACTGGAAACAAATACACACCTCATGAATACCTTATGAATATTCATGTACAAATTTATGACTTGATGAATATTTCTTTCATGAACTTAAAATGGTATAGGAAACAATGGTATTATTAGAGCAATAGAAGCAATGGTCATATGATGCCAAAAACTCCACACGCTAAGTTGCTACAGAGGTAGTTGAAATCGCCCTTCGTTCGTTATATAATAATCCAGAGTAAAGGTTATGAACCTTTCATTCAAAAGTTGCATACCTCAGTAGGGCTTCCCTTTCTTCAGTACTAGTGAACCTGACGTATAATTCTACCTGTTGTTGTGTATGTGTAGAAACTGACAAGGTATTTGATTATTTAAGATACTTGAATGTTTGCCTTTTTTTTTAAAGTTAAGAAATGCTCTAAAAGAAACCTAACTCACCATCATGAAAAATTATGTGTGGACTACTTTAGGTCAATATCATACCATGTAGTTTCTAATGCAGAGCACTACATTTTCTTTTTACAGGAGTAGATCTTCATGATGTAAAATGGGTTGCTGTTCTGATATTTTAGGGATATTTTGTTCACGCTTAAAATTGATGTTTCCAGAGCAAAATAATGGTAAAAAAAAACAATAACACATTATAAGCAGTTATGGTTATTATTTAAACGTCTGTGTAATATATTCCTCTTGTGTTCGTTAGTGCAGAATCGCATTGCATGGATGCACACTAAGGGCGGAGGGTACAGTTACACTTGCCATGGAAAATATGCAAATCAGGTAGGTCAGCAAGGCCTGGTTTTGTTTTTCAGCTACATAAGATGGCTGTTGCCATCTAACAAGAAACACTATAAGGTTTAGGCCACCAAAAGATAATACCTGTATCTTCCGGCAGGACAAGGTATGGGGATCGTGGAGCCAGTGGGGCAGTAGTAACCTGCAGGGCATTCGTCTCCCATGCCTGTGTTGTTCACTGCACTAGAGGGGGTGGCAGTATTCACACCTGTAAATGGACACCGTGAGATTTTATATATGTATCATTTCTTTGGCTTGTTACAGCTTTAACACAAAAAGGAGTCTGGTAGTCCTGATTTATTATATTGATGATTGCATTTTGAAATATCAACTACTGCTATCATGTGTTGTATGTTATGATATGCATTATGTATATGGGCCAAAGACCTTTTGTTCAATAAAACACTGAACTGAAATTGAATTTCTTCTGTTTCTATGCTTAATTAAGAAATTTTATATGAAATAGAGGTGACTAAAAACTGAAAATAAACATACCTTAATAAATTATGAAACAAGGAATGTGCAGTAAAACTTGCACTATCACTGTGATGAATCTCCCCACCTACACCCACTTGACTCAACAACATGATTTTTTTTTTGAAAATTTTTGTTTTTTTTTGTTTTTGTTTTTTTTTTAGGACAAGATAATGCACTGATTCTTATATATCTTTTGTAAACCTGTAACATAGGGAAACTGTCAAAAAAAAAAAAAAAATAAATAAAACAGCAAAAAGCCCAACTTCACAATCCAAAATCATAATTTACCATGCAGAGTTCTTACCTAGTTCACAGTAGTATCCTGCAGAGCAGTCTCCGGATACAGCAGACAGTCCAGGTAACTGGCAGTATTTTCCTCCATCACACTGGGTGCACTCTGACTCCTGAGTGATGCCTGTGATGGGGTTGTATGTTCCTGCAGGGCAGGGCTGGATGTCAGCCCCAGTACCTGTGGGGCAGTAGTGACCCACAGGGCAGGGGTCAGCACGGTCTCTGTTGACACAGTAGAAACCCTCAGGGCATGTGTAGCACGTGGATGAACCTGTATGGTTGGTGAAAGTGCCATTCTCACAGTGGAGGTGTTGGGTTGAGCCTGTGGGGCAGTAGGAGCCCTCAGGACAGATATCGCCCGTCACACCATCTGTTGGGGCATTGTTGCTGGCACCCAGTACACAGTAGTAACCTTGAAACACAAAGCACAAATAAATGTCTTGCAGTCAATGGTGCCCTGCTCACATAAACAATGCATATAATTATGGTAAGGAAAATGAAAAAAAAATGTGTCACCAAATCACACTGTATTTTATTAATAGTTCAAAAAGGAAACCAAAAGATAAAAATCTTCTAGAAGAGTTACCTTGGAGGCAATCACCACCAACAGCTGACATTCCAGTCTGGTCACAGAATTTGCCCGGATCACATGCCAGACAGGCTGTGTCATTGGTCCTCTGCGTGTAGGGCTGATATGTCCCGGCTGGACAGGCTGTGGGCTGGTAGCTGGCCTCTGGACAGAAGTGACCAGTTGGACATTCATCTCCATATGCCTGTCCTATAGGGTTAGCTGCCTCTGAAGAGTTGCTACAGTAATATCCTGCCAGACAGTTTCCTGAGGGAGCCGTTAATCCAGGAGAGTCACAAAACTCACCCGGGGGGCATAAGGTGCATTCTGATAGGTCCGTCAGCTGGGCCATAGATCCATAAGTTCCTTTTGGGCAGTTGGTTGGTGTGGACGAACCATTCACGCAATATGTTCCCTGTGGGCACTGTCCACCATTTGTTGTTGGATTGGGTTCAGTTGCTCCCAGAGTGCAGTAGAATCCTCCAAAACATTGTCCAGTGGGCTCGTTGATGTTGGGTGTCTCACAGAAGTACCCTTGTGTACAGAGGGTGCACTGGCTGGTGTTGTGAAGACCTGTGGTGTTGCTAAATGTTCCGATGGGGCAGGGATTGGCTCCAGCAGTCTGGGTGCCTAGTGGACAGAAGAAACCAGCAGGACAAACCTTAGGAGTGACCACTCCATGAGAAGCTTCTCCAACTCCACTCTGTTGTTCAGATATTGCTTCATTTTGATCGCAATAGCTTCCCTCTGGACAAATGACACAAGTGCCTTGTTCAGTGTTCGGCTGGTAGTATCCGGAGGCACATGGCGTCTCAGTGGCACTACCCACTGGGCATTCATGTCCGGCCAAACAATCATTGCCGGGGGGCTGGGGCGTAGTGCTTCCAGCGGGGCAGAACCACCCCACATCACAGTCTCCATTGGGAAGATTTCTCCCTGTGCCAGCACAGTACTGACCCGCAGTACAAGGGAGACAATTTGTGAGGTTTTCATTGGCATAACTGTCACTGAACGTACCTTCAGGGCAGGGTATAGGGGCCTGACTTCCTTCTGGACAATAGTTACCCTTGGGACAAATATCTCCGAAAGTTTCGTTGACTGGATTTTGCATGGTTGACCCTCCACTGCAGTAGTATCCAGCCAGACACATTCCAGTTTCTGCGGGCAATTCATCCGTTTCACAGTAATATCCACCTGTACAATCTGTGGGCGTTGAAGACCCAACAGGACAGAACGTTCCCGCCAGACATTTCCCACCAATACTCTGAGCTGGACAGAGGCAATCAGACCCTGTGTCATTTCCGAGAACACCCGGTTTGTCCGTCCAAGATCCAAGGGTGCAGTACCAACCTCCGGCACAGTCTCCAGCAGGAGCGTCTAGTCCTTCTGAAGGACAGTACTGGCCAGCTGGGCATATCAAACAGGATGTATCGCTAAGAGCCCGTGTGTTACCATTATAGGTTCCATTGTTACAGGGGTACTGGGTACCAAATTCTGTATTTTGTGGACAGTAGTGGCCTGCAATAAAATATTCATACATTACTTCAAGGAACTTTACATTTTTTTAAAATGTGATTATCCATAATTGAATCATAATGGCATTATATATATATATATATATATATATAAACTCTGAACATGTCCACTGTTGAATTCTAAGCATGGTGAATATCTTGTGAAAAGCACTTTAATTATAAGTATTTGAGGGTGCCAGAGTTCAAAGAATGCCTATAAGACAGTGATCTGAAAGTTCTGGGTTTTGAATCCTGTTTAGGCAAAAAGAATTCACTTTCTGCTAAATAATGGTCAAACCTGAAACCTTCAAGGCTAATTGTAAAAGTTGTAATATCTTTTTTACAAACAATGAAAAAGAATATGTTCAAAATAAATAGGTAAACTTTAGAGAAAATTAATTACCTCTTGGGCAGTCAACAATAGTGGTACTTCCTGCCACACAGTAGGACCCTGCTGGACAGTTCTTACAACTGGACATCTGTTCCACATCTTGATATGTCCCTGCAGGGCAGTCGATCGGAACACTTGTCCCATTTCCACAATACTTCCCGGCCGGACATGGTCCGCCTGTGGCACCTGTATTTGGAGGACTTGAGGAGTTGGAGCCTCCAGCACAGAAGAAACCAGCTGTACACAAACCAACTGGTTCTGTAAGTCCAGTAGCATCACAGAAATATCCAGGGCTGCAGGGTGTACATTCTGTCTCATCTGTCAACATTGTCTGATTACTGAATGTACCAAGTGGGCAGGGTTCTGGTTCCTGAGTTCCGGACACACAGAAATGGCCAACCGGACATGGTCCAGCATCTCCGGCAGTTAATCCAGATGGTTGATTATCATCAGATCCAGATCTGCAGAAGAATCCAGCATCACAGGGCCCGCTGGGTGCAGTAAGGTTTGTGACCGCACAATACATTCCACCAGTGCATTCCGTACACTGGGACACCATTGACAGACCGACTGTTGCACCGTATGTTCCAGCTGGGCACATTTGCCAGACTGTTCCAGTGTTCTGTGGACAATAGTATCCCTGGGGACAGTCAACCTCATTGATTCCATCAGAGCAGTATTTCCCTGCCGTACAGTCAAAGCAAGCTGGTGCTGTAGTACCATCCACATATGTTCCAGGTGCACACGGCAGAGGAGATGGTCCGGTTCCAATGGGACAATAGTGACCGGCTGGACATGCTGCACCTTGAATGCCATCTGTTGGGTTTCTAGACTCGGCTGCGGCAATGCAATAAAATCCAGCTGAACAGTTTGCGGTTGGAGCGGTGAGTCCAGATGTGGAGCAGTATGTCCCAGCATCACAATCAAGGCAGTCTGTGAGATCGGCCATACCTGCAACATCAAGTCAATGCATGAAACTTGACAAGACTATCAATGAAGGGTCAAAGTGACTAATGTACTGGTGCATGTCTTGCTATTTTTTGATATCATTATCTGACATACCTGAGTAGTTCTTTAGTGATTCACAGTATAATTAAGCCATATTTTTTCTATTTAAAACAAATTTCTGACTCTTGTATCTTGTATTCTTTAAATGACATTCTGTTAGATCTGATATTATTCTGCTGCTGTTTGTATTCACTAAAGCCATTATTTCCTTATACAGAGACATCAAACTAAATACAGGTAGTCAGGGAAATTCCCTGAAAATATTGAAATCTTCTTCACCATGGCATCCTAGAGAAAAATAATTAGAAAAAAAAAATACCTTCCAGTGCATTGTAAGTTCCTTTTGGACATTCTGTTGGCTCAAATGATCCTGGTGGACAGTAGTATCCGGCCGGACAGATATCGCCCGTGGTCCCATCTGTTGGGTTTGGTATATTGGCTCCAGCAATACAGTAGTATCCGCCAGCACAATCCCCGGACTCAGCAGCCAGACCGTCAGTACCACAGTACTTCCCTTGGGTGCAGGTTGTGCAGGACGATACCAGCTGAAGGTTGGTGCCGCTGTAGAAGGTTCCGTTAGGGCATGGGAATTCCGTGGCAAATTGTGTACCTGCTGGGCAATAGTATCCAGAAATACATGCTTCCGGGTTCTGTACGCCATGGGAAACAGACGGTGCTGTTCTGGATAGTGCCATCACAGTAGTAGCCGGTAGGACACACGTCACATGAGGACTGGGCAGAGGAAGAAGTAAATATAAGATTATTTGATGTGTTAACATATAATATAAGGATCAATATGCTTACATTTCATGAAAGGCACTTAAAGCAGGAAATCATAACATGTACATAACTAATAAAAAGTTTGCTTTTCTCTAAATAAATTAGTGGTTATGAACAAGTAAGTTTCCATTTGTTCATCCCTTAAATCTATAATATATTGGTACATTTTGGCACCCTTCAAAAAGTACTTTCTTATAGAGAAAATATGGCTGCAAATAAGGCAGAACTCACCATTCCAAACTCATCCTGATATTCCCCGGACGGACATGCCAGTTCAGTCGGGCTCCCTGCTTCACAGTAGTGCCCGGGCGTACACTGGTATGCTGCTGGCTGCCTGACACTCTGTCCCGCAGGGCAGTAGTATCCTGCAGAACATATCCCGGTGGGGGCAGTGAGGCCAGCACTGCTGCAGTAGTAGCCTGAAACAGACATGTTACTTGAGATCTGGATTTAACTTATACTGAAATTTACTACTTGCTTAAACAAGAGGGCCAAGATGGCCCTTGATCGCTCACCTGAGAAAGATGATTGCTTAAGAAATAAAGATGTTAGAGTGTAAACAAAGTGAAATCTGGCTTTTTTTATGGTGAAAAGGGCATAACTCCTAAATTAACTAGTCAATATCAGTTATAATTGAACCCGATTGCGAGATTATGGGCAATAACATTGTCTTAAAGTTTAAAAAAGATTGTTTAAAAAATGAAGTTGGTAGAGAGTAAACAAAGTGAAATCTTGCATTTTTTGTATTAAAAGGGGCATAACTCCTGACCTAATTGGACCATCTAAGCCACAATTGAACTCAATTAAGACATTATTGTCATTAACAATGTCATAAAGTTTGAAGATGATTGCTAAAAAACTGAAGATGCTAGAGTGTAATCAAAGTGAAATCTGGCATTTTTTTATATTAAAAGGGGCATAACTCCTGACCTAATCAACAGATCTCAGCTTTAATCAAACTCAGTCGAGACATTATGGTCATAAGCATTGCCATAAGGTTTGAAGATGATTGCTCAAAAGATGAAGATGAATATTGAAAAGGGCTTATTTACTCCTGACCTTATTGACTGATCTCAGCAATAATCAAACTCAATGGAGACATTATGGTCATAAACATTGGCAATAAGGTTGAAGATGATTCCTCAAAACATGAAGATGCTAGAGTGTAAACAAAGTGAAATCTGGAATTTTTTTATATTAAAGGGGTTTAACTCCTGACCTAATTGACCAATCTCAGCCACAATTGTACTCAATTAGGACATTATTGTCATTAACAATGTCATAAAGTTTGAAGATATTTGCTAAACAAGAGCTGTCAGAGGACAGCACGCTCAACTATTCAAAACGCTTGTTGGTAAATCAAATGAAATCTATTTCAATTCTTGCTCTTCACATACCCTGTACATAATAATAGTCAAAAATGATATACCTTGATAGTCTGATACCCCTTAATATTTTTATGATGTCGAAAATCAATCCCATGCCTAGTTACTGAGAAATAAGCACAATAACACTGTGCATGCAAAACTTTAACCAAAAATCCAAGTTAGAAAAAGGCCATAATTTGTATAAAAATCAGTCCAAAAGTTATCCTCCTTAGTTTTCTGATGCCCCTGAAGACACTCCTTAATTTTCTAGTCAATTCCACAAGCAATTTCTGAGATATAAGCTGGATAGTAGCTTGAATGCAAAAATTTAACCAAAATTCTAAGTTAAAAGGGGGTCATAATTTTTAATATATTTCATCAAGTGTTATCTTCCTTTATAGTATGATACACCTAAACATATCAAAGATGTTTCAAATCAATCCCATGCCTAGACTCTGAGATATAAGCATGAAAGTACCTTGCATGCAAAACTTTAACCAAAATTTCTAAGTTAAAAAAGGGACCATAACTTGTAATATATTCCATCAAAATTTATCTACCTTGATAGAATGATACTCCTAAACATATTAAAGATGTTTAAAATCAATCACATACCTAGATACTGAGATATTAGCATGAAAGTAACTTGCATGCAAAACTTTAACCAAAATTTCTAAGTTAAAAAGGGGCCATAATTTGTAACATATTCCATCAAGAGTTATCTACCATGAAAATATGATACCCCTAAACATATTAAAGATGTTTCAAATCAATCCCATGCCTGGATACTGAGATATAAGCATAAAAGTACTTTGCATGCAAAACTTTAACCAAAATTTCTAAGTTAAAAAGGGACCATAACTTGTAATATATTCCATCAAAAGTTATCTACCATGAAAATATGATCCCTTAAATATATTAAAGATGTTTCAAATCAATCCCATGCCTGGATACTGAGATATAAGCATGAAAGTACCTTGCATGCAAAACTTTAACCAAAATTTCTAAGTTAAAAAGAGGCCATAATTCATATCAAATTCAGTCAAGAGCTATCTACCTTGGTTGTCTGATGCCCCTGAACATATTTATAAACTTTCAAGTCAATACCATAAATGGTTATTGAGATATAAGGTTGATAGTAACTTGCACGCAAAACTTTAATCAAAAGCTGCAAATTTTCTATTGCATGCAAAACTTTAACCAAAATTTCTAAGTTAAAAAGGGGCCATAATTCATATCAAATTCAGTCAAGAGTTATTTACCTTGGTTGTCTGATGCCCCTGAACATATTTATAAACTTTCAAGTCAATACCATAAATGGTTATTGAGATATAAGGTTGATAGTAACTTGCACGCAAAACTTTAACCAAAAGCTGCAATGCCAACGCCGACGACAGGGCGACTACAATAGCTCTCATATTCTTCGAATAGTCAAGCTAAGAAGTGAAGATGCTAGACTGTAATCAAAGTGAAATCTGGCATTTTTTTATATTAAAAGGGGCATAATTCCTGACCTAATCTACAGATTTCAGCTTTAATCAAACTCAGTCGAGACATTATGGTCATAAGCATTGCCATAAAGTTTGAAGATCATTGCTCAAAAGATGAAGATGCTAGAGAGTAAACAACGTGACATCTGGCATTTTTTTTATTTAAAAGGGGTTTAACTCCTGACCTAATTGACCAATCTCATCCACAATCATACTCAATCAAGACATTATGGTCATACGCATTGCCATAAAGTTTGATGATGATTGCTCAAAAGATGAAGATGCTAGAGTGTAAACAACTTGAAATCTGGCATTTTTTAATATTAAAAGGGGCATAACTCCTGACCTAATTGACCGATCTCAGCCATATTCAAACTCAATCTATACATTATGGTCATAAACATTGGCAATAAGTTTGAAGATGTTTGCTGAAAAGATGAAGATGCTAGAGCGTAAACAATTTTGAAGATGATTGCTTAAGAAATAAAGGTGATAGAGTGTAAACACTAAATTGTTGACACCGCACGACGCACAACGGACGACGGACACTCACGGGATCACAATAGCTCACCCTGAGCTTTGCTCAGTTGAGCTAAAAATAGAAATATCACAGATGTTGATTTAAAGCTCTGTGCACCACTTTGAAACAGAATATAAAACCTTACTGATCAGAAAATGTATTTTTAGCAAATCCTAAAAAAAGGGCCATAACTGCAAAAGAAAATACAGATTTTACCCAAAGTTGAATTTGGCCTCCAAATTTTTTAGGAAAATTAAAAGTCCCCAACAGGCAGACCAACTGACAAGCTCACTCCTATGTACCCACCCAAAATTTTTTGTGGGGGAATAAATACTTGAACTAATTTATTTCTTCTACATTGATGAGGGATAATATACTAAGTGAGTTATTTCAAAATAGATCTTGTAAAGCAGACGACAAATATTTAAGCTGGCACTATTTTCTTCTTCACATTTTGAATTCAAACTGGTTTGACTGGGATTTAAAAGGCCATTTCTGAACTGTTACAAACAATGAATCTAAGACTGAGAACCTCAGTATTAATGACAATTTTTGTTCATATTTAATGGAACTTGTTGATTTATAACTATGCAGAAAATAATATAAACATAAGGGCTTAAAATCATTTCTGGTGAAATCATGCATAAAAGTTTTAAAAAAAAGGCCTGAAAATCCTGATTTTAGCAATATGATTTATAGTTTTATATAGAATAATAAGTTATTGGGCAATCTGAAAATCCTTAAATTCAGGAAAATTCCTAAAACTTTTACCCATGTGAAATCAAGTGATCTTGAATGAATCTGACAATTTAAACAAGAAACATCATTCTTTTAATGCCAGGCTGACTAGTGCATTCTACATCATCAGATTGCTCCAGGAATTAAATCCAATATTTAAAAGGTAGAAATATGCTTAAACAACAAATAAATATCTATCTTATTCATTTATTTTAAAAAATTTACATCTGATTTTTTTTTTTACAAAATAACAAAATGGTTGAGAGACCAGAAGACACTATAACAAAATATACCTGGAGTACACTGTTCACAGTCTGCCAAGGCTACATTTCCTGTGGCGTTGCTGAAAGTCCCGGCTGGACATGTTTGAGGGGTCTGGCTGCCAGATGGACAGTAATGACCACGTGGACAGATGTCTCCGGTCACTCCATCCGTCGGGTTGGAAACTGTTGCCATGGAAGTGCAATAGTAGCCAGCATCACAAGGTCCAGTCACAGCTGCCAGTCCATTCACATCGCAATACGAGCCTAGAACACAAACACAAGATACATTATCTACTTAGTGAACTCTCCATCAAGCATAACTTCTTGTTCTTAACCTCTTAAATATAATAAGTGTTGAAGAAATTGCAGTCTTACAAGGAACCACAGTTTTAAAAAGTGACCATTTGCCAGTTTAGTTGAATAGTTTTCACTTGCCACTTTCACAGGTAGACTGTTACATGTACATTTTCATTTAAACTGAAATTAACATTTCAGACATCATCTTAAACTCCTGAAATATACTTGTTCAGCAACAATTAATAAAATTAAAGGAATTAATGATAAATTAACAGCACAGATCCATTATAACATGAAAGCTTACATATTGCAGTCTAACATTGGTTCCAAAAATCTATCTTTTTTTTCTTTCTTTTTATTGGCTTGAGGTGTATTTCTACGTTGAATATAATATAATATCTAGACTTGGATCCCAAGTACAGTGTTAAAATGGAGTTGCAATGTATCATATTAAATATTGGTAAATGACAACTGAAATTGTCCGAGACATGCATGTATAAATAACCGTGATGTTTGTCACAGTTTCAAACTCGCATTAGATGAGAACAATAAAATCTCTACCTCCATCACAAGGTGTTGGGCTGTCAGATCCAGTAGGGCAATAATATCCTGCTTGACATTCTCCTCCGGTTTGGTTATTCGGACAGACACAATTCGGTGCTGAGTAGTTTCCAATCTCGGTCGGCTGTGGGGACCAGGCACCGGCAACACAGTACCATCCAGCCTGACAGTCACCAGAAACTACGGACAATCCAGCTATGCCACAGTACTTTCCTGGCGAACATGGGAGACAGTTGTCCATACTCTGACCGCCTGTGCTGGGATTGTAGTAGCCCATGGAGCAGGGATACTGGGTGTCAAACTCAGTACCAAGTGGACAGAAGTGACCATCTGGACATACATTAGTGGAGTAGTCAGTTGAATTCTCCAGACAAAAGTAGCCGACTGGACAGTCAGTGCATGTGGCTGCTCCAGATAGAGCTCTGCAAAACCAAAGTTGAATAATCAATAGCATGAAAAATCATCATTTTTGCTGAAAATGAAAGTGGAAAAAATCAATAAAATATGCAATTTTAATGTTTTTAAAAGAAAAAAAATACTTGCAAAATAATCTATGTGCTTTTCATAAAGAATCTTTATCCAATTAATAAAAAGTAATAGAAAAAATCTGTACCTGATATTTCACTTTTAATAACCAAAATAATAATGACAAAAAATGAAACAAAAAGTAATAATGTTTCATTCAATCTCAATTAAAGTATATCAGATAAAAGGGAATAAAAGATCAAGTAAGATCAGGGGGTACAGAATAGCCAAAACATTATGAAACATTCCAAGGATTTACTATGAAAACATAAGGAAAAACTTACGTTTCAGTATGATTTGACATATACAATGTACCCTTAACAGGTGAGCAAATAACTTACGAGTATGTGCCTGCTGGGCATCCAGGAGGGAAGCTGGTTCCAACCGGACAGTAGTGACCAATAGGGCATGGTCCACCGGTGGAGTCGGTGGTCGGATTGTTGGGCACTGTGGCTCCTTCAAGACAGAAGAAGCCTGCATCACAGTCTCCTGTCGGTTCTGTCAGACCTGTAGATCCACAATGTTTTCCATACTCGCACAATGTGCATTGGGATGCATCCTGAAGTCCGGTTGTGTTACTAAAGGTTCCGATTGGACATGGGTCTGGATCCTCTGTGGCGGCTGCACAGTGACTTCCAGCTGGACAAATTCCAGCGTCTCCGACAGCTCCTGTTGGTGTTGCAGAGTCAGAACCAGACCTACAGAAGTATCCGGCAAGACAATCTCCGGTTACTGATGTAGCAGCTGGGATGGCACAGTATTTACCTCCAGAGCACTGTGTGCAGTCTGAGGAAGCAGATAACCGGAGACTGTTACTAAATGTACCAGCTGGACATGGTTGCCATACGTTTCCGGTTCCAGATGGGCAAAAATATCCCTGTGGACAGTCATTAAGAGTAATGCCATCTGTCACATAGTATCCTGGCGTGCCATTAATGCATGCTGATGCCTGCGTGTTTGGACTGTATGTTCCATCTGGACAGTCAATTGGGACAGTGGTGCCACTTGGACAGTAGTGACCAATCGTGCAAACATCTCCGGTCACCCCGTCAGTCGGTGTTGCTGTGCTTGCACCAGCTGTGCAGTAGTATCCGGCATCACATGGTCCGGTCGGAGTAATCAGTCCGGTTGTGGCACAGTAGGAGCCACCCTCACAAGCTGGACACTGGCCGCTGTTGGTCAGTCCGGTGCTGTTAGACTGGGTCCCAATTGGACATGGTGTTGGGGTGGCTGTTCCGGTTCCACAATAGCTACCTTCTGGACATGCCATGCCCGTGATACCATCGGTTGGGGTCTGACTCTCTGAACCACTGATACACCAGAAGCCAGCAGTACAGTCACCTGATAAGCAAATATTAAAACATAGTGTACAAAATTATTAGTATAAGTGATGACTCAGATTGTTTTCAGTTTGACAGAATTTCAGTCATTTTGAGGGGCATTTGTCTACATGAAACAAATATGGTGTTTACTCACTGTGATACCCTGCCTTAAGTATGAGATATAATTCTAAGCTTGACAATGGGAATCAATCCTAAAAGAACCATTAAACGGTGAGTACAAAGGAAGCAAGATATACCAAGACTGGTCAAGGTATAGTTCAGTTCTTGAGATTTTAGTGACTTTGCATAGTAATAACAATAGCATTCTAGATGGATCTTTAAATGTAAAGAATTTTATAGGGAAAGAATACTGTAAACTCATTAAATTTTGCTGCTATAAAAGTCCTGGAATCTGAAATGAAGTCAAGTTTGTTGGTACGTATATTCATGGATTCATGTTCTAGGACACTTGAGGTTCATAAAATGGACCATTTTTAAAGGGATTAACATTCGTGGATAAAGCCATCCACGAAATCGACAAAAATTAATTTCCCACAAAAAATAGCGATATTACAGAATGAGAGAATGTTTAAAAAACGTAACCCCTATGAGAAATATAACCTATATTGCAATCATTTATTTTCCATAATTTTTTTCACTCTTTTTTTTTTGCTTGCTTAGGTTCATTTAGGGGATTTTGTCACAGTAAGACAGTTAAAATACTGCCTTATTATAATGCCATAGACAAGTGGATTGATGCAACACCCAGTAACATTATCCTGACACTAGGGCCAACCAGTCCTGAAACTACCCTTATGTGCTACTAAACTATGGAATGTTGTGACTGGGGATACAACCCAATACATCCAAGTTGCTGAGTTAGTACTCAAACCAACTAGTACCATATATTTTCAACAGGAGAAGAAAACTGAGACACAACTCACCTGACACAGCAACCAGTCCCACACTGCCACAGTATTTCCCAGCGTCACATGCGGTACACTGACTAGCGTCCTCAAGCATGGTGCCTGCATTGTATGTCCCCTTTGGACAACCATACTGTGTGGAGAACTCAGTACCGTTGGGGCAGTAATGGCCGACAGGACAGGGGTACAGGGTGTAGTCAGTGATGGGTGCATTGGCCACGTTGCAGTAATACCCTGAATAGTTGAGTTTATTATGTTATACTGGACAAAGTGTACTGTGAAAATCCGTTACAATATCTGATATTACATGATGAATGGTCCAATATTAAACCCAAATCTGTATTTTATGATTTCTTTGGTTGAATTAAAGCGCATTTTCTTATATACTGAAGAAATAAAGTTTAGTCTTAATTTTTATTCATATCAAAAAATGGATTTTTTTATCTATGATATAAAAATATGATCTATTTATTATCGAAGGTGAGACAGTGGAGATTGTTATACATACCTGAAGGGCAGACTTTACATGAGGACTGACCAGTCACATCCTGGTAAGTTCCGGACTCACAGTCCACTCCAATATGATTCCCACCTGCACAGTACTGACCGGCGGGACATGGGATCTCCGTGCTGGAACTGGAGCCAGTGGGGCAGTAGTACCCTGGAACCAAGTCAAACAGATAAAGTAACCTGGAATCAGGTCAAACAGATAAAGTAACCTGGAACCAGGTCAAACAGATAAAGTAAGATAAAGTAACCTGGAACCAGGTCAAACAGGTAAAGTAAACTGGAACCAGGTCAAACAGGTAAAGTAAACTGGAACCAGGTCAAACAGATACAGTAACCTGGAACCAGGTCAAACAGGTAAAGTTTGGAAGCATTCATTTACATCTCAAGAACTGATATGGAAATAGTTTTATATAAATCATTCATAACCTACAAAATCAACAGTGTGTGTGTGTGTGTCAACAATTATCCTTTGCATTACATAGGAGTATTTTGTTCCTTTGGCAAACAGAGAAGACCCTGATCAGACACCTCTTTCTAGGAACTGTCTGATCAGGGTCTCCTCTGTGTGCTTGTACAATATTGTAATTCAGATTCCATTCAGACCGCACCGCAAAGAAAACCCCATTGCTTCATATACCATTTTATGTTCAGTAAATTAGTATTCATAAAGTTGTAAATTTATTCATGAACATTCATGAGATACAAGGTTTATCTCCTTATAGCTATGCAAAAACAACCCCAATGAACTTGAAAGCACATTCAGGATTAGTGAATTTATGATATTTGTTTATCAAAGGCTGTTGAACAAATTCAGCTATCAAGGTCTTGTGAAATAGTGTGTCAGAGTTTTATACAGCTTTTCATTGGTTAAACCACTATGCATATTCGTAATGAGGCAGTTTGGTGTCATGTGAGATATCTTAAGTCTAAGACTGTACATCTAGGCTCATACCTGGAGAGCAAGGCCCATTAGGTGTAGTCAAGCCGGTATCCTGGCAGTAGAATGCCTGGGTACAGTTATCACAGTCAGATGCCATCTGGTTCCCAGTTGTGCTGGAAAAAGTGCCTGGCAGGCAACCAGGTTGGTTACTGGTCGTGCCAGATGCTGAAAAGACGGGAAAATATTTGTGTCATTTGGTAACAAAAAGTGCCAATTCTTTAAACAATACTGATTTAAATCCTTAAGTAATATATATCATTAATAAAAAATTTTACAGCTTTAATTTTTTATGAAATATTGGTCTGTATGGTAAGTTTTTATGTGAACTTAGTCATTGACTAAAGTATGTTTTGAAACTTAATTGGTGGAAAGTGGAGTGGGCATGGTATTTCCCAGTGCAGTATTTCCTGGTGCAGTATTTACCAGTATTTCCCATCCTGGAAAATACTCCTAAATATCACTAAAGATGGAAATACTGGGAATGTCTCAAAATTCCATTTAAAAGCTCTTTAACAAAAAAGTACTCAGAAACTCTGGGAAAACACTGTAAACGTGAAAAAACTTCCTACCTGATTTAAGACTTTAAAGTTTGATAAATTCCCCCCACTTCTGTGAAGAGGGGAGATAATAAAGATTTGAGCAACAGGGAGGAAAGCTGGTGAGGGTCCAGAAAGAATCACATTTAGATCTTCTAAGATGTTCTTAGAGTAAAAATAATTAAATTTCTGCTTGGATGTCTTTATACACATATGCCCATTGCATGTAACTGGTCCTATGTTTTGTACTTTTCGAATGCATTAAATATCTCCTCAAAAAGAATATTTTTTAACTGAAACATTAAAAAATAAACATGATCCACATACGGCAATATTTCCCTGCAGGACATACATCTCCCATAATTCCACCTGTAGGGTTGTCCCGGTCTGAGCCAGCGTTACAGTAGTAGCCTGCAGCACAAGGGCCGGTCACCGTGGTGAGGCCTGAGAAAATCAAATCACATGATGAAATTTGTTGCTGATTTTCTTTACAGTTTTCAGTTTACCATCCTTGCACTTTTTGATGAAGGAAGATCATACGTGTACAGTATCACCCTGGGGCCTGTTTCACTAAGCTTCATACAAATAAAATCTTCATAAGCATAAAATCACAGATGTAAAATAGTATTTTTCCTGTGATTTTTTCTTTACAAAAAGTGTTGTATTTGTATAATGCCATAAATTGGGTCATCTTTCATCAGGTTTTATTTTGAAAAGACATTAGAAGACACTATGTAGAACAACAGACGATTGGCTACAATCAAATTTGTTCGTACAAAGTTTGGCGAAACGGGCCCCTGGTATATCCACTGCACCACTGCCAGCCAGCTGGATGGATTCATCACATGAAAAATTTGAGGGACCATTCTTGGTGTCAAACCCACAGCAATGAGGGGTTAAGAGCTATAACTATTCAGGCACTGAGACCTATCTTATATTAACTATGAACCATTTACCACATCAGAATTATCTGTGCATCAATTATCATACAAATGGTGTGATAGCCTCAAAATGTTATGCCCAGAAAAATTTGACGTGGTTGTATTATTTCCAGAATTAATATAACATGTCATCACCCACAAAAGCATCTCATTTGCATTTTATCATACCAAACAAAATAATAATAATAATAAACTATTTCCTTATATAATTATGTAATACCAAACTTTTGCCTTAAAGTTATTGAAATCGATAAATGGTGGCCATTGGAAACAATTCTGGATTAGATAGACTTAAAACAATTCCTGATTTGGTAGACAGACAAGCATCTGAGAGACTAGACTTGCATGCATTTTCATGTGAAACAGATGCCAAAACACCAGATGTCTATTTTAGGACAGTGTGTGAGGTTAAAAATTGTCAAGTCTTAACATTATGAATTTTTCCCAGAATAGGTCACATACCTGGTGTAGCACAGTAACTTCCTTCATCGCATGCTGTCTCGTTACACGAGCCTGTTGGACAGTAGTTCCCAGGAGAGCACATGTTACCAGTGATACCATCTGTTGGTGTTGCTGACTCAGCGTTCAAAATACAAAAGTAACCTGTTTGAAGACAAAGAGCAGAAATTTATACAAACAGATATGGTCAGCATATACCTGTATATAAACAAAGGCAATATGATTCCATCATTGAAAATGCATACAGATTCCAATGATTTTGTTTTTGTAATACTAGCAATTAGAATTATTTATTCAGATATCATAACTCTAACCATTTTCAAGAGAAAAATGTGCTGCTACAGCAACACAGAAAGCAAGAGACCCTTGTTTACATAGCAAAATGCTCTATCAACTGAGCCTTTGGACTGCTGATCCCTTTACTTCATATAGACCTTTTTTTATGCATTAACAGAGCAAACCAAGATCAGACAGCTCCATTCCAGAGATATCTGATCAGCAATCTCATTAAAATTAGATTCAGTATGCTAACTGGATCTGACTACATTGTATAGAGGGTTGTTTCAGATTGACCTTTGTATAAGCCAATCAAATCAGTAGCTACAGAATCGTTCAGTATATCAGGGGGAAGTAACCACATCAATCTCAAAATAAGGGTAGAAAGATGTCTAGGCAGCCGAGTAGCTCATTCGATAGAGCGGTAGCTCATTCGGTAGAGCATTCGCCCTGTAAGCAAAAGGCCCCAGGTTCGAGTCCCGGTCAAGCTGCACATTTTTGTCACCCTGTGACAAATGTTTTACCAAAGTCAGTTAGAAACACGCTATTTGATTGGTTAAAAATCAAGCACTTGTCTATGCATATAAATTACTTAAAAGATCAACCTTACGTGACCCCTAATGCGATGTTGTCAAATCCTAATCGCAGATAGTAGAGGAGTGCAAATTACCCTTCTCAAAAAAAAACACACTTTTTACCAAAACGCACTTAAAACGCACTTTAAACGCAGTTTAAGTGTGTTTTTCCTGCGTTTTTTCACAAAAGTGTGTTTTTTCTGTATCTTTTTCAGAAAAAGTGTATTTTAAGTGCGTTTTTTTGGCAGAAGTGTATTTTTCTGCATTTTGGTTTAAATGTTTTTTTATTTTTGTTTTTTTTAAAATTTTAGTTTATTTTCTAACCATAAGTAAGTGCGTTTTAAGTGTATCTTTTGTGAAAAGTGCATCTTTAACTTTCAGTTAAATTTCTGATTTTTTTTTTTTTTCATCACAGATTTATTTTACACAGATTTTATTTTGGTAACCATTGGTTAATTCTTCATAAAAACAAATTTCCAGATTTTTTTTTTTTATATATATATTAAACGGAATGAAAATTCATAAAGACCAAATAATAAAGAACCTTTCTAATTGATTCTTCCCTTCTGGTAGTGTTCTTATAAAATCAGTACTGAATTTTTTGAAGTTATTTTTGAAGATCGGACATTTATGAAATTATATATTTTCAGATTTTCCAAGTAAAACAGTTATATAGATTACAATATGAGCATATACCTTTAAAACCAGAAATATCTGTCACAGGTTCAATACTTGATATCTATAAAATTACTTTGTATAAGCTGTTTTTTAAAGAGAGAGAGAAAACAGATTAGATGATTTCACATATTGGCTCAATTAATGTAGTTCAGGAAGTTCAAGATGCACCCCCCCCCCCCCCCCCCCCCAAAAAAAAAAAAGTGAAAAAAAAAATGAGAGAGAAATAGAACAGGAGGCTAAAAGTAATTTGTGTTTGTATCAGATCTTGTTAGAATCATACTTTATACTTAATAAAATAAATGTCTAATCATAAATTCACCAACAGTTTCCCTAATGAGTTTCTTCAAGTTAAAAGTCTTTTTTTTTTTTTTTTTTTGGCTTGCTTGTGTACAGTACAGAACATGTGTGTTTACACAGGCTGAACTGTCAACTTCCTGTCTTCCAGACACGCTGTCTGCACAGTCATGTGATCAATTTCATTGGCTCTTATGACATCACATTGTTTAAAAATGGCTGCTAAAAACAATTGATTAGTGAAAATGGACAATATGAATTAGAATTACCGTGGACCCTGGTATGTGTTTATGAAAACAATCATCTTTTTCAGATATATATAAATAATTGGAAACTTCAATTAAAATTGTGATATACTAAGAAATTTAGAAAACATTTGGTTTTAAACTTTGGATCTGCTATGATCGATTTTATTTATCCTTTACACAGGTGTTCTAAACAATGTAAGTTAGCAAAGGTGACAAAAAAGTTTGGACCCCTGGTCATGATAAATGTCTTTAATGGTCATTTTTTGAGAAACATGTTGGGTTTTAATTTGCTAAAATATATCTGAATTTAAATTAAGCATCAGAATGGATTAAAATTCATCATAACTCTTCAGTAAGTCAAACTTGAGACAGAAATAACTGATGTAAAGCGAGAAAGTCCATTGGATAAAACTGAACACGTGATCGAGGTGCGTCATTACAATTTGAACTGTGAACCCGCCATGAACCGTAAAATGTAAACATAAACAAAATCATGGTTGATTGCTCAACGTGTTTGCTGTATTAATTTAAACGTTTACAGTCGTATGTATAAAGAAAATAGAGATCAGCAATTAACCTACGTTGTGAAGTCAAATTCCAAGGGAAACTATACAGAGCTCTAACATTTACAAGATCGGTAAGTAAGTAATTTATTACGTAGATTGATCATATTCTGCTTCATAATGAAGTCTAATACACATGTGTAATACATAAGTATATACTTTGATCATCATTGATAGTTTTCAGCTTCATAAGTCCAATACACATTTATATTTATAATACATAAATATATACTTTGCCTCGATAACTAAGGATAAAAACAACAACAAAACTGCAGACATTTTTTTGATTTACAAAAGCTACAAATTTGTGAATTTTATTTCAGAATTCCTAAAGAAAGATGTGTAACAAGTGATGCAAGTCCAGCTTAACATGTACACTCTTGGACTCTTGGCTTATAGCCTTCTGAAGCAGGTATATATGTAATTCCTCATTATGACTCCATCTTTTATTTTGAAGTTAATCAAATCAACCTGATGAAATTTTATGTCAGCTTATAAATTATGTTTCTACCTATTGTGATAGATGACTGACATTTATTGTCCAAATCATACAATTTGAATTTCACAAACATACAACCAAATCTTTCAGTTCTTAAGTATTATTTTCTAAAAATGATTGACTAATGGTGATTATTTGACATTGCATGAGGGTTGTGTTTTTTTGTTGTTGTTTTTTATCCATTTACAAAACAATTGTGCATTGATTCTCTTGCCTATAAGACGAGTTTCTAGCTATAATGAGCCATCATTGACTGTTTTGTTTTTTTATGTTTATTTCTTGATTTCAGATAAACTGTCCTGTAAGATAACTTAAAAGGAATGACCTCTCAAACAACATGAGTCCCGCTGCCACATCACAGATGACGTAAGAGCAGCCGCCCCTGCTACAGACCATGTAACAATGGTACACCATGACACAGCAGCCCCTGTTGCAGATCACATCACAGAAGCCCCTGTCGAAAACCTCATCACTACAGCCCTTGTTACAAGCCATATTACACCTGCACCCCTGTCACAGACTAGTACACTGCTATTTGAGGTAAAAAGCAAGGAGGTCATCATAAATTCCTTGAATTTTAATTTTCCAAGATTTAAATATCTGTGTATTTGTTTTCTTTTTCTCTTTGACTCGCTATCATAGTCAAGGTCATCAGCGTCTCCTAGCACTATAACCATAGCTCATTATTAGAAAATTGTTTGAAGTATTAGAATGAAACTAAATTAAGGTCACTGGTCCACCATCTCTCCTTTTCTGAATGCTGGCTACTTCTTCCATAATTAAAAACGTCAAATGAATTCATCTGAAAGCAGACACCATTAGTGTTACTGCTAGTAATTGATCAGTATGTTGCAGAAGAGAATACATGATCTTGAGTCATAGGTAGTACATAAATATTAATAAAGTGTACCTATTTGAGTCCAGATTATTTTGTAACATTCTTTTGACTACCCTAAGGGTATGATTGATTAAATAGACTTGATTACAATATTCAAACAATATTTGCAAGTACATGCACATTACTTGATTTGACATGTTACTTTAGTGGCATGTGTCTGTTTGATCCATTTTTGAACAGATGAAAGCTGACTACAACAGATTCTATCATCCATCAACAAATGAACAATCATCTACTAGAGGTCAGGTTACTGGAAGTGAAGATCTGTACAGTGTCCATACTTTATGTAAGTACTTGTTGCATACATACTTCATCAACGTAAATAACTAGAATGTCCCATAGTGTGCTTCTGTGTATGCTTAGGTTTTATCCATTTTTTTTATGCCTATAACTCATATGCAGGTGTGTGTGTGTGTGTGTTTGGGGGGGGGGGGTCTTTAGATTTTAAGTCTCTGTGTCCGTCCATCACACCTCAGGTTTGCCTTTGCTTTTTTTTTTTTTTTAAGATGGTATCACATCTTCATGAAAATTTTTACAAATGAACATCTTGATATGAACTATTTAATTTTCAAATGCTTTTGGCTGTGACATATATTAAACAGTTGAATGAACATGGTGAAATAAGTTGTCCTGCTTCATGTTTAACTTTGTGTTTAAGCTTCTTTTTTCTTTTTTTCGATGTAGATGAATTCACATCATCATGAAACTTGATACAAAATGTACATCAAGATAATAAGCTTTTAAATACACAGGCAAATACTATGTTGTGACCAACATTATGCAAGCGTGGCATCAATGTTGCAGAGACACATTTTCTTGTTGTCAAATGAATTTTTGTTTGTTGAAATTTAAGAAACCTGATCATATTATATGTGTTAGACAAATATACTACTTATCTTTTGAGCTAATGTAAGCTTTTCCTTATCCTTCAGGACTGACTGTCAGAAGCAGTACAATATGAGCATCGACTACCCAAGGTTACTTCAAAACTTGAAATATAAGTAGATGGTGAGATTGGGAAATGCAGAAACCAGGAACTGTAACTTTTACCGAGACCAATTTTTGAATTAGCATGTCTGTTTCAAAGAAAAAGTCTATTATGATCTCGCCATTGTCGTTGTCATGCAAAAACTTTAATGAAACTTATTTCTCAAAGACTTTTAAAGGTATCAACACGAAACTTAGAATACTTTATTATCATGACAAGGTGCAGTTTTTAACCAATGGGCATTATTCTGCAAGCTATATTTTCTGAGTTACGCCCCTTTTAAACTAAGAATTTAGGTCAGAATTGCTTAATAAGTAAGAAGTCTTGAAAACTTTGTTATCAACACAAAACTTGGAAGGCTTGATAATCATGACAAGGTGCAATTGTAAAACAAGGGGCATTATTCTGAAAGCAAAATGTTTGGAGTTATGCCCCTTTTTAACTTAGAAATTTTATTGAAATTGTATGTTCAAAGCAATTACATTTCTTCTACACTGTGTAATTTTTTTTTCTTTTTTACTCTTTACACCTTATGGTCTTCTTACTTGAAATCGCAAATATGGGCCTCTTTTGTTGACATGTAAAACAGACAAGCATTTGTGCCACTCTGCTAAGCTCTAGTTTGATATTACAATGAATTTAAGTCCAGAGAATAATTTTTTACTACATACTTGAAAACTATTCTAAGGCTTTGACTTTGAATTTCATATTTAAGAAGACAGCAACTGTGAAAGTGCAGAAACTAAATTTCTTAACTTTACAGTACCTCGTCCAATTTTGTATTATTTCCCTTGATTTCATATCAAAATAACTCCCAACTATTCAAGGTAATGATTTTGAAAATTAAATTAAAAATAGATTGTGAGTTGCAGTAGTGATTAAAAATAGATTGTGAGTTGCAGTAGTGTAATGATAATCAGGGTTACTTTTTAATTGTCTCCCTTTAGTGTTTTTTTTTTTTTACACTTCTTGTGAACAGAACAAATTTTTAAAAAAATGACACATATATCTTTTTTTCTTCTCAGTCCTTTTTCTGTATAATCTTTAGATTTATTTAGCCATATTTTTTGTAAATTATTTACACATTTTTTTACCCATATACACACACCTTATGCTGGAGTTAATTTATTTTTAAAATATTGAAGATATTTCACAGGACCTTTTTTCCTTCCTTTTTTTACCTTTTATTAAAGCTTCTATTTGAAAATAAAACAGTAATTGCATTCAAGAATTAAATGATGTGTTTCAAAACAGATTTCCATGATTATAAATCACATTTTGTGTACTCAAATAAATGGTTGATTTTAAAAAATGAATTATTATACATGTAAATTGTTTATGTACTTTTAAACCTTTAAACAAGAAATAACATCATGATATAAAAAAATTCTTTCTTTACAAAGTGCATCTTTTCTGCATTTTAAATACCTATTTTTGTGCTGAAAAATGTGTTTTTTTTTCTGCAAAATAAATGCCTTCTTTTGCTGAAAGAAGTGTGTTTTTGAAGCAAATTAATTTTATTTTTCTGACTCAAAAACATCTTTTGAAGGCAGAAAAAATATGCTTCTGATAAAGAAAAAATATATTTTTACCACAGAAAATAAGTGAAGTAAAAGATGCACTTATTAGGACAGAAAACATACTTTTACCGCAGTTATAACACACTAAAGTGCGTTTTTAGTGTTTTATCTGATCAAAAAAATCTTTCAACACAGTAAAAACGAACTTAACTGTGTTTTAAGTGTATTAAATCTGACCAAAAAACACACTTTTAACGCAGTTAAAACGCACTAAGTGCGTTTTTAGTGTATTTTATCTGATAAAAAAACACACTTTCACCACAGTAAAAACGAACTTAAGTGCGTTTTAAGTGTATTTTATCTGACCAAAAACACACTTTTAACGCAGTTAAAACGCACTTAAGTGCGTTTATAGTGTATTTTCCAGATAAAAAATGCACTTCTGAACAGAAAAAACACACTTTTTGTTCATTTTTATTCACTTTAAACGCAGTCGGTAAGAAAAAACGCACTTAAAACGCGGTGCCAATACCGCAGCGTTTTACACGGATAAAACGCGCATAAAACGTGCGTTAAACGCACGTTTTCCACACTTATTTGAGAAGGGTAGGATATGATTTAAATGAGATTGTCTGATCAGAGTCTCCTCTGTTTGCTGATACAAAATTGATGCTCAGATTCTGAACAGTCTGCATGGCAAAGATAAATCCATTGCTTCATGCACCATTAAAGTTCAGTCACTTAATATTCATAAATATGCACATGTTCATGAATATTCATGAGATAAAGGGTTAAACAAATACAGTGAAATGGATAGTTCCCTGACCCAAACTTTTATTTGAATAACAATAGGTTTGGCCACAAACAATGACATATGCTCCTTTGTTAACATCGTGTTTGTGGGACAAAATCTAACTGTAATCTATTGTTAAGATATGCTAATAGGTAGGTCAAGGAACTATGCATTGCAAATATTGCAAAAATGTGATTTTCCAAGTACCATGCCTATCCTAGTGATCTTCTAACAAGCAATTTTCCAAATATTCTGCATTATCGTAAGTAATTCCCTTGCCCCAGAACAAGTTTTAATACTTTCCATAAGATAATACTTTTAAATTCTAAGCTTAGCATGGTGAAATTATTTGAAGTAAACACGTGTTCTTTAAGTTTCCCTAGCCTGAGATTATCCAAGGATTTCATTTCTCCCCTTCATTCCTCAGTTGATCGCAAATTTACTGTACAAAGATATTTGTACATCAATATAAAACTAACCTGAATCACAGTCCCCTGATGGAGCGCTAAGGCCGAAATCATTGCAGTGTTTGCCACATGGACAAGGTGTACAATCCGCGACGTCCATCCCTCCTTCAAATTCCCGATACGTTCCCTTCGGACATGGAAACTCATTATCATACATGGTACCATTTGGACAGTAGTGACCGATCGGACACGGGTAGATTTCATACGTGGTGGTGTTAGAGGGGCAGTAGTATCCAGATGGACAGAGGTCGCACACGGCCTTGT
>CM037780.1:60597460-60647460 GCA_021229015.1 Solen grandis | reverse complement strand
ATATTCATTTCAAGGTGGTTTGGTGTCATGTTAATGAACACAATATGAATGTAGCCATGATCCTATTCCTTTTTTACCAGATTATAAATACTGTTTTTTTTAAAGATATAATTTTGGTATTTTTCTTTATGATTTTCTACTCATTAACTCTGGGTAACACTCATTGACATGCATGCCGGGTGACCTAAAGAGCATACTGGTTTACACATGGCTTTACACCAAAGCAACCTGGGTTCAAACCCAGGTCAGTAATATTGTATATGAGAGGGTATTTAATTGCTGGTTTGGAGACGTGGATTTTCTCCCAGTACTCTGGTTTTCTTACACATTAAAAACCGTGTGAATGCCACCACTAGAATCAATGAGAAGATTTTCATTAATGATGTCGTTTTCTGTCAAATAAATAAAAAAAGTAAAATTTGAACTTTATATTCATGTTTAGATATGCCGTTACATCTTTAGGTTCATACAGCTTGGCTGGTTCGGATGTTTGTACTGTTTGTCCAGCTGGTAACAATTGCAGCTCTGCTTCTGACGGAATATCGCCGTCAGATTGCCCAGCAGGGTACTACAGTCGGTCAGGTGACATGGACTGCATCCCATGTGAACCAGGCTACTATAGTGTGACTGGTTCCATTCAGTGTGAACTCTGTCCTGCTGGAAAGAACTGTTCGGATCCAGCTTTACTGGGTACCAGCTTGCCAGACTGTGACCCAAACTTTTACAGTGAAACTGGTTTCCCTTCTTGTTTGATTTGTCCACAAGGGTATTACAGTGCGCCTGGGTCCCAAAACTGCTTGATTTGTGTTACAGGTAAAAGTTGTCAGATTATTGAATTTTCTGGTTCCCTGTTGATCATGCTGTCTGACTGTGAAGCAGGGTATTACAGCAGAGAAGGGGAGCTAACTTGTTCATTGTGTCAAGACGGTTTTTACAGTCAGTCTGGATCAGAGAATTGCTTGTTGTGTCCAGAGGGGAAAGACTGCACTGATGCAGCTTTCTTTGACACAGAACTTGAGGATTGTCCTGCTGGAACGTTTAGTAGCCTTGGGGATGGGGCCTGCTATAATTGTCCATATGGTTACTATAGCAACCAGGGAGCTGCAGAATGCATTGTTTGCCCTATAGGTAAAGACTGTAGTACTAATGTCCCAGTTGATTGTGCGCAGGGGACGTACAGCCCTGGGGGTGAGATGCACTGTATTGCATGTCCAAATGGTTACTATAGCGACATAGGGGACGGGTTCTGTTTGATTTGTCCAGCAGGAAGAAGCTGTGCTGGTAGTAATGTCACGTTGTGTCCTGCAGGGATGTACAGTAAGCAGGGTATCACAGCCTGCATTGCCTGCGACAGTGGATACTACAGTGTAGAGGGGGCGGGGGCATGTGCCATCTGCCCTGAGGGCAAGGATTGTACAGGTATGGGTGAAGTACTACCGGACTGCCCTGCTGGTAGCTTTACTAGGGAGGGGGAGTTGGGGTGTACCCTTTGTGAGCTAGGTTACTACAGTCGAGCAGGCTGGGGTAAATGTATGGCTTGCCCAGCAGGTAGAAACTGCACTGAACCTGCCCTGAACCAAAGTGACCTTGACCTTTGTCCCTCTGGGTATTTCAGTCATGTTGGAGATGCATACTGCAGGGTGTGTCCAGTTGGTTACTACAGCAACGCGGGGGCGTCAGGATGTGTAATATGTCCATCAGGCAAGTCATGTTCCCACTTGAATAGTACTGAAGCATTGATAGAACCTTGTGCCCCGGGCACGTACAGTCTGGCTGGTGACACTGTCTGTATTCCTTGCCCCGCAGGATACTACAGTGGGCCCAGTGCACATGGCTGCTTGGCCTGCCCAGCAGGTAAAAACTGCAGTTCCATCAGTGACCTTGACCCTTCAGATTACGAGAATATTACAGCGATGGACAGTCTGCTTCTTGATTGTCTGGCTAATTGGTTCAGTAAGGAGGGGGATGAAGTGTGCTCTAAGTGTGAGACAGGGTTGTATAGTTCTGCTGGGTCAATCGAATGTGCAGTCTGTCCTGCCGGAAAAGATTGCTCGGTTGTTATGGAGGGACATGTGACGGTTGGAAATTTGACTGACTGCCCTGCTGGGTTTTACAGCAGAGCTGGGGATTTTTCTTGTTACCGTTGTGACCCAGGTATGGAAATGCATGATGGGATAGGGCAAACACAGCCGGATTATGGCTTATCATACAGGATATATCTGAGCAAAGTGTATAATTGAAAAAAAATATAACATCACTTCTACTATAAAATTGTATCATGTCACTTCACAGTCATTACAGTCTATATAATTATTATATATACATTGCAGAACAATATGAAAAAATATGTGATAAAAGACAGTGAAATTATAATGTTAAAATAAAGGAGGACATGACATTTTTTACCTGGTTTCATTAACCTGACATTCATTTAACCCTTTAACCCTTTCCCTCATAGAGGAAACCATGAAAAGACCTATGCGAACAACATAAAAACAGATCAGCCTGCGAGTAGAGAACAATATTGTATTTGAAAAGAGAAGAGAGCCAGATCAGACAGCTCTGCTCAGATGGCCAGTACTTTAACATTAGTCTAAATGTGTCAAAAGGAAGTAAAGGGTTAAGACAGGCATGAACACCTTTATCCCAGTGAAAATGACAAGATCTGATCTCTTGTGGTTATGATAGGATTCATCATTCATAAATATTTCACCAAAAGCATGGAATAAGAAATAATTTAGCCCAAGATTAAAAAAGATTACATTTTCTTAACCTTAAACTTTGTTTCTGTATTTATAATTACTTTCAGTGCAAATCTCACACCAATAGATTGGTCATCAAAACTAAATTAGTGATTTTAAAAGTTGTAGAGTTTGAAAGATCATAATTGAATATAAGTCAAGTTTTCTTTCACAGTTAGTCACAAGTAAGCCATGAAGGTGTAAAAAGATCAAAACTTTGATTGCCTTCCTTAAGGGTATGACCTTCCTTAATTTTCTTTTAGGAGCAAAAATAATTTTCCCATTCACTTTCCTTCAGTTAGATCTCTAACAAGCCATTGATACATTCCCCGTTTATTATATTGTCCATAGGTTTTTCAAAAGACTCACAAAGAGACACCATCTTGGTATATATTTAAATACCCAATTACAGTTGGGACTGTTTCATAGCATGCCAATGTTTTGACAAGATAAGTGGACACTTTGAAGTAGTTGTTTCAACACTACCTCCTGCAAGCTATAGCTAATCCTGGGATTTGTCAACTTGCCCAGTCACGGTTTTTCAGTTTTATTTTATTTTTGAGATTAGGTAATCGAAGTGCAAGTCTTGCTGAAATGCATATTATGTTACAAGGATATTATTATGTCACGTGTAAATGAATACACAGTCAGTATATATAAATGAATCTTGTCTGTTATATATGAAACCCATTTGATTGATTTGATACTCTCCTTTATTGCCATCTCTACTCACCTTTAGGGCACAGGGAGCCTTTTTTTGGGTGTGGGTAATTTTGGAACTGTGTGATATTGATCATCATCCCCCTAATCCAGTTTATACTTACTTTTATTTTTCATCAATATGGTAACAAGTCCTTGCTTTTAAATTTTATATTTTTTCACGCCCAGTAAGAAACTTGAATTTTAAACTTCACAGCCCATGCATTGTTTATGTTCAATAGTCCACCTGACTGAAATGAACAAATTTGTGGGGCCGCCGTGGCCGAGCGGTTACAGTCGTGGACTACAAATCTTTCAGCCCCTCACCGCTGTGGGTTCGAATCCCGGTAGACTTTGGATTTTTCATGTGAGGAAGCCTTCCAGCTGGCTTGCGGTAGGTCGGTGGTTCTACCCAGTTATCTCCGTGTACGCAGGGTCTTCCTCCACCTGGACGTCGCTATATGATTGAAATACTATCGCAGCGACGGTAAACCCCAATACAACAACAACAACAAATTTGTTGTCCTGAAAAGTTTTGCTGTCAGTGATATGCAACATTAAACTGGGATTACAGATATGTTAGTAAATATTTATCATGATGTAATTATCATTTACCAGTCAGTTGGAAATGACCCATTCATGCAAGGAGTGTCTTTGTACAGTATCACATCAAAACCTTACGTGTCATATTTAGATACATGTATATATAGAGTAGGCTATCATCTCCAAATGACAGAAATACTGTTGTGGGACATTAAATCCAATAAACAAACTTTAGAGTTGGCTGAAACTTAAACAGTGAAAGTGAATGTGTTTACATTGGTCAGTAAATCTTTTGTTTGGAAGGGTGATTTAAATGGTTTTCTATCCTAATGGTGTATTCTTAGATAGACTTGACCAATTTTGATGTTGAGAAGTGAATTTTGTCACAAAAGTTACAACAGTAAGATAAAATCTTATTGTGTTCTATAAATTAAAAAGCTATCAAATAAAAGTAAGAGAATCAGAGAAATAAGTATCTGAAGTTCTCTTAAAAGCAAATTAATCAGTGAAAGATAGTTGATGATTGATACAAGAAGAGTTAACCTTCCCAAAACTTACCATTACAAGGTTTCATATGATATTAAGCTTTTGTAACCCTTTACCTCACCAGTACTCATGTACAAATTTATGATTTGATTAAGTTTAACTTCATGAACTTTAAAATGGATTTGTCTTTGCCATGCAGACTGTGTAGAATTTGAGTTACTAATATTGTATGCAAAGTTTTTGAAAACCTGTTTTTATGAAGTAAAGGGTTAATAGAGGGAATAAAAAAATAATGAAATTGCATAATGATTTTTTTGTTCACATTTTGATTTATTTTTTGCTCTGTTCCTCATATTCATATTTATCACAGATAGTCATATTCATTTCTGTTCATCAGATCACTTGTTTTCACATTGTTACACTATAATGGTGTCTCCGTGGCCAAGTGATTATAGTCCTATCACTTAACAACCCCTCACCACTGTGGGTTCGAGTCCCAGCAGGGTTACTCGGATTTTTCATGTGAGGCTGCCTTCCAGCTTCCTTGTGTCAGGTGGATGGTTCTACCCGGATGCCTGTGTGTTAAGTTCTTTATCTATTTGTCATTAGCTGGGTGTCTCTGTATGTAACTGAAATACTGTTTCAGTCATGATAAACTCCAAAACAGCAATGGTATTGCCAAATTTAGGTTTGGTGCTAAACCATTGTAGCAGTTTCTTTATTTGTATGTAGCTAATATAGTTTTGCACCAAGCTTTCAAAATGCAATATCACATTTATTTCATCTTAAGTGACACATTTGTATTATAAATAATGAAATAAAATGCCTGCCTATAGAAATATTCAGGTGAACAAAAATGTTTCATCAATAAAAGAAATTTGTTTTAAAAGTAATTTGTTTAAAGTCAGAGTGTCATACAAAGTTAGTACTTTTCCAAACAAAGGTTTATTTAGATTTGAAGAATCTTTTTACCAGTATATTTTGCTTTATTTTATATCTATTGCTGAGTTTGTTATTGTTGATTATTAATCTTCATTGTAGATATTCCATTTCGATACAGGAGTAAGCCAGCGAAAAAGATTATTGAAAACCATGATCAGTTACACACAATATCTGTAGCCGATTTGTGTGTTGTTTTTTTCAGTTAATTCCCCATTACAATTATAATTTTGAATATAATGTCATGCAGATACAGTGAAATGTATCGCTATTTTTACCCTTGACTTGAATAATCACATAGTTATGAATTTCAGCTTTCGTTTTCATTGCCACTGTTTGTGCAGCATCCGTGACCTTATCCCTTGTTGTTGAACACATTACACTCCCAGTTTTATTTCTTGTGAAATCCCAGGTTATTACAGTTCCGGTGGAGCTTCAAGCTGTGAGCGTTGTCCCGCGGGAGTCAACTGCGAAGATTCCTCTTCCATCGTAAACTGTTCAGCCGGCTTTTATAGTCCAGAAGGAACTGCGGCATGCTTGGCCTGTCCTGATGGACAGTATAGTGGGGTTATGTCTGCAGCATGTACTGACTGTCCACCAGGAAAGGACTGCACTGATCCATCAGTCACGCCAACCAACTGTACGGCTGGAACTGCCAGTCCTGAGGGTGTGTCTCTGTGTACAAGTTGCCTCAGTGGGTATTACAGCACAGAATCAGCTGTCGCCTGCACCCAGTGTCCGGCTGGGAAGGACTGTAGTTCCTCGGCAGTAACCGGAGCAGAACCCCCAGATTGTCCTGAAAACACATACAGTAGCCCTGGAGATAGAGGTTGCACATCATGTGATGTTGGAAGTTACAGTTTAGCAGGAGCCTCTGGATGTCAGGTTTGCGATGCCGGATACGATTGTACTAATACATCTAATCTAGTTATCTGTGATGCTGGAACATACAGTGAAGAAAGGGAGATAACTTGTACACCATGTTTGTCTGGATTCTTTAGTACAGCTGGCTCAGGAAATTGCACAAAGTGTTCTGCAGGGTATGATTGCTCTAATCCAGCTGTTACAGGTGCGAATCCTCCACAATGCACAGCAGGCACATACAGTGAGGAAGGCTGGAGTGGGTGTGTCTCCTGTCAGGCTGGATACTACAGCTCTCAGGGGGCCACTGGTTGTACAATATGTGATGCTGGGAAAGACTGCTCAGATCCAGGGAGTATTTCTGACTGCGATGCAGGGACCTACAGTCTTGCTGGTCAGATAAACTGCACAGTATGCGCCGCTGGGGGTTATAGTTTGGCGGGATCCAACCTATGTACACCCTGTCGTGGTGGTTACGACTGCACCAATCCATCTGCAACATCCCCTTGCAATGCTGGAACATATAGCCCAGCAGGCTCTGTCTCTTGTGCCAACTGTGAATCTGGCTATTATAGTGAAATTGGGTCATCTTCTTGCACCATTTGTCCTGCAGGGAAGGATTGCTCTAGTGCAGCAGGAATGCCTCAAAATTGTGTGGCAGGGACCTTCAGCCTTGAGGGAAATGCAGGCTGTACAACTTGTTTGCCAGGGACTTACAGTCTTGGAGGTACTAGCTCATGTACAGATTGCCCAGCGGGGAAGGATTGCTCTGATAACTCCATATCACCGCAAGATTGCCAAGCTGGGTATTTCAGTTTAACAGGAGCCAGTAATTGTAGTATGTGTCCCACAGGTTGGTACAGTGTTGTTGGATCGTCTTCATGCAGTCCATGCCTAGGAGGTAAGGAATGTTCAGACCCCTCTCAACCATCTACATGCTCTGCAGGCACATACAGTGCCATTTTCTCCATTGTTTGTGACCCTTGCCGAGCAGGAACATACAGTTCAGCTGGAGCAAGTTCTTGCACACCTTGTCCAGCAGGGAGTGACTGCTCAGATCCTAGTGTTCTTGTAGACTGCCCAGCAGGAACATACAGTGAAGCAGAAGATGATGGTTGTACCAACTGCCTGGCGGGCTCCTACAGTACAAGGAGGTAGCAGCAGCTGTGTGTCCTGCCCAGCTGGGAAGGACTGTTCTGACCAGACTGTTGAGCCACCAGACTGTGCAGCAGGGACATACAGTCCTGCAGGCGCTAGTGGATGTACCAGCTGTCAAGTAGGACATTACAGTCTAGGGGGCGTGGAGGCCTGCACAGTGTGTCCAGCAGGAAGTGATTGCTCGGATAGGACCATCTCTCCACCCGACTGTCAGCCTGGTTTCTACAGTGAGGAAGGTTATGATGGATGTCGCAGTTGTTTGGCAGGCTCCTACACTTCAGCTGCTGGATCAACGAACTGTACAACATGTCCAGCTGGGAAGGATTGCAGCAATGCCACTGTTGAGCCACCTGATTGTCCTGCTGGAAAGTTTAGCTCCCTTGGAGATCCCGGATGTTCCGACTGCCCGATTGGATTTGACAGCACCTCAGGTTCTAGCTCTTGTGCTCAGTGTGGTGCAGGTATGGACTGCTCATCAGCTGGAAGCCCAGTGAATTGTTCTGCTAACACGTACAGTCCTTTAGGATCATCTGTATGCAGCAATTGCTTACAAGGACACTACAGCCTTGCGGGAGCAGAGTCTTGCACCATTTGTGCAGCTGGTGAAGATTGTTCAGATGTTGCCAGTATCATTACAGTTCCACCAAACTGCACTGCAGGCACATACAGTGAAGAAGGAGATGCTGGATGCACTAGTTGTCCGGAAGGAAAATATAGCACCGAAAGATCGGGTTCCTGCAGCGAATGCCAAGCTGGATATGACTGCACTGATCCAGCAACACAAACCAGGTGTCTAGCCGGAACCTTTAGCCCTCTAGGTGTTGCAGAGTGCTCTTCTTGTGCTCAGGGTTATTTCAGCCTAGAAGGAGCGGCGGGTTGCACCATCTGTCCAGCTGGAAAGAACTGCACAGATCCAGCTGTTACATCAGGAACCTTGCCACCAGATTGTCCGGCTGGAACTTTCAGCAATCAGGGTGACCATTTATGCAGCAACTGTTTGTCTGGATTTTACAGTGCAGTTGGATCCAGCTCATGTAGTGACTGTGAAGCCGGTAAAGATTGTGCAATCCCTTCAAGTCCAGTCAACTGTTCAGTTGGAACTTTTAGTCCTGCAGGTGAAATAAGTTGTTCTATTTGCCCAGTTGGTTTTTATAGTTTAGAAGGAGCTGCCAGTTGCGATGAATGTCTTGCTGGAAAAAACTGCTCAAATCCAGCCTCTGTAACGGACTGTCCATCTGGGACATACAGTACAAGAGGACAGGCAGATTGCACCTACTGTAGCCCAGGTATTCATATTGTGGCATGGTCCATACGTGGTTTGCACAGCTGTGTTTAACACCCTGTACATAGGCCTTGTTTAAATACTCTGATTCATTACATAAAATTTTCTTTCTTATAAACTCAGATTTTCAGTCAATTTGAGATGACTGTTTTATTAAAAACTAGTGATTTTTATCTAGTTATTTTTTTAATTTATAATCTCCAAAAAGAAGTGTAAAAAGCTTGAGCGTGTTATTCAAAACTTAAGAAAAAGGTGAATTATATGTAGATGCATAATGATTTAAACAAGGCCTATTGCTGACTTGTATATACTTGTTTTTTTTAGGGATGTCCTCTGTCACTTGCTTTGCATGCTTATTTATTGTTACAGGCATTGAAAGCTCTTTTTTTTGTTTGAATAGTTTGTTCTCTTCACAAAATGTATGTGTGGTAATTTATATGTATTCATACTCTAAATGGTGGTAGATTGTGCACAGTATTTTATGTGTTTTATATCTCACACATTATTATTGTTTATTTTTTTAACACATGTTTAGACTCTTGTTACATTATATATATGTAGCATGACACCCCATGTTTGTGCATGTGTCAAGTGCTTTTGTGAAGCATACATTTGAAATGAAAGGGAGATAATTTCATGAACAATTGTATCTATTTTCACATGCATTCTTGGATAAGCTCCCTTTAAATTTTAATCAATTTGCATGCCTCATGTTGATTTGATGTTTTCAGGTGATTTTTTGACTTCCTCTTTTATATTATGAATTTTCATGTACAAATCTATGACTGTGGACTGAGTTGAAAATGAGCTACGATATTTTATGGGCAAACAGAAGAGAACCATGTTTGACAGCTCCTTAAAGGAACTGTCTGATCTGGGTCTGCTCTGTTTGCCAAAACATCAAAACATGTCTATATGAAGTAAAGGGTTGGTTATATTTCATACATGCACAGCTATGAATTTGTCCTTCTTATTTTCTTATCCCTCTACCTTGAAAGAAGTGTCAGATGGAATAAAAAAACAACACATTTTTTTCTTCCATTTTAAGTCTATAGAATGATCAATTTAAAAAAAATGTTATCATATCTATTTGAAATATGTCAATGACAAAAAACTTATAAAAATTAAAAAAAAGTTTCCATAACGTTCCTGTTAAATAACAATTCTCCTGTTACACTTTGCAGTGATGATTAAAGTTTTGCCTTCCTGTAATATATAGAAATGTTTATCCACTTCTGTTTGATTTCAAAACAAAGGTATTTTCAAAAATATGAAAAAAGTGTTCAATTTCGCCAACTTAATGCAGTATATACTTGCAAAAAAAAAATTCAAAAAAAATCAAGCATTTTCATCCTCTGTTTAGAGGGTCCTCTGATTATTGACTTGAGCTAACCTGACATTCATTTAATGTATCTAATCATAAAACAATGCAGCTCCATTATAACACAGTATTTAGGGTCCATGTATAGCTACCACATCATATTGGACCTCATTACAACCACATTGTGCAATACTATTGTAATTGTTTCTTTTGTTGATATATAATTACTTAAGTTCAATTCAATATATGTCACTGAGTAAATGCACTTAAGTCAACTAAACAGGTCACAAAATACAGACTTGGGGTAGGTGTTATAGATTGTGATATATTGGCTTTCGTGTTTTAATGGAGTGTGTTATAATGGAGTGTGCTATAATGAATCTACACTGCATATACTTGCCAGGGAGGATAAGTCATTATGACAGTATCCCACCATAGTTTAGACAAAAGATAATCAAGGTATAATGACTATTTGAAACACAATCAGTGACAAAAAGCACTTCTAGATATAATATTGTGTTTATGTTTTTTCATGTACTGTTTCTTTTTATATTTAAGTTTTGGTTTGGGTTTTCAAATGTATATAGGAGTCTTCCTTGTAAATAGATTTTGACTAAAGAATGGCTTTCACCCATTACCTCATGAATATTCATATAGAAATTCATGAATTTATAAATATTAATTGACTGAACTCTAAATTGCATACGAAACAATAGGATTTTCTTTGCACTCGTAGAATCTAAGCTTCTGTATAGTATGAGCAAGTAGAGGAGACCCTGATCAGACAGTTCTGGAAGGAGCTGTGTGATCTGGGTCTGTTCTGTTTGCCAATATGTCAAACTGAATTTTTATGAAGTAAACGGTTAAATCTACATGTATTTCTATCAAAGATCTTGAATAGACTGAATGAGAAAAAGAATGTTTTAGGTATGCTTCTACTAATTTATCAAAATTATTTGATTCATTAGACTTTAATATATTAGCAAACAACAGATCAGACTGCATGTAAACAGTCTTAACAACAGATCAGACTGCATGTAAACAGTCTTTAAACAACAGATTAGACTGCATGTAAACAGTCTAAAGATTAACACCCAACCCAAAACTTGTGTTTTTTTTAAAATATTTTTAACTCTCTTTATGTTATATACTTACTTTATTTGTTATAATAATGTCCCTTGTTCCTGGTTTATATTGAAATGGTAGTTCTTAAGTTGGTTTTAAGTTTAATTTCATTCAATCTAATATTGCTGACATTTTTCAAGTTGATCTTATATGATGGTTTTTTTGTTTTTTTTTTTAATTTTTAATTGTTTTTTTTTTTTTATTTATTTTCTAGATTGTTTAATTTATTACACAACTCTGTTGTTTGTATTTTCCAACATTAAAACACATTTTTATGCCCCCACCAAAAAGGGAGGGGGCACATAAATTTGCCTTTGTCTGTCCGTATATACATACGTCTGTCCCGAAACTTGCACACCTGGGTATTTTCATCAAAACACCGTTGAAGTTGACAGAGTTATGAGCCTTTTGTTGAAAAATATGTATTTTTATGCTTGTGACGCATTTAACTCTGAAAGTGTTTGTACTACAGACTTGAAACTTTATGGATATATTAATCAAGAGATGATTGTGTGCACCTGGGTATTTATATTGAACCTTCCATAAAGTTGACAGAGTTATGGGTCTTTGTTTTTGAAGAATATGTATTTTTATGCTTGTGACGCATTTAACTCTGAAAGTGTTTGTACTACAGACTTGAAACTTTATGGATATATTGATTTGTGCACTGGTATTTTTATTGAACCTTCCTTAAAGTTGACAAAGTTATGGGCCTTTGTTTTTGAAGAATATGTAATTTTATGCTTGTGACGCATGTAACTCTGAAAGCATTTGTACTACAGACTTGAAACTTCATGTATATATTAATCAGAACATGAACTTGTGCACCTGGGAATTTTTATCAAACCAACATTGAAGTTGACAGAATTATGTGCCTTTGTTTTTGAAAAATATGTAATTTTATGCTTTTGATGCATGTAACTCTGAAAGTATTTGTACTACAGACTTGAACAAAACTGTGACACAGTACTTTGAAGGTATTTGTGCTACAGACTTTAAACTTCATGGATATATTACTCAGGACATGACTTGTGCTCCTGGGTGTTGGCCTTTGTTTTGGAAAATGGGACAGGTGGGGACGTCTGTGTCCTCTGGACACATTTCTAGTTTAAATCATGATTTGCAAGATTTATGGATAATTGATTAATTGATGTTAGTACAGAGTACATACCACATGTATTTGGTCTTCGTCACCACTGCAAATCAAAATCTACAAAAGCTTAAGTAAAGTAAGATAAATTATTATTATTATTATTATTATTTTTTTTTTTTTTTTTTTAATTTATTGTGATAATAGTTATCATTGCTTTGATATCATGATTACTGATATGGTTATCATTGTGGCATTTTACTTCAGTTCAACCATTTATTTCCACATATACAGCTTCAATTCAACCTATATTTCCACATCTACAACTTCAGTTCAACCTTGGATATTTCCACATTTACAACTTAGTTCAACCTCGGATATTTCCACATTTACATTCAATTTTTCCACATTTATTATCTATAACTCCACTTCAATCTATATTTCCACATTACAACTTTAAAGTATCTCCACATGTACATTCTCAACATTTACATCTGCAGTTCAACCTCTCTTTCCATATTACATTATCCGATGATATTGTCATCATAGGTAGGATATCTATGATACCAAGTGTGGTAATAATACCCCTACATCCACTATCATGAGTAATACAGCACTCTCAACCATCGCTGTTCCCAGGTCACCACAGTGCGGCTGGTGCCAGCTCCTGCACCCAATGTGATGCCGGCAACTCCTGCACGGCAACTGCCCAGACCTCGTGTGGGACAGGCTTCTACAGTTCGGCTGGCTCCACTAGCTGCGCCACTTGCACTGCTGGACACAAATGTGACTCTGCAACCACAGCTACCCCAACACAATGTCTGGCTGGAACGTACGCTGCTGCAGGTGCTGATGCGTGTACATCGTGCGATGCAGGATATGAGTGTCCGTCAGACGGCATGAGTGCACCAAATGCATGTGGAGCAGGAAAATACCAAACAAACACAGGGCACACTTCCTGTGATGACTGTGATGCAGGTTTGTGGAGAATTTCTGTAGTATTACGTTACTATGGTAAAAATACTTTATAGTATATCAAGTATATTATACAATTTTTATTCCCCCCTTCGAAGAAGAGGGGGTATATTGCTTTGCTCATGTCGGTCCATCGGTCTGTCGGTAGACCAGACCTTGTCCGAGTCATAACTTAAGTTCTATTTGACCTTTAAGTCTCAAACTTCATGTGGTTGTTGCTTATGATTAGTAGATGACCCCTATCAATTTTGGTGTCAATACCTCAAAGGTCAAGGTCACAAGGTTGCATTTGTATATATGTTTGATGACTTGGCCTTGTACAAATAAAATTTAAGTCCAATTTCAGACTATATGTGGTTGTTCCTTATTATGAATAGATGACCTCTATTGATTTGGGTGTCAACATCCAAAGGTCAAGTCACAATGTCACATGTTGATATATTTTCATTATATAAATGTCTTGCCCAAGTGATAACTTCTATTTTATTTTTACTCTTAAGGTCCTAACCTCATGTAGTTGTTGCTTATAAATGTAGAAAACCCTGTTTTCAAATTAATAAGTTGGATTCTTATAAATATTTTATACGATTTAAGCACTGTCTGACTAATAACTCAAAATCTCATTGTGTCTGGTTTTATTTCAGTAAACGTTTAGTTCCACATTTTAGCACATTATATTTTCACTCAATTTTTTAAGTTTGAGAATTTTTTGTGACAAGCCAACATTATGAAGGCAAACTCCTTGCATATAATATAGCTTTATACATATTATGGCATATGAGGGGGGCATATATGTTTCACAAACATTTCTTGTTTTTTATTATCTTATGCTGCTGCTGAAGAAGAAGAAGAAAAAGATGTTGTTATTAATGATGATGATGATATTTAACAATGAAAGAATTTATAATAGGATGACAACCAGAACAAGAATGGCTGTTTAATTTTTTTGTTTTTCGTTTATTGAATGTTGTGATTATGATGGATTATAATGATAATGACCAAACTAAAAATGTTAATGAATGATGATTGCCAACTACTATGATGATGATGATGATTGATGATGACAACAGGTTATTCATGTACGAGCACAAGCAAGTCCATCTGTGTGGAGGGTGAATACAGTGCACTGGGCAGCAGCACGTGCAGCAACTGTCCGGACGGGGAGTATCAGGACCAGCAGGGTCAGGCTAGCTGTACCCAGTGTCCAGCCGGGTCTGAGTGTCCCAACAAGAACAGTGCCCCCTCCGCCTGTCCTGCTGGGGAGTACAGGTACCAGCTTTACACCATATACACATAAAATGACTAATGGTACCAGGCTTGAATGATATAAAAAATTAAAAAATTTTTTATGCCAAATTTAATGGGGTTAGTTTCCTTACTTGGTATCAAGGTAGTTCCTGGACTTGTTGGCCTGGTATGATATGACTTATTTTAATATCATCACGATATTGCTGTCCCAGATGACTGAAATATTGTTAGTTAGGCAATAAATACAAACACAAAATATCACCTAAAGTTACGATTTCACCATGTCACAGAAGGAACTATAATTCATGTAAATTGTGCTATGTTATAGACTACCATCTTAAAATTGTCAATGACTCACAGTGGAATATAGGTCTGACATTTTTATGTTGTTGTTTTTTTTGTTTTGTTTTATTTGCAGAATATAATGTTACATAAGTCACAAACTTAATTAAATTTCAAATAATTTAAGATTCACATATATTTAAGACTGTAATGGTATTTTTGAGGATGCAAAGGGTTCTTCTGGTTGAGAGGAAATAAAAGTAGTGTTCAGTTGATACCTGGTGTGCAGATTATTGATTGTTTGGGAGTGGGGAGAAGTGTCAGCTTGGGTGATTAAAATGGAGAGAAAGAGAAAAATGAACAGAGAGAATAAGAGAAGGAGGTTGGAAGGGAGATGAATAGAAAGAGATGCAATAAGAGTAAGAGAGAGAGAAATAGTAAAAGAAATGGACAGAGAGAGAGAAAGATACATATACAAAGAGAGAAAGAGAGAGAGAAAGAAAGAGACAGAGAGAAAAAGAAAAGAAAGAGAAAAAAAAAAGGGGACTGAGAGAGAGAGACAGAAAGAGAGAGAGAGATAGAGAGAGATACACAGACAAGAGGAGGGAGTTAGGGGATAAACACAAAAGATAAGAACCCTCTCTCTGCCCTTGACAGTTCGGCAGGCCAGGTTTACTGCAGTCAGTGTGGAGCTGGGACTTATCAGGCCAGTACCGGACAGACATCATGCATCACATGCGAGGCAGGATATGAGTGTCCCACAACTGCAGCACGTGAGTAACGCTTCTGTCTGGACCTTAGTAATACATAAATATGCATATATTCATAAAATAAAGAAAATATTCTGCTTGTAACTTGAACAATGTCAAAAATATTAAAATAAGCTGACAAAAGGTAAATAAGTAGTTTTTAGAGAACTATTGATGTCTTTATTTGGGGCTTTGCTTGATTATAAATCAATGAGTTGATGAATTTGATTGATTTTTTTTCTTCAATTACTTACTTATTTTTATAACATATAATTAAAAGGTTTTTGAAGTGAATGAATATTATACTTATGTAAAATCATTAATGTCATTGAAACCAGAATGTTTGTTTTCCAACAGGTTCAGCGTGTGCTTCGGGTTACTACTCCACGGGGGGTCTCGAAGCCTGCATACCTTGTCCAGCCGGCTACCATTGTTCTGACGCTACCTCTGCTCCTGTTGGATGTACAGCTGGAAATTATGCTCCTAATACAAGCACATCATGCAGCCCATGTGATGCTGGGTACCGATGTCCCACAGCTAATCTTGGGGAGCAGGAGGCGTGTCCAGCAGGATACTACCAGGTCAACACAGGACAAGATTCTTGCAACCAGTGTCCTCAAGGTAATATGCTTACCCCACCCACTTTGTGGAATCATTTCCACAAGGAACTGTCATGTATTTCATGTGTCAGGTCTGTGAAAGAGAATTTCCTTACTCTCAGCATTTTTATCCTTATTCTCAGTCTTTTGTCCATATTCTCAGCATTTTCTCTTCATACTCAGTATTTTGTCCTTATTCTCAGCATTTTCTCTTTATACTCAGTATTTTGTCCTTATCTATTCTCAGTCTTTTGTCCATATTCTCAGCATTTTCTCTTTATACTCAGTATTTTGTCCTTATTCTCAGCATTTTCTCTTCATACTCAGTATTTTGTCCTTATTCTCAGCATTTTCTCTTCATACTCAGTATTTTGTCCTTATTCTCAGCATTTTCTCTTTATACTCAGTATTTTGTCCTTATTCTCAGCATTTTCTCTTTATACTCAGTATTTTGTCCTTATTCTCAGCATTTTCTCTTCATACTCAGTATTTTGTCCTTATTCTCAGCATTTTCTCTTTATACTCAGTATTTTGTCCTTATTCTCAGAATTTTTGCACAAATTTATGAACTATAGCATGAATATTATGAAATACAACACTTAAAAAATACAAACTCCAATGAAACAGCACAGAAATGAAAAATCTGAGTTAGAAATAAAAACTGAAAAGAGTAATATGAGTTATAGCCCAAAGTTTTGATATTTCACTGTCTTTTGTGTACCAGGATCTAAGTGTCCAAGTAAGACAGCGTCAAACACACTGTGTCCAGTGGGAGAATATCAAGATGGATATGGTCAGGAGGCCTGCAAAAGTGTGAGTGACCATCTCAAATGTTTGACCTTTAAGTTTTGTTTGTTAGTTTAAGCTTGTTTCAATTAAATTTACATCAATATGGAAACTTTTTTTAATTCTAAAAACATTTGTTAGAACATTAGTTGGTTAACAAGTTTCACAACTTATACAAGTCACTGTCAACAGTATTTGGTTGGACCAGTACTTTGCACATCTTGGAAAGTCAAGAAGAATTCTTGAACCCAAGGGGTTTGCACATCAAACAACCGTGAGCATGGTTATATCATGTCAGTTACCACTGTCACCTGTCTTTTGTGCTGCACATCTCCTTTTTTTCTCTATAATTTTGTCTCTAGAGCAAAAAACACACAATATTGTAGCTCAATGCACAGTCTGCATGGCAGAGAAAATACATTGTTTCATTTACCAATTGAAGTTTAATATTAATCATGTTATGAATTTTTGTATATGCATATTTTTGAAATAAAGGATTAATTAAAGCTATAATATAATTATATAACATGATATACTATTTAATGATGAAAGTTTTGAATATTTGTAATAAACATTTTTAAAACTCCATTTTTAGCTCACCAAAGCACAACATGCTTAAGGTGAACTTTTGTGATCACCTTGTGTCCGTCATCCGTTGTCGTCCGTCATTTGCTTTAAACGACATCACCTCTGAAACCGCTGGACAGAATTTGATTAAACTTGGCAGGGATGATCTTTAGGTGAACCTTCACAAAAGTTGCTAAAATAAACTTGATCCATGTAGAACTCTTTTTTCCATGGCAACAGAAAGAAAAAAATTATGAAAACTCTAAAAATCATCTCCTTCGAAAACTACAGATTTCAAAATGTTTTGGTACAGATGTTCATTGGGAAACCCTCTACCAAGATTGCTAAAATTAATCCGATCCATAAAAAAGGGGCAGGGCTAATTTGCCTTAAATGTATATAGTGAAAACTTTAAATGACATCTCCTCTGAAACCACTGGACAGAATTTGATTAAACTTAGCAGGGATAATCCTTGGGTAAACCTACACAAAAGTTGCTAAAATAAACTTGATCCATGTAGAAATCCGGTTTCCATGGCAATGGAGAGAAAAAAATGAAAACTTTAAAAATCATCTTCTTTAAAACTACTGGCCAGATTTCAAAATGTTTTAATACAGATGTAACCCTCCACCAAGATTGCTAAAATTATTCCGATCTGTTTAGAAACATGGTCACCAGGGGCAGCGCTAATTTGCCTTAATTTACCCTCTACCAGAACTGTTTAAACAAAGCTGATCTCTTGAAAATTCAGCTTCCTAGGGATTATTTAAAAAGTAAACTTACACAAACCTGATGTTGATGACTATTATCTTGCCAAGGCTGCCTTGGTATTGGACCACTAAATTCTCCAATTATTGCCCTTGAAGTGTAAAAAATTTCATATTTAACTTCATTTGCATTCTAGCATCCACATTTCTGAAGCAATCTTGATCAGATATATATACATAATGTTAATAAGCCAAGGATTATTGTGCCTTGTATGGGAGTTATGGTCCATAATACTTAAGGTTGCCTTTAGATTAGTGGTACTCAGGTGAGCCATATAGGGCCATCATGGCCCTCTTGTTTATAATTACAGAAAAATAGAATTGGTATACTCTAAAAAAACTTCCTATGTTTGAAATCATAATACCTCTATCCAGCATTTTGTAACAAAGGATTATTTTATAAAATATCCTTTTTGTTGTAACATTTTTATTTATTTATGTTGCTGCAGTGCCCATCTGGTTACTATGCCGACAGTACAGGGTCAGTCACATGTACAAAATGTCCTGCGGGTTCTGAGTGTTCCGATCCAACCGTGTCCCCAGTGGCTTGCACTGGAACCGATGTAAGTGCATGTTTTATTTATTACTATTTAATAGGTGTCTTTCCACAGTAAATCATATGTCCCGGGGTTCTTATGACTCACAAAACTTTGTCCATTTTGACCCTCATATTTCCTTAAATGAATTTGAAATATTTCAAATTTTGCCTTAAGCTGTATATAAAAGAGTAATTTGACACCCATTTGAAAAACAAAACAAAACAATAGAAAACTGCAGTTCTGATAGGAAAATGTGTTAGTGGTGATGAAACAAGATTATTCTGTTTCAAATTTATATAGAAATATCTCACTCAGTTCCTTTTACAAAAAAGCAAGAATTCTAATAAAAAATGCAATAATCTCTCAGAAAACAAATAAGAAATAAATCAGCCTAAACAAAGAATGCTTGTGTACCTATCTTGTACCTATATACATGGTTTGGAAAGGTTTTGAAAAACCCTTTGATTTGGTGTTTGTCTTGAAAAACCCTTGAGAATCACATTTTGCCTTATAAACCCTTGAGAAAAACATCAAAGTCAACTGAAAGATCTTGAAAAACCCCTGGATTTGAAATTGCAATATTGATCATAAGGAAAAGTGTTTTTTTCAAGTTTTTTTTTAAAAAAAAAATTGAAGTTCATTCTTTTATGCCTTAAAATCTAAAACACAAGTTTCAGTTAATGCAAGTCCTTAATTTTGAATTTTAAGGCCTTAAAAAAAACACTTTAAACACCCTTAAATTTTGCTTCAGAAAATTTCTATGAACCATCTGTGTAATGTAGTCTGTGTGTAGAGATTACTTCTAACCATTTCTTGACTGTACGATATGTTGCAGTATTCAGCAGAGGGCAGCACTGCCTGTACCAGCTGTCCCGATGGCTATGTCTGCTCCGGGGGAACGGCAACTCTGTGCCCGGTAAGTCGTTCTTGCCTCCACATAAGTCTACCTGTGTGTTTCTACAATCAATGATGGTAAAAATGGAGTCAGTGCATTGCTTTTACAGAGAAATCATTTTTAAAAATACTAAAAAAAAATGTTGCATGTACACAAACCCCAGTCGATTTACCAAACTAAACATGCATATATGTCTATAAAACAATATATAAAATGACTGAATTATATTTTTTTGTTATATAACATGAAGTTGCCTATTTGTCAGTAACCATGAGATTGTAACCTACTTACAGCCAGGGACGTATGTAGACAGCAACACGTGCACCCAGTGTACTGCCGGGTATTATTGTCCAGACGCAACCCTGGGCCGCATAGTGTGTGCAGACGGCACCTACCAGACGGACACTGGTCAAACATCATGTGACAACTGCCCCGCTGGTCAGGAGTGTCCGTCCAAAAATGACACAGCCAGTGATTGTTCTGCAGGATACTTCAGTGCACTTGGCATCAGCACATGCACAGTAAGTTTTTTTTTGTTTTTTTTTTGTAAATCTTAATGTTATTATACCCCTACTTGCAGAGAGAAATGGAAGCTGAATAGAAATGATACACACTATCGTATGGTGTACCATTCAGGTCAAAAGAAGATTTTAATTGTATAGGTATTATTTATAAAACACAAATACAACTACACATATATGTCTGAGATATTTCAAGCTATTTTTTTTTTTGTTGAAAAATTGGAAGTTGATAATTACAGTCCAGTCACTATGAAATGAAATGGGATAGCACAAAATAATGGTGTAATGTGAAGTAAGTCTTATTTCTCTGGCAGAATTTGTTTTTTATTTACTGTAAGAAAGAAACAGTTTCCTAAAAGTTAATTGAATGAAATAATTTTCATGGTCTGGAGCTATTTCGTTTTATCGCAAATACTGTGCATAGAGAAACATGGTGTCTTTGGGTGGCAATGAAGATGTTTATGCTATATCTGACTGTGAACCCCTGATTGTTACAGCAATGTCCTGACGGTTACTACAGCGGGGCCGCAGCAACAAGCTGCACGGTTTGTCCGGCTGGTCAGTCCTGCTTTGACGGCTCCAACTTCGTGTCCCCTTCAAACTGTGCTGCGGGAACGTACAGCGCTCTCGGTGAAACTGTATGCACAGCCTGTTCAGCTGGTGAGTTGTCTGTCAGTGAAAGGAATGGACCTTTCATTAAGTTATAAAGATATTCAGATACAATTTTTGGTTTATCCAATTACTGTGCTGTGATATCATGTGACCAGAAGTTGGAATGTGTAGGTTTGTGATGACTTGATCATGAAAGGAAATTAATTTCTATACTGCAGCATGATGAGATTTTAATCCTTTACTTTATAGAGACTCATTTTGGTGCATAGGAGCTGTCTGACCAGGGTCTCCTCTGTTTGCTTATACATTCCACTATTTCACATACCATTTAAAGTTAATTAATATTCATAAAGTCATAAATTTGTACATGAATATCCATGAAGTAAAGTGTTAAGATGTAACAGCATGTAGGAGTACATGGGACATTCTTTATAAATTTGAGGATTATTTTTAGTTCATCTGTTTCGAAGAAAAAGTCAAGCTTTTATGATTGCTGAGTCATCATTGTCGACGTCATTGACATCATGCAAAAACTTTAATGTATCAATTACTCAAACACTTTTAAAGGTATCAACATGAAACTTGGGATGCTAAATAATCATGACAAGGCACAGTTGTAAGACAAGAGGGAATTTTTCTGAAAGCTATATTTTTGGAGTTATGCCCCTTTTTAATTTAGAATTTGTTGTTGACATGTAAAACGGACGAGTGTTGACACCGTTTGCAGAGCTCTTGTCTGTATCAGATTTTTTTAAAGGTTTATTTTAACTGCCTGCATTCAGCTACCATGACAGTTATTTACATGAGCAAACAGTTGTGACTTTGTTCCCCTTCTTGCATTCTGTATGTTATGATATAACAGAGGTTCAAACTCTTTATGTCATTGATTGTTATCGATAGCTGGAAGCTGGGATGTTGTATATTTGACTCAGCTGCTTCATTTCCTTGAGCAGTTATTCGATGTTGTAATGCGGAAAAATAAAACAGTTAAAAGCTAAAATCCATGAAAATTGGAAAGTTTTCTTTCAAGCTATTTGTCATTTTTCCCTACATCAACTTAAGTTCCCAAATGACTCTCCTGGTTCCCTGTATTTCAGGATCATATAGTGCCGCTGGTGCCTCATCTTGCTCACCATGTCAAGCTGGGAAGGAGTGCAGTGACCCAGCCAACCCAGGAAATTGTGGATCAGGGTTCTACAGTGTAGAGGGATATGTAAGTTTTTTATGCTCCTGTAGCGCGAGACAGCGCATTATAAAGGGAAATAACCTATGCCTTTAGGCCCGCATTTAATAAGTCTTCTCAAATTGAGAATTTTTTCAACTTAGAAATTTTAAGAAATTTTTTTATTTATTTCATTGACCCTTTTAATAAAATTTTGCATATATGCTATTTTGAGCATGCTCTTGAAGAAAATGGTCTTTAATTTCTTGAAATTTGTGAGGATAGAGATTTGAGATTATTGAGATGAGAAAATCTCAGAGATCAGATATTTTCTGACCTCAACTCCACTAGCCATTCATAGATTTAAATAATTTTCAAACCATCATTCTTTTTTTATTATTGTTTTAGCAAATATTGTGAAGTGGTATTAATTTTATCTAAGTCATTTATTAGCTCGACTATTCGAAGAATATGAGAGCTATTGTAGTCGCCCTGGCGTCGGCGTCGGCGTTGGCGTTGCAGCTTTTGGTTAAAGTTTTGCGTGCAAGTTACTATCAACCTTATATCTCAATAACCATTTATGGTATTGACTTGAAAGTTTATAAATATGTTCAGGGGCATCAGACAACCAAGGTAGATAACTCTTGATGGAATTTAATATGAATTATGGCCCCTTTTTAACTTAGAAATTTTGGTTAAAGTTTTGCATGCAATAGAATATTTGGTTAAAGTTTTGCGTGCAAGCTACTATCTAGTTTGTATCTCAATAACCATTCATGGTATTGACTTGAAAGTTTATGAATATGTTTAGGGGCATCAGACAACCAAGGTAGATAACTCTTGATGGAATATATTACAAATTATGGCCCCTTTTTAACTTAGAAATTTTGGTTAAAGTTTTGCATGCAAGATACTCTAATGCTTATATCTCAGTATCCAGGCATGGGATTGATTTGAAACATCTTTAATATGTTTAGGGATCAACTTTCATGGTAGATAACTCTTGATAGAATATGTTACAAATTATGGCCCCTTTTTAACTTAGAAATTTTGGTTGAAGTTTTGCATGCAAGGTACTTTCATGCTAATATCTCAGTATCCAGGCATGGGATTGATTTGAAACATCTTTAATATGTTAAGGAGTATCATACTATCAAGGTAGATAACTTTTGATTGAATATATTACAAGTTATGACCCCTTTTTTATCTTAGAAATTTTGGTTGAAGTTTTGCATGCAAGGTTCTTTCATGCTTATATCTCAAGAGTCCAGGCATGGGATTGATTTGAAACATCTTTAATATGTTTAGGGGTATCATACTATAAAGGAAGATAACACTTGATGGAATATATTAAAAATTATTTCCCCCTTTTAACTTAGAATTTTGGTTAAATTTTTGCATTCAAGCTACTATCCAGCTTATATCTCAGAAATTGCTTGTGGAATTGACTAGAAAGTTAAGGAGTGTCTTCAGGGGCATCAAAAAACTAAGGAGGATAACAATTGGACTGAATTTTATACAAATTATGGCCCTTTTCTAACTTGGATTTTTGGTTAAAGTTTCGCATGCACAGTGTTATTGTGCTTATGTCTCAGTAACTAGGCATGGGATTGATTTTAGACATCATAAAAATATTAAGGGGTATCAGACTATCAAGGTATATCATTTTTCACTATTATTATGTACAGGGTATGTGAAAGGCAAGAATTGAAATAGATTTCATTTGATTTACTAACAAGCATTTTGAATAGTCGAGCGTGCTGTCCTCTGACAGCTCTTGTTTAAAAATATTTTGTAAGACAAAAATGTGAAATGTGTTTCTTCCTTAATTAAGATTTAAATTATAGTCAAGCTTTGGTTTAAGTGACCAGTCAAAGGATGTGGCTATTTTGGCCATTTTAGGCAGTTGACCAATCAATGAACCTCATAACCAATGCATGTGGCATTTTTTTGTAGAAATAATATTGTATTGATAAGGTGAAATTCAAACCAGTTTAAAACCAGATTACTTTGTGATAAGGTTTTATGCTGTTTGCTATAAATTGAACCTTTTGAAATGAGAAATGGATTTTGTCGCATCAGTCATTTTGACATTGCAACAGTTTTCTGGATGTTTTTTCTACTTGACACAAACTCAAATTCCAACACTTAGATTTAGCCCTAAGTAACAGTTGTAATATATAAAGGGCATCCTTTGGGAACAATTGAAAAAATTTACTAAAAAGTATATTGCAATTCTGAATTGCAGACAGGGACATTCATCTTATATGGGCACAACCAGTTTTATTGACCTTTTACTTCATCAATGTATTTATGTACAAATTTATAACTTGATGAATATTTATTAACTGAACGTAAAATAGTAAATGAAATCATTATTTTTTTTTTTGCCACATGGACAGTATTGAAACTGAGCTATAATATTGTATGAGCAAACAGAGGAGACCCTGATCAGACAGCTCCTATAGGAGCTGTCTGGTCTTAGATAGATAGATTTTATTCAACATAATAATGTACAATTTCATGGCAAATACATATCATACCATACAATAACTATTAACAGGTGTATGCATAAATATAGCCATGTCATCAAACAATATATGTTAAGGATGACACAGAAAAGAGTTACTGAAAACTCTTATTTCCACTGTCAAATATTTCATCAAAGATGAAATAGACAATGAAAGGCAAATGTAGCTAATACTCAATATGATACACTAAGATCGTATAAAAATAAAATATAGATATTGAATCAGGTACTTAATCAAGAAAATTTAATGATTAATTAATACATACAGCAGAATAATGGATTAAGCAATGAAAAAAAATATAACAATTGAAAGATATATTTATTTTTAAAATGAAAAAAAAATATCTTTGGCACATGATAACCATACCTCTTTGACAATAAATTTCATATTGCCAAAGGTAAACTATAAATTAACACATATAGCATATATTTAGAGGAATTGCTAAGAAAATAAAATCTGAACTTCAAATATAATAAAAAAAAAAAAAAAAATAAAAATAAATTCAAATGGTAAAAAGAACATAAACATAATTGTAATTAACTTTGAACAAAGAATATATGCCAGAAAATTATATATAAACTAAAATGTGAAGATTTCATTAAATATAGGTATAGTTACTAGAAATTAAAAATTTTAAATGTGTGAAAGTAAGAAATGGAGAGTGTCTTTAAATTTGATATTATAATATGCCAATGAAAAAATATATGCTGAACTCTCTATCTTATAAAGAAGAGTAACCAAGTAAACTAAAAAAGTTCTGATTGGTTTTAAAATTAAACCTGGGTCTGCTCTGTTTGCCTATGCATCAAAATGAGTCTCTATGAAGAAAAGGATTAATTTACTGAACTTAAAATGATAAATGAAACAATGGATTTTTTTTCTGCCATGCAGAATATGTAGAAATGGAGCTACAATAATGTATGGGCAAGCAAAGAAAAGTTGTCTGAATTGTAGGTAGTCTGCTCTTTTTGCCAAGGTGTCAGAACACGTCAAAATGCGATAAAGGGTTTTGTTATCAGCAAATCTTTCAACGAATTTCTTCCTTCATCCAGACATTGCTAAATCCTGAATTCATTTTTTTTTCCAGACAACATCTTGCACTCAGTGCCCAGCTGGGTATTTTTGTTCGTCCGTCAGTTTGGCGCCAGCTGTCTGTGCATCTGGAACATACTCAACGGCCGGTTCCACAAGCTGTACTTCATGTCCAACTGGACAGTCCTGTCTGGATCCAGCTGGTTCCCCTGTTAACTGCGACACTGGAGACTATAGTCCAAGCGTATGTATAGTTAGAAAATACCTGTGAGAATGACCACTTGTACTAAACAGCAAGCATTTATTAACCCTTTCCCTCATAGAGGAAACCATGAAAAGACCTATGCGAACAGCATAAAAGCAGATCAGCCTGTGAGTAACTCGCAGGCTGATCAGGTTTTATGCTGTTCGCTGCTCCTCAGTGGTCTGGAAATGAGGATTTTGTAATTAAAATTGGTAAGGTTTAACTGTGGTTTTCTGCAGATCAGGCTTTATGTGGTACCTATTGAGTGCGTCAAAATGAGTCTATATGAGGGAAAGGGTTAAGCATTGAGCTTCAAGATTCTCAGAATGACAATATGAGAGCCATGCATCGGCACTGGCATTGCAGCTTGGTACCAGTTTTGCATGCAAGCCACTATCAAGCTTATATTTCAGGAATCATTCATGGTATTTATTTGAAAGTTTATGAGTATGTTCAGGGTCATCAGAAAAACAAGTTGATTTTACCAACAAGTAATATATCAAGTAGTCTGGCATGCTGTCTTATAGACAGATCTGGTTTACATTTGATCACAATTTAGCTGCCCCTTGTAATAAGCAACTACTTAACACAAGTTTGTTGTTTTTTTCGTAAAACTTTCCTTTCATAATTACCGCTTACCCTAGTAATTTATTCTTTATACCATTAAACATTTTCAGTTAGCATTTTAGAAGCCTGTGTATGAGATACACTTTGCATTGATATTTATTTATAAAACAAGTGAAGTATTATTGGTTTCAGCAATTATAAAAAACAGAGAGATACTTCAGTTGTCTTGAATTCCCATCCCTATCTGACCTATACGCCCGACTAAGACACATTGTCTGTTGCATGTAAAAACAACATCACACCTCAGGGGATGGAATAGGGTACAGGAGGAAGGGATGTGTACTGATTCATGATCGTGTCATTTATTGGCAGTCAAGGACAATGACTGGACAACAAGCAATGACACAAAGGTCTGATTATTAGCAGACAAATAAAGGTTCTGAGACTGACTTCCTGTGCTCACAGAAGATTCTTATGTTTTCAAAAATGTTGTTATTTCTCATCCTGAAATCAGAATCTTGGATCATAATACATGGCCATAAATTCTATCCAATTATTGGTTAGGTAACACATTTGCCATGCCAGTTGCTTGGTTGATTTCAAAGAATAATAAGACATAATAATGTTAATTTATGAAAACTCAGCGCAATACACACTTTTTGACTGTGATAACGGTATGTTACAGGGAAGTGCTCAGTGTTCTGCCTGTCCAGCCGGATACGAATGTGTGACAGATCCGGACAGCCCCACTGCCTGTACTAGCGGTCAGTACAGTCTGCTTGGAGAGGAAACTTGCACCGACTGTCCTGCTGGATCCATGTGTCCATTCACATTCCAGTCTCCGATCCCCTGTGCATCCGGAAAACACACCAATGGAAACACAGGAGCCGTAACATGCACAAACTGTGATGCTGGATTTGAATGTCCAGATCCAGCGTAAGTTTTGTACTGCAACAACTATAGAACACTTACAGTTAAACTGATATGTTATAGAGCCTTTTTGACTAATTCAATAACAAATGATCATGTAAACTCTCATACACTGGAGGTCTAGATTGGTTCATCATGAAGTTTAGAATACATTGATTTATTTATCAATTTTTGTAAAACCATACTGAGCTTAAAGCTTAGTTTACAGTAAATAGAAAGTTTGGATGATCATTATGATTTCATTAAAAACGCTCAGACAATTCCATTGTAATTTAGTGAAAATTCAAATGATCATTAGTTAAAGGCATGATTCATTCATCAATTATCTTTTATATGCCCCTCGAGTGACAGAAGCTATTGTCGAATCACTTGACGTAAGCGGGGCTGGTAGCAGATTTGATAGAATTGCAGGATGGGCATATTTTGTTACAGAACTAGAATCAAACCTTGGTTGCATATATGAAATCCTGTGTGTTAACCACTAAATTACTGGGATACCCAATATATTGTTAATTGGTTTTCTTGAATGCAGGGCTGCCCCAGTAGCGTGTGGCTCTGGAGAGTATTCTACGTCCAAATCCACATCCTGCACAACCTGTCCAGCAGGATATTACTGTGCCTCCACCAACGCTCTTCCGGTTGCCTGTGCCAGTGGTGAGACATCAACTGGAGGACAAACTTCCTGCACGCAGTGTCCATCAGGCTCGACATGTACAGCAACCGGAACTGTCACATCCTGTCCGTCAGGTATTGTAAAATATTCGCTATGGATTTAGGAATACCTGGTCCTTGTGGTAATTGTAATGATAGTTAATAGAAGCTAACTAACTATCACCTGTTCAGTTTGTTGACACTGGATACAGTCAAACCTGTCTTAAGTGGTGCAGTCAAGGAAACAATAGAAAGTGGCCATACCAAAATGCTAGTTTGGTAATACTTAAACTTACTGCTAAATAAGGGGTGGCCGCTAATACAGGTTCAACAGTATATGAATTTAAAATGATGGTATATTTAACCAGGTTTTCCCAAGGAAAACTCTGGTTATTAGATTGGGTGGGCGTAATTTCTTCTGTGCGCAACTCCTTCTACATTTTTTATGCTCACCGAAGGTGACGCATATAGTCGCCGCTCCATCCGTCCGTTCGTCCGTCACACTTTCCTTGTCCGGACTATTTCTCGGGAACTAACGGCTTGAATTCAACGAAACTTTATGGGAAGCTTTATTACCAAGAGGAGATGCGCATATCATCAGCATGACCCGATTCCTAAATTTTTCAAAGAGTTATGGCCCATTGACTTTTCGGCCTATAGTACATATTGCATGATTCTTGTCCGGGCTATTTCTCAGGAACTAATGGCTTGAATTCAACGAAACTTTATGGGAAGCTTTATTACCAAGAGGAGATGCGCATATCGTCAGCATGACCCGATTCCTAAATTTTTCAAAGAGTTAAGGCCCATTGACTTTTTGGCCTATAGTACATATTGCATGATTCTTGTCCGGGCTATTTCTCAGGAACTAATGGCTTGAATTCAATGAAACTTTATGGGAAGCTTTATCACCAAGAGTAGATACGCATATAGTCGGCGTGACCTGGTTTCTCAATTTTTCACAGAGTTATGGCCCCTTGATTTTTTGGCCTATAGTTCATGTTGCATGATTCTTGTCCGGGCTATTTCTCAGGAACTAATGGCTTGAATTCAATGAAACTTTATGGGAAGCTTTATTACCAAGAGTAGATACGCATATCGTCGACGTGACCTGGTTCCTCAATTTTTAAGAGAGTTATGGCCCCTACTACCATGTTGTTGACTAATATTCATGTCATTTGCCTAATTTAACAGGAGATATCATTTAAACAAAACCCCACAAAATTCAATATGCTAGTAATGTCAATCATAATCATGTCAGATAATTGTTGTGTAGGCCATTATACACTATTTCAAATATCCAGTCATATGTCAAGAGTGTTGGTTAACCTCTTTGATATGAGCACACATTGAAATGTATGACTTAATTTTTAGTAGTATAAAAACTTAAAAAAAATCAATGAAAGATCTGATGAGTAACACGTATTATCATATTAAATAGTAAACTGTTACTAGAAATTAGAGTTGGTAAAACATCTCATCTGATGAGGAGAACAGATATGATTTAGGAATGGGGATTTCAACATATCCTCCCACCCATTGACCAAGGCCTTATTTGTAACATTGACGTTCTTCGGGGAGCATCTGTCAGTTCTACTGACTTTCTTGTCAACAGATTTGGCCCAAACTTTTACAGAAGCATTATTACATAGTGGCCTGGCACATATTGTCAGGGTTTTGTGGTTTGACTACTTTTGATGCAGTTATGGCACTTTGTTATTTTTTCACATATGTAATATATGGGAAATATTCTTCTGTGCGCAACTCCTCCTACATTTTTTAACGGATTTGGCCCAAACTTTTACAGCAGCATAATTACAAAGTGGCCTGGCGCATATTGTCAGGGTTTTGTGGTTTTACTATTTTTGATGTAGTTATGGCCCTTTGCCCCTTAACGGATTTAATATAAAGGGAAATATTCTTTCGTGCACAACTTCTACATTTCTTAATAAATTTTGTCCATACTTAAACAGAAGTACCTTCACTAAGTCACCCTGGAGAATATTACCTGTGTTTTGCAGTTTGACAATTTTTGATGGAGTTATGCCCCTTTGATAAAATTCCTTGTCCGGGGCATTACTCCTACATCATAAGAGGTATTGACTTAAAACTTTATAGGTGCATACATCTCATTGAGGCTGAATGCAGTGCATAGGAACCTCACTCTGTGGTTCATAATTTTGGAGTTACATGTTTGCCCCTTCGTAAACATTCCTGATATGGAGCATAACTCCTTAATTTTGAAATATATAGTAATGATTGGTTTTGCAGTTTGACCATTTTTGATGGAGCTATGGCCCTTAGTTAATTTTTCAATAACACATTTGTAAATTATTGAAAAATATTCTTCTGTGTGCAACTCCCCCTACATTTCTCAATAAAGTAGAATTTAGTTAAAGTGAATGCATAAGTGACATTGTCAGAAGCAGATTGTTGCATCATATTCATGTCTTGTTCAAAGTTAATGTGGATAAATGTAAGTTAAAAATCCTTGTTGCACATATAATGTATGTTTGCTTTATACAGAATTGCATTAGATTTAATAGACATTGAGCACAAAATTATTTGACTGATACAAATAATCTGTACTGGGACGAAACATTGCGAAAAGAAAACCTACTTTTTTTTGACAATTCCTGTCACTTGTTTATAAATTTGTTAAATTGCAATAACTTCATTTAATTGTTTGATCCAAGTCATTTGAAGACAAATTCTGGTAAATTTGCAGAGATACCTTAGAAGCACCTGGATGATAAGTTTCCATGTGCAAAATATATGGCTAGTTGAATAGTTGTTGTTGTTGTATTTGGGTTTACCGTCGCTGCGATAGTATTTCAAACATAAAGCGACGTCCAGCTAATTACAGGTGGAGGAAGACCCCGAGTACACAGAGGTACCCGGGTAGAACCGTAGACCTACCGCAAGCCAGCTGGAAGGCTTCCTCACATGAAAAATTTGAAGTCCCTACTGGGATTCGAACCCACAGCAGTGAGGGTAGTTGAATAGTAATACTAATACACAGAACTTTAAATGGTATAAATAATAATGAAGTAATGGAATTTTTCTTTGCCATGCAGACTGTATACTGTCCAGGGCTCACGCTGGGAATTATTTTTTATGAGCCAAGGCATGAGCCAAATGGTCCAAAATTGGGGCCACTTTTTTTTTCTTTGAGCCAAATTTTGGAGCCAGGATGAGCCAATAATTTAATGAGAATGCGACAAAATATGGGCATTTATAATGATTATATGTGCTACTAGTGGTATTATTGTTCAGAAATCTTTGGTTTATTTTATTTGTATGTGTGCATTTTGTGTTTTTTATATTTCTTTACTGTTTGTTTTACATACCCTTCTCTATCTTTCTCTCTCTCTCACTCTCTTTCTCCCATTTTTCTATATCCATTTTGTAACACAGGGAAACAGTAAAGTAACAAGACAGTAGTGCTGTTATATACCATCATTTATTTAATAGTTTTCACTATGTTTTGTAATTCATGCCTCCTTAAAATTTCTGGAGGGCGATGGAGCTAACTTTGCCAACTTAGAAGGAGGCATTTGCAAATTGACCAGGTCAAGCTTACGCTTTGAACTCATGATTGAGACTGGGATGACTGATGGATTGGTCAAGATTATATACCCTTTCGTTGTCGGTTATTTAATTCGCTTGTGATCTTTAATTGTCCCTTTAATTATACTTACCGCATCTTTTGATTATCGTTTGCCGAACGAGACTGAATATCGTCAGTCTAAACCGTAACAAACAATCCAATAAGTGTGCCTTTGTTCCGACAGCCAAATAAATAATCATCGTATCCTTAATCCGTCGTTACCTTTTCTTTAATTGCCGATAAACTACTAAATCATCAACACGTACGTGCCAACTGCCATAACTGTGAAATACACTGATACACAGGGTGAAGGACGCGCGTGCTAGACTGGTTATCGATTTTTCTCGGTCTAGCGATTCTCTGCGTGAGCGAAACCAATAACCAGTCTGACTGCTTAGGTAAATGACAAAAATAAAAACCATGCGACAAGACAATGCGCCAAATTCAAAATTTTCGGGCCACTTTTAATAATCATGAGCCATTTGGCGCATTTGGCGCTCGACAGCGTGAGCCCTGCTGTCTGAGCTATAATGTTGTATGAACAAACAGAGAAGACCCTGATTAGACAGCTCCTTTCAAGAGCTGTAGGGTCCTGGTCTGCTCTGTTTGCCAGTGAGTCAGAATGTGTCTTTGAAATAAAGGGTTAAAGATGTTGCTTCTTATGTCATTTTAGGACTCAGTAACTTTTACCTTATAGTTGCAAACGGTTCATTCATTTAGGAAAGCCTTCAAACAATTGGCTTAACAGTAAAATGGCAACTTACTCACTGAATTGTGTCCTTTATAAAATAGTTAAAAGTGGTAACTCAATGCGTATTTGTTTTAGTTTGTGTGCAGTTGTAATAGGAAGTTGCTGTTTGCTTAAAGAAAAAGTGTTTTAGAGGTATCAAAGATATTCTTTTAGGGGGATATGAAACGGTTGTTCAAAACAAAAAGTCACTTAAGAAATTAAGAAATAAGGTAATTCGAGTAATCTTCACTTCACTATTTTAGATCTCTTCATTAGTTATATCTATTTTCCTTCACATAAAATTTTTCCTTTTATTTTCCTGCAGGAACTTTCGCTGCTGCTGGTAGTGGTATCTGCACAAGATGTCCAGCTGGCTCCTCTTGTAGTCTTGGCTCCACAGCAGCAGTGCCTTGTACTGCTGGACAGTACTCCACAGCCTCATCCACCATATGCACCGACTGTCCGGCTGGCTGGGAGTGTCCAGATCTCGATGGGACCGGTAATGCTCCGTGTGCAGCTGGTTTTTACTCGTCTGGAAGCCAAACAGCTTGTACCCCGTGTGCCGCTGGGACTGCCTGTCCAGATGTAAACCATGCCACAATTATCTCGTGCCTTGCTGGACAATATGCTCTGGCTGAGAGTACATCTTGTACGGATTGCCCACCGGGATACGAGTGTCCATCTACTACTGCTGCCACTGAGACAATATGTCAGGATGGGTTTTACAGCGAGGGCGGACGTGATGCCTGTGTTGAGTGTACAGCTGGATACGAATGTCCAACCATCTATGATGATCAGCAAATACTCTGTGGTAAAGGATTCTACTCACTGGCTGGAGCCAAGTACTGTACGGAGTGTGAAGCCGGTAAGGAATGTCCAAATAACAATGTCGCAGGAACCGATTGTCCAGATGGCACGTACAGTCTTGGCGGACTGACGGTATGTAACATTTGTCCTGCAGGTTACTATTGTGACACAGGCTCTAAAGACCTTGATCCTGTGATATGTCCTGAGGGTGAGTGGAGCATTGCCGGCTCCACAGCTTGCTCTCTGTGTATCGCTGGTTTCGCATGTCCAGAAGGGAGCATACAGCAGGATCCACCATCAGCAAAATGTTCAATGGGTTACTACTGTTTAGATGGGAAAATCGAGACACCATGTCCGGCTGGAAAGTATGGCGATGCCGAGGGATATGATGAAGAAGCTGATTGTAAAGACTGTCTTCAGGGATTTTATTGTCCGGAAGGCACAGCTGGTCAGCCAAGAAATGAGCTCCTCTGCCAGCGTGGTTACTACTGTCCAACCGGTACTGGCAGCTATCAGGAAAACCCTTGCGCTGCTGGGACCTACAATAACAAACTCGGAGAGTCAGCGGTTTCGGCTTGCTTGAACTGTCCAGCTGGTCGCCACTGCCCCTCAGGTACTGATAATCCAGATAATGATGCTTACAAATGTCCGAAAGGGTCCTATTGTCCTGCAGGATCTGGAACGCCCACACCATGCCCAGCCGGAAAGTATACAGAAGCAGAGAATTCTGTCGCTGTCTCTGACTGCAAGAGCTGCCCTGCAGGCTTCTATTGTCCGGAAGGCACAGCATCCACCATGCCTTGCCCAGCTGGAACATACAACCCCGACATTGAAAGGACTGCTGAAACTGACTGCCAGGCTTGCTTGTCCGGTTTTGCCTGCACCAAATCAGGTCTATCTGAACCGGATTCACCTTGTTCCCCAGGATACTACTGCCCTGGTGGCAACTATGCTTACAATCAAGTTGAGTATGCGTGTCCAGATGGTACCTACACAGACTTCACTAACCTGACTCACGTCGGACAATGTCAGTCTTGCGAGCCCAAGTTTGCATGTCCAGCAGGAACAGGTGGTCAGCAGCAGCCTCCGGTTGCTTGCGGAATGGGTCACTATTGTCCAGCAGGAACCGGATCACCAACCCAGTGGCCATGTCCAGCTGGAACATACACCAACCTGACCAATCTGTATGAAGTAGAACAGTGTACCATCTGTCCCCGGGGCTATTATTGTCTGGCAGGGTCCTCGGCTCCCACTGATGTGTGTGCAGCTGGTCATTGGTGTCCTGATGGTGAGTGAAACTCTCACATTGAATTATCAAGTTGTTCAACTTCAATTTCAAAATAAGTCATGATAAAAGTTTTTTTGGGTTTTTTTTTGAGAAAAAAAAGATCTTGTTTTAGATATATAATTGCAGTAAAAAAAAGTTTATTCCATAATCCTGTATCAAAGGGCGGCAGATTTTCCTCCTATGTTACATGCTATATAGTATGAAAATCAAAATATCTAATGTTTTTAATTTCAGGATAAGTGTACTAACATGGAGATTTTCGATAAATTATTTAAAAATAAAATGTTTACAAGGAAAGAAAAAAAAAGTAGGAACAAATAAAGATAAAATATGATAGTATGAAGAAGTGGTAAACAAAAAGAGAAATCGGGCATATAAATATTTATCAGGCATAATAGAGGTTACAATGGGGGCACTTGTAGTCACAAAAAATCAACAAGTATTCTAAAAACTTCATGTTATTTTTTTCCTTTAATGGTGAAATATCTCCCCTTGTAGGGGATAATTTTAGCTTTACTTTTGAAGATTTCATTTCCTTTGTATTTATGTGTGTTTTCACCAAATTCATGTAACAAATGACATTATATTACTCTTGGTATAATAGGTACGCCTACCGCCACCACCAACCCTTGTCATGCTGGATCGTATAGTGACAGAACTGGAAACACGGCCTGGGAACAATGTACAGACTGTACAACTGGTCACTACTGTCCGGAAGGGTCCGTTCTTCCAACTGACTGTCCAGCGTAAGTTGTCTCCCTTTATTTTCTGATTCTTCTCAGTTTTGTAAAGTTGCTAAAATTATCTCTTGTCCAGATTAGCCCTTAAAAAAGTTTTAGATAGAAAGATCATGAAAATAACAAAGGAAATATTCATATATTTCACTCACCCTCCAGTGCAAGTGGACGAGAGGAATTTCGAAACCCCTTGTTACACTGTAACATAATTAATAATTTAGATCAAGATTTACATTTAAAAATTAATGCTTTTTTAGAAAAATAGGGGTTTTACAATTTATATATATTCCTTGAGAGTTGAATATAAGCAGCTCATTCTTGTCATTAATGCAGTAAAACCTTGCTTTCAGACTGCCTTAGAATAAAGACCACCTTGCTATTAAGACCTCTTAGTTTTAAGTCCTGTTTAGTCTATAAAAAAATCATTATTTAGACCACCTGGCTTTAACCCTTTCTCTCATAGAGGACACCATGAAAAGACCTATGCGAACAGCATAAAACCAGATCAGCCTGCGAGTAACTCGCAGGCTGATCCGGTTTTATGCTGTTCATTGCTCCTCAGTGGTCTGGAAATGAGGATTTTGTAATTAAATTTGGTAAGGTTTAACTGGTTTTCTGCAGATCAGGCTTTATGTGATACCTATTGAGTGCGTCAAAATGAGTCTATATGAGGGAAAGGGTTAAAGACCATCTTTTGCTGGAATCTATGCTGGTCTTATTATTGAGAATATCCTGTATATGAATAAATAATACAGTCAAGACTCGTTATCTCGACATCAACAAAATCATCATTTTTATGTAGAGATATGAATATGTCAACATATGAATTTACATGTACCTGGAAGCATATGATCATAATTATATAAACATTCAATCATAAAATGCACATGTATTTGACACAATTTGTCTAAAAAGGCCCTATATGCCTAATAAAAAGAATTGTCTTATATGTTATAGCTTAAACTGAGTTTTGTAAATTTCTTTCTGTATACTCGCAGCAAATACTGCCAAATGGTGTCGCTGTTAAATCACCTGTGATGTGAAAAAAGTTCACACTTTTTCATAATTTAGTTAAGCGTGTATGATTCTATCAAGCATTAGTCAAATAAATTCCAGTGTTTTTTTTATCAAAATATACAGAGAATATAGGCAGCATTCCCCCTGCCTGGAATATATTTTTTTTCCTTCAATTTTTTTAGTTTTCTCCCTCCATAATTATGAGTTCACATGCCATATTGTGTGCATGGACTCACTGTTGTAGCTAGATATTTTATTCTTAATAAAACTGTGCAAACATGTTATATCATTGTTTTTATTATTCTTTTATGCAATAAAACTTCATTAAATAAGAGTAAAATACAACAAAATGCCTACATTATACATAATAGAAAATTTCCCCTATTAGCTCGTTCGTGCAATTTTCCCCCCCTCCTATGGGCCCTGGACCCCTTTTCCCCCAAAGTGAAAAAAACACTGAATTCCAAACATTACAGGTTGCAACATTTTAATGTTGTAATTGACACTTATTGCACTGGTTGGGGACATTATCTATGAAAGTGTGAATACTGAATTTAGATCGTCCGTGAGCGTGTCGGCACATGTTGAGATAAACACATACAGTCCATTTATGATAATTCGGAATGCGATTTTTCATTTTGACGGCATTATTCGAATAAATGTCATGGTCCTGTCAAATTTTCCTATATATTTCACTTAAAATAAATGCAATAATTCGTTTTACAATTACTCGGATAAATGCAGCAATTCGAACTTTATTACAGATCCAACAAGCAATCAAGTTGTTGATCAATGTCAAAATAGTTTGGACGCTGTGTCACCGTAATTTATTGTGTGCGTATTTTTCACACCTATGTGTACAAAGCTAATTGATTGGTGATAACTTCAATTAAGGTAATGCAATCATCTGTTGACAGGTGTCACTTGATTATCAAGAGTGTTAACAAACAATCTGAGTGAATTTTGTTTAACTATAAATATCAGTGTGATTGTCCGAACTTCACTTTACTTTTGTTGTATGCTCTGCAAGAGTATTATCACTCTATCAATAACAATGATTCGTAGATTTACAGATGCATTTGTAATTACCATTTATTATTCCGAGTAATTCAGTAAGGGTCCATGTTAGCTGGGTGGAAAGCTGAATCGGGATTGGTAATTTTCACTTTCCGAGTAATTTAGTGAAGGGCCCAGGTTACAAATAAGGTTTGTAAATCATCATATATTGTTGATAATGTTTTTATATGTGATTTATGATTTTTATGTAGAATAAAATAAAACATAAGACATAATTGGGTTCTATATTTTACATACATGTGTATAAGACGCCAACCGATTGTATTTCTTACAAATAAAATTGTCCACCTGTAGGTAAACACGGTAATTCGGATGACACAACAACATTTCAGTCAGTCCGCAGACTGTTCATATTATTGTAAATGGACTGTAGTTTCAGGTGAGAATTTACCTGTTGGGACCAAAGAAATACATCGAGATACAAAAAATGATAAAGATAAGAATGGATTTTAAATATTTTTTAAAGAGTAAGATACAAAAAAATGATAAAGATAAGAATGGATTTTAAATATTTTTTAAAGAGTAAGATACAAAAAAATGATAAAGATAAGAATGGATTTTAAATATTTTTTAAAGAGTAAGATACAAAAAAAAAAAAAAGATACAAAAAAATGTTGAAGATAAGAATGGATTTAATATTTTTTAATAAAGAAAGAAGTCTGGACTTTCAGACTTTGTCAAGATATACAAAATGTTGAGACTCAAGATGTCGACATAACAAGTCTCAGCTGTGTATGAATATTCAAGGTATTGTCAGCTAAATATATTTAAAAAAAATTTTTATAAGTGATGAAGGAGAAAAACAGTGTAGATCAATCATTCAACTATATTGTATTATGTTGAACTATGTGAATAAATACAAGATTTTGGGTTCAAGGTTTGAGCAGTATTATATTGGAATTGTTATGGAGCTGTACTGCATTTTCAATATCCCAAAGTTTTTATAAAAGTAAGTATGACAGTTGATGCAGTTAAGGAATCTTGGATCATTATAAATATATATATATATATATATATATATATATTTGTCTTTTCAGGGGAACGTTCCGGGAGGACACTAAAGGAGCATCTATTGACGATTGTACAGATTGTACGGCTGGTTACTACTGCCCGACAGCTGCAATGACTGACCCTATTATATGTGACAAGGGCAACTACTCAGACACGGGGGCAACTGCTTGTACCACCTGCGATCCAGGTCGCTATTGTAACTCCAATGCCACGTCCAAAAGTGTCATGGATACGGAATTGATCTGTCCAGCAGGTACTGAGTGCCCAGGCGGAATGTCCTACATGCCGGACTTGACCAATAATCCCTGTCGTCAAGGTCACTATTGTCCTCGTGGTAATGTAAACCCATGGCCCGTACCCTGCCCTATTGGGACATTTAGTGATGAATTAGGCCTACAGCAAGTGTCAGAGTGTGAGTCATGTACAGCAGGAGAATATTGTGACACAGAGGGATTGACGGCACCCACTGGGCCCTGCCCTGGAGGGTATTACTGTCCTCGAGGAACAGGCGACCAGTACACCTTCCCATGCCCTATTGGTTTCTACAGAAACGGATCAGCCAGGGAGTCCTTCCAGGATTGTTCAGAATGTCTGTCAGGATTCTACTGTGATGTCGAAGGTCTCGCAATACCCAAGGACTGTCCCAGAGGTACGGTTCAGAATGAATTTGAACTCTTATTCATATAAATAAATCATTGCTCATGATAAACATATGTTCAGTAGGATCCTATTTCACATAGTAGTCAAAATACAGTTAGACACAGAAATATGTGATTAGTGTCATCCTGATATATGAAGGGTTAGTATGTCTGTCCTGTAAACCAGGAGTATGTGGGTTTGAACCATGGCAATGACTTACCAAAATTCTTAAAAATTAAACTGGTGTAATCATCTTCCTTTAATGGCACTTACCATATTAAGATAGGTCCAGGATTGGCTGGCCCAGTGTAAAGAAACCGTGACTGTGTGTGGTATTATGCCACTTGTCTATGGTAAAATATGAGACCTCATGGATGTAGGAAATGTCCTCCAATGACTTGCATACTGTTTGTTGGTAGTTAATTCCAAGAGAACAAACATAACAGAGACATTATCCTATAACTAGATACAGAAAAGTTTTATCACCGTTAATTTGGTTGAAAAATACATAAAAGTAACATTTAACACTGGATTATTTCATCATTACTTACGTAGAGTGCACATTTAATTTACTCCTATTTCTATTTTTGAAAAGGAGGTGCATATAATACAAATTTATACTAGAATTCAGTTATTCAAATTTTTCATATTTCCCAAACTTTATCTCTTCCACTCAGTTTTGTTTGTGATTTCTATCATATTATAGTGAAACATATGCTTAAGAAATCATTATTATCCTATCATTTTATTGTGTCACCTGCTGTAAACAGAGGTAACACAATAGCGATCACTTTTTCATTGTCTGTCTGTTTATCTGTCTCTCCATCACGCTTGTCCATCACACTTTTTTCCGTCATGCTTCAGCAGGTGACACATGTGTTCCAAAGAACACTCTTATTATGTTATTATTCATGGAACGTGATGTGTTTCAGGATACTTCTGCGTAACTGGAAGTACAGCCTACCAGCCTTGTCCCCTTGGTCACTATGGCAACTCCACCAACCTGCGCAGAGATTCAGACTGCACACCATGCCCAGGTGGATTCTACTGTGACGGTATTGGTCTCACAACGCCGACAGATGTCTGTGATGCAGGTAATCAGGGAGAGACCTTTTTTTCTGACTCAAAATGATGAACTTCTTCAGAGGTGGTTGAGTGCTTCATTTTTGTGGAAGAAAACAAAAGTTTATTTTATCCAAAGTGTTAAAGAAAGTCTTGTTTTTCATGAAACAAACAGATAAATCTATAACTGTTACATGAAATAGCAGGGTAACACCCAGCATGCACACTTCATTTAGTATTCTTACTTCCACATTGCAGCAGAAAATGATGTCAAAGTTATATAGAGGGATCAGATACCTCCTTGAATGGGCTGTCTAAGCTAATCGTTTTTTTTTTCTTAATTTTTTAGCTTGACTATTGGAAGAATATGAGAGCTATTGTAGTCGCCCTTGCGTCGGCGTTGGCGTTGCAGCTTTTGGTTAAATTTTGTATGCAAGCTACTATCAACCTTATATCTCAATAACCATTCATGGTATTGACTTGAAAGTTTATAAATATATGTTCAGGGGCATCAGACAGCCAAGGTAGATAACTGTTGACTGAATTTAATATGAATTATGACCCCTTTTTAACTTAGAAATTTTGGTTAAAGTTTTATATGCAATAGAAAATTTGGTTAAAGTTTTGCATGAAAGCTACTATCTTGTTTGTATCTCAATAACCATTCATAATATTGACTTGAAAATTTATTAATATGTTCAGGGGCATCAGACAACCAAGTTAGATAACTCTTGATGGAATATATTACAAATTATGGCCCCTTTTTAACTTAGAAATTTTGGTTAAAGTTTTGCATGCAAGATACTCTTATGCTAATATCTCAGTATTCAGACATGCGATTGATTTTAAACATCTTTAATATGTTTAGGAGTATCATACTATCAAGGTAGATAACTTTTGATGGAATATATTAAAAATTATGACCCCCTTGTAACTTAGAATTTTGGTTAAATTTTTGCATTCAAGCTACTATCCAGCTTATATCTCAGAAATTGCTTAAGGAATTGACTAGAAAGTTAAGGAGTGTCTTCAGGGGCAACAGAAAACTAAGGAGGATAACTTTTGGACTGAATTTTATGCAAATTATGGCTCTTTTCTAACTTGGATTTTTGGTTAAAGTTTTGCATGCACAGTGTTATTGTTATTATGTCTCAGTAACTAGGCATGGGATTGATTTTAGACTTCATAAAAATATTAAAGGGTTTCAGACTATCAAGGTATATCATTTTTGACTATTATTATGTACAGGGTATGTGAAGGGCAAGAATTGAAATAGATTTCGTTTGCTTTACCAACAAGCATTTTGAATAGTCGAGCTTGCTGTCCTCTGACAGCTCTTGTTTTTTTACCAAATCTGCAGTTTTTCATTTATATAAGCAATACAGATCCAAAACAGGAATTTGGAATTTGTAAACAGTTCAAAAGTATATTTGTGCTATGAAGTAATGAAAGTGTACTTCTACATGACTTTTTGTACAAGCAAAGTGTCATTTGTAATGAATAATAATGAATATTCATGTACATATTATAACTTGATGAATATTATATTAATTTAATGAACTGTAAATGGTATATGAAACAATGGCCATTTCTTTGCTGTACATACTTATTAGAGTCTGACCTACAAAATTTTATGAGCTAAGGTTTCAAAGCATGTCATAATGAGGAACAGCTTGTTTTGCTTCTTAGTAACAATATTTATTTTCTGGTTTCGTTGTCAGGCTTCTATTGTCGAGAAAAGGCCTACACATCGGCCCCTCCGGATGGTTTAACTGGAGGACTGTGTCCGGCTGGTGGCTACTGCCCGGCTGGATCAGCGACCCCTACACCTTGTGAAGTTGGTTACTATAGCAACTATGCAGGGGCAAAGACCACATATGACTGTATACCATGTGACCCGGGATTCTTCTGCGCTGGATCCAGTAGTGTTAACGCCACACAGGAATGCTCACCTGGATATTACTGTACCGGAGGCGCTGGGGTTCCGACTCAGCACGAGACTGAGGCTGGTTACTACACTGGATCCGGTGCATTTAAACAAGAACCTTGCCCTGGAGGCACTTACCAACCTGCTAGATTGTCCGAAACCTGCATTGATTGTCCGCAAGGATTTTACTGCAATGGAACAGCTACAACAGTGCCACTCATTTGTCCAGTCGGTCACTACTGTCCACTGAGGAGTGAATGGCCAACACCTTGTCCACCGGGGACTTTCCAAGTGGACCAAGGAGAGTATGAACTTGCCCATTGTGAATCTTGCACACCAGGCTGGGCATGTGAACAAGATGGACTAGACAGTCCAAACATTGAATGTGATCCTGGTCACTACTGTAGCAACGGCTCAAGTACCCGTGTCCCTATAAATGAAACCTTTGGTGACCTTTGTCCACCCGGTTATTACTGCCCGCTAGGAACTTCAGCATATGAACATTTTCCATGCACTAATGGAACGTATTCCAACTACAGTGGGAACAGCGCATTGGACAATTGCACGCTCTGTGATGGTGGGTTGGTATGTAATGGAGGAGGGTTGACTGAACCGAACGGTGTATGCGCTGCCGGATGGTACTGTACACTGGGAGCATACACAGACAAACCAGCAGATGGAGGAGCTACAGGGGAAGTGTGTACATTGGGCCATTACTGCCCACAAGGAACAGGTGTGTAACTGAACAAGCTTAAGCTAAACTAAGTATCTTTTTATGTTGGATTTTAATGTTTCTTATATGTATAATTTAAAATTTATAATTATACTACTGCCCCACAAAATGACATGGGATTTTTATAGGAATCAAGTGAGTTAAATTTTCATTTTATTGCGTCAAGGCAATGTAGCAGAGGTTTTCATCACATTCACTGATAACTCTAAATTGTCTTTTTTCCCAGTGAAAACTATTTTTCTTTTAAAAACATTTTATTTAGATACAAATTTACTTACTTTTGAAATATTACAGAAAAACCTGTCTTATCCAACACCCACTGTGACCAGCTGACAATGTCGATAAGACAGGTCATTTTAGAACATACCTTTAAATTTGGACCAACAAAAAGTGTCGGATAATACAGGATGTCATTATGAACAGGTGTTGTTATGGACAGGTTGCACTGTATTTGGTTTATGTTGATGTGTCCAGAAAAGGGAGACCTATTGTGTTCATTTCATAGTATACATGTAAACAGCATGTCACTAAAATAATAATGGCTTCATTTTTATTAGATCGCTACATTTTAAAGTCCAAGTGTAGATACTGCACTATAATGGACTACATCATTAACTCTGTGTAAATATACCTTAAGTCAATTAAACAAAATCACAATAGTCACAAAATAAAAATGTCGTAATGGAGCACACTGTAATGGAGCCTGTTTTGATGGATCTATACTGTAAAAACCCCTATTCATACAAGTCAGAAAATATGGATTTTTTGTTCCAGTGTTTAACCATTATATATTTGATTTTGCTTTATTATGGCTCAACCTTGTACCAGCACATGTACCTAAGCTTTATACAATAAAACCTTGTTCACTCAAAGATCATGATTTTACTGCTCTAACCTTGACCTTTATAGCAGTTCCCCTGGCGTGTCCAGCCGGCTCATATATGAACGTGACAAATGCCGATGCGTGTTTTGACTGCCCACCCGGATACTTCTGTTACGGTGACAAGGATGTCCATAGGTGTGATCGAGGTCATTATTGCCCTGGTAACACTACCGCGGCCAACCAACCGGAATGTCCGGTTGGCACTTACAACCCAGATAAAGGTGGGTTCATTTCTTGACCTTTATGAACTCATCTTTTATCTTAAATTGAGAATTTCCTAAACTCAAAATTTTGAAGACAAGGAACTTTCATATGCTTAATCTGTAACTTGGACACATGTACACAGCATATTTAGTATGTTCTTCCAAGATAATTATTGTCTTCACTTTCTTAAAAAGATGTAAAGAATCCAGTGAAACAGAATAAACAGTCAAGATTTTTTGAGTTGAGGTAAATCTCATTTTTGAGATTTTGCAAGTGTTTCGAGGGTTTGATTTTATCCTATTTGATAGAGAGAATCAATAGGATTTAATATTAATGAATAAGATAAAATCAGGATACAATATTAAGTGAAGAATAAAACTTTTCAAGTGATTTTCCTTCTCAGTTTTTATTTAATTTGCTTAAGAATGATGATGGCGATGATGAGTATGATGGTGTTGGTGATGAAGTTGTGTATAGTGATAAAAATGATGTTGTTCTTGTCGATGATGATATTGATGATGTTATTGTTGAAGAGAATTATATTTTCATTAATATTATGATGATGCTGATGATGATTCAGGTATGGATGACATCAGTGATTGTCGCCAGTGTGGGGGAGGCTACTACTGCCACATGCCAGCCGCCATTGACTTTGACTTCTCAAAGAATGACACGGGCACCGGCATATGTGCTGCCGGATATTACTGCAAGTCAGGTAAACATTTAGATTTCTTTTACTGCATATGAGAACTGGCTGCGACATACTGTAGGTCATTAAATAAGCTACTTTATGTATCCTTGCAAGAGTGTATGTGAGCACCATGTGATAAGAGTGCATGCCAGATACTGATACTGGTAAGGACTTGGTATTGCCTGCAAAAATGATATTGCAATATATTGCGATATTTGAACCTAAAATCAAAACATACATAATGAGGACACTTCTTTTAAGTTATTTTAAGATATTTTCATATTTTGAGCTTTTTGTATAAGGTACCAACTCAAAATTCTTTGCCTTAAGTTTTTCTACTTATGTTTTGACTTCAAGTTTCTGTTCATTCTTTCAGTAACCATTGCCACTTAATCATTTTAGCTTGTTTATACTGCATAACCATTTTGCAGTTATTCTTCTTAAGTTGTGAAATTTACTTTAGAATAAAAATATACATAAATTTAATGTTGTATAAAGATATTTTCCTATTTGCTTCTATTTATTAGATCTACTTAATACTTGAAAATTATTCAGCCACTAAAGCAAAATTTGTTGAGATATTTGAAATCATATTACAATATATTGGTAGACAAAATTAATGGTATTGCAATATATTGCAATATTGGGATATATTGCCCACCCCTAATACTGGTATATAATATACTTCTCTCCTGCTTTGCCCTTCGAATATAAATGTAGTTCCAGCACTGGTTGTGGAATTATGCTGCTTGTCTATGGCCAGATACCCCAGTTAGGCAGAATTTTATTTTTCTCATGTAGACAGAGTGTAACTATAATGTAAAACCCAAGCAAGTGAATAAATATGACATCATTACAGGTGTGAATGTGAGCACCCCTACAGCGGCCACCAGCAGTGGTATAGGCGGTCCCTGTCCCGCAGGGTTCTACTGCCCGGAGCAGACGGAAGACCCCGTCCCCTGCCCCAATTCCACCTACCGCAACATCGAGCAGGGCCAGTCAGAGTCTGACTGCTTCACCTGTACCCTTGGTAACTACTGCGGCTCGGCCAATCTGAGTGATGTATCAGGACCATGTGACCCAGGGTATTACTGTTACCTTGGTAACAGTGCACCAAATCCTACAGGTGAGTTGATAAAAAGACTTGAGTTGTTATAATGGTTTAGTGGTATCCAATGTATCTAATGAATTTGTAATGAATATTTTAGGCGTATATAAGTTATAATGTATTCAGTGTATATAAATCTTAGTTCATTTTGATTATGATAATGAATGAGTGATGTTTGTGGGATGGAAAATTTAATATGAATTTTTTTTTCTCATTAATTTTGAAATATACATTAAATAGTATACTTGCTATGCATTATATGTGAAATGGCTCTGAAAAAGATGATGCTGCTGATGATGATAATGAAAATGATGATGCTGATGATGCATCAATGTGTTAAGAAAATGAACTAAATATTGATATACTGTATGTTGCTTTTCAGTTTGATTTCTATTGTGAATATATATTGATAAATAATATAAAGTATGCATTATAATGATGTTGAGCCCATTTCCAGGACACCATGCAAATAGTACAGGTTTGTTTGAGAGTGTCTTCCAAACCCAGTTTGCTGCATGTTATGGTGTTAGTCTAAATGTTATAAACACAGCATGAGTTTCCATGGAAATGTGTCATCGATCTCGGTCCATCATGTAATAGAGCAGGGCGCAAGTTCTCGAAAATTCTTACTATCTCAGACTCAAAATCAAGTTTTGTACTCAAATGGCAATACTTGAGTGAGAAAATCTTACTTAGATGATACAGTATCTATTCTCAAGAACATCCTCATCTTTTAAATGTCATTGAATTCATTGAAACTAATGTATTTCTTTTCTTATGTAATCTATTCATCTTTCATGCCCAAGACATGTCCTAGTTTAAGCACAACAGCTTAATTGCTTCCATTTCAATACTGCTTTATGTGTAGCATTTTCAATTATTTTGGGGAGAACAGAACTGTCTTAAATTGCCACATGTCAGACACAAGCCAATATTTTATCATTTTTTGTTGATACATCATTTGAGATGCTCTTCTCTTTTTTAAAACTTGCTTGAAAAAAAAAAGATTTTATGACCAAGTATTTTATAAGTTTGTCTGAGGTTATCTATTGGAGTATTACTAACTCTCTGATTGAATGCTTATACGTCTCATGGTCATTAGGAAGTGATTGAGCATGATTTTAGCATGTAGCCTTAACAGTTGCATGAAGAAGTTTACACTTGGTTTAAGCAAGACATAATTATGTTCTACAATTCCAGACTCTGAGTGACACAGGGAATGCATCTTTCCTGTGATTAAAGACTTATTCAAATGAAGTCATAAGAATTAGTTAATAGCTACACAGCATAATTAAAATATGTTTTCAAATTAAGTAACCAATTAAGCCAAAAGCGCTGATCATTGTTTGACCTTAATCACATGGAAAACAACACAGGGTTTTTGTTTTGTGATATTGTTTATAACCACTTGACTTGGTAATGAATGGGAAGAACCCCATAACAGTAGATGAAGGCAGGGCTTGAATTTTCATAGCTAAATCTTGAAAGGCCCATAGCAGTTTTCAGCATTTCTCACATTTTAATGAAATCAGAAAGCTGTTCTTGATGTGCAGAGGCATTATTTGAAATGATCCTGTTTCTTTCCATGAGACAAGGGTCTAGCTGCATCTTACTATTTCTAAACAGTCCACTATACATAATGAACCAAAACTTTGTAATCGACATGATAACTGCCCATTGGTTGTGGGTGCATTGTCTTTTATACTGGTTTATGGTGTTAAAAGAGGCTTTAATTGTTACAAGCTGGCTTGAATTGCTTAGAGCATGAAATAAAATCAAAACATTTAAGCATTTTAGAGTGCCTGATGGTTTCTTATGTCTTTCATATTCATGTTTCATTTTCCTACTAATTACTGTGAATGGTTTTGTATGCCTGCTTGTGACATTCCAAACCTTTCATTCTCAGGAATAATCTCAAGTGCAAATGATACAGGTTTGTCCGTGGGTGGTTGTGTCTGGTTGACGGACAGTGTAACATGCCTGCTTGTGTCTAACATCGCATGGTAACAGCTCTGGACGTGTACTGTAATTTTTCATAAAAATATATTCTATTGCCCTGATTAGTGTGGGAGAGAAAGAGAAAGAAAGTGGAGAGACAGAGTGAGAGAGGGAGGGATATATAGAGAGAAAGTGAGAGAGAAAGTGAGAGGGGAGGGGTTAGTGAGAGGGGGAGAGAGTGAGTAAGAGAAGAATAAGATGAAGTAGAGGAGTGAGAGAGAGAGGGGGGTGAGGGAGTTAGGAGTAGAGAAAGAAAGAAGGAGAAAGGGAAAATGGTAGTTATAAATTAGGAGAGAGTGGGGGATGGAAGAGAAAGGGAGAACAAAAGAGAGAGAGATTTTAGGAAAGAGGGGAGGGGGATAGAGAAGAAGATAAAGAATGAGAAGAGAGGATATAGGGAAAAAATGAATGTGAAATAATGTTGTGTATTAACTACTTAGCATGTTGTCTGTATTCGTTCATCTCCCTACATTGGAAAACATTTCAGAAAATTTTAAAATGGGAGTGAAAATAAAGAGTTAAAAATGTAATGAAAATAGGGTTTAAAAATAATGTACATTTTCTTTCAGTTTCGAATTATTAAACTAGACTTTGAGACAGGATTATATATAAATTCAAGACTTTCAGGGGCAGATCAATAGTGTCTTTCCCTCTAAAAATTTCTTTCAACTCAAGCATTTATTCCCAATTTTTTTTTAACCCCAGGAGTTCTCTTTCCTAAATGTAAAGAAAATGGCATTTTCCCCAAAAATATGGTATTTTTGGACACCTCCCGTGTCATCAATGGTCTGTTATTATTCAGATACAAGTGTATGTGTAACTCTTTCTTACAGGTAAAGAGCCCATAAATTATGACAAGAAATTATGTATGTTTTCAGATCGGGAGACTGGATGATGTGTAACCATTTGTTAATATTTGATGATATTGTTTGCTATTTGTGTTTGCAGTTTCTTTTGAAGTGAAGCCACTAGAATAGTTTCGTTTTGTCTGTTCGAGTCATGTTTTTTTTTTATATTTTTGTTTTTTTTTTATTAGAGCTAAATGTTCTTTGCTATAGGTAGATCTTGCACTGGCATTCCATCATAGAAGTTACTCTATATTCTGCATACTGAAAATAAAACTGATTTTTCTTTTAACTATAACATACCTGTTCATGTGTTTCACCAATATTTTACCAACATTTTATTCTTTAAATGATTTGGAATAACCAGTATGGACTTCATATATAATACCCTCTCATTTTCTTCTTTGGAATTCCTAGATTTTTTTTTTCAGGCATTTTTTATTCAAAGTTAATCTTTTTGTCAATTTCAGTGAGTGTGATATAGACAGGTGTGTTGAAAAGCTATATTAGAACTGATTTTCTCCTTTTGTAATAATTGCTTTCTTATCATATTGAATCCTTAGAATATGAAAACGCAAAAAGCAAAAAAATAATGATTAATATCATCAGTGTTTATGCTACTCTTTCTTTTACTTTCACTAGTCTAAATACATTTTTTCAGTTAGCCGTATGCGCCTATGTACAGTTAAATCAATTAAATTGAGTGAATGGTCTCTTTTACTAAGCAGTCTTTTTAGATATTTTTGAAGAGACATTATACATTTTACCTCCATCTTGCACCCACTTGTGCTAAGTGGCCATTTTTAGTTCCCTACTGGTGTTTACACTAGAGGCGACTTTAGGTTTGCCCTGCGTCTATCTGTCCATCTGTCCGTCTGTCTGTGTGGATGTCCGGAAATATTGATCCTGCGATAACTTAAAAACCGTTAAAGATAATATTTTGAAAATTGGTATATGAATAGATGGCAGAATGGAGATTTTGCACGTCACTTTGTTTGTTTTTTTCTCGGATCAAAATTCTGGTTCCAATGGTAACGGAAAAATTATGTACCACACTAGTAGGGCGCTCATGTGTTGCATGCAACACCATTTACTTGTTCCACTGGTTTCTTAATACAGGTGGGAGTGGCCATTTATAGATACATGTATAGGAAAATATAATGATAGTGATTTAGTGGAGTATCATGTCACTTGTCTACAGCATGATGTCGTTGTAAAGCAGCACTATGTCTGTCTCTTGTAGACTTAAGTCCACAAATGACTTTAATACTGTTGTTAGGACGTTAAACCCATCAAACAGTACTTGTTATCTACGGAGAACAGTTTTCAGGGTATATCCTTCAAACTTCAGATCAAATGAATGGCCGGGTCTTCAATTCCCACCTTTTATCATCATCCATATATTTCTAAAACACATTGCATATGCAATGTTCACTGTGAAATCCAATTTTCAGACAAGCTTTAGTTTTCTCAGTGTCTTCAGCATCAAGCCAGTCCAGATGTAAAGAATCAATTTTGTGTTATCCAAACTTTAATTCAGTAATTATTTCGCTTCTAAAAAGTATACGCTGTGCACTCTGAAATTCAATTTTATTCTAATGAAAAGTATGAATGTGCCATTACAGGTAGTGATCCATCTATCGGAGGTCCTTGCCCAGTAAGTCACTACTGTCCGTCAGGTACCTCCACCCCGATACCATGTGATGCGGGGACGTACAACAACATTACCC
>CM037780.1:60547360-60597360 GCA_021229015.1 Solen grandis | reverse complement strand
GCATACTGGTTTAACAAGTGAAAATCTGTACAAACCTCCAACAAAAAATGCATGTAAACTTTAAGTACTTTCAAAAGTTACCTTTGTTCAAGAACCTTCGACAAATATTTGGGGTGGGGATATACATGTATTGGTGTCATGTTAATTATCCTCATTATTAGATTTTTTTTTATTTTGATGACGATCATTTTTATGAGATTGAAATAAGAAAATTGGAAAAATTTAAATGATGATGATTTTGAATGACGAACATGGGTAAAAGACACAAGGTGCTGTAATCCAGAGGGTTGCCTACATGACACCAGATCCTAAGGTTGTGCGTTCAAACCCAGCTGGGGACTAGAATCTTTCATGACCTTCCTAGGCACCGAGTACTGGTCCAACCCAGAAATCCTTGACAGGATTAGCATAACTTAAGAAAAAAAAACACTAGTTCCCTAACCTACATAAATAAAATATGTTAAAGCAGGCATTTTTATCATTCTTTAGGATTTTGATAACCCTGTTAATCAAAGTACAATGCAGAGTGTACCAGTAGCTAAAATTGTAAACATAGTTATTTCATATAACACCATTGATAACTATCCATTATAAGGTAAAACTATCTCATACAGAAATTCCACAATTTGAAATTTTACTCCTTTTTTTTCCCTGTTCTGAAAAAATAATTTACTTGAAAATAAATAGGAAAATATTATAAATAATACAATATTCAACTTTTTTTCACAATGTCTTCCATGAGAAATGAGAAAACATTAAAGTTATATTTTATAGTAGAAATGTCATCATAAGTTCTAAACATCTTATAATTTCCCTGTAAAGTCAAACAAAATTAGAATGTATGTGACATATGAGTGATTTTCACAGTGTGTACCGTAAATCTCATGATAAAAGTATACACTTTTTTTTCGTATTATAACTGTATGATAATTAAACAAAAATTGCAAAATGATTCTCAAAATCATACATATATTCTCTTAGGGTAGGATGAACAAAAATTTGGAAAATATATCAGTCATTCAAGTGGTTGAACCAAAAGTTTGAAAAATAGATCAGTTATCTGCGTGATGGAACCATTATTTAAGAAATTTCTATCTCACTTAAATTAATCCAAATTTATAGTCATTTCAATGCATGAGATTTACATGCCCATATGAATCACTCATAAAAATGTAACCACACAAAGCCTTGATTTATGTGTCACAAGGGAATTGTAGACAGAAGCTGAAATGTGGACAGCCAAAAGCTCTATCTATAAACAAGCCATGCCCCTATAACCCCTACCCCAAATCCCTACCAGCCCCTAAAAAGGGCAATATCTAATCAGGACCTCTTCAAACTCAAAGTGTAAAGAGTCATCCTGGTTATGTATATATCAGAGTCTGCGCTATGCTGCTGGATATAATTACATAAGCTAGCATGTAGCAATGCAATGGCTGATTAGCTTAGAATAAAATATCCTCTAAATCCTGCCTCTTCTCTCTCTTATGTTTTTCTCATTAACAATATATAATGAAATAAAGCACAGGGTCTTCTTCTTTCCTATTGTCTTTCTATATTTATTGAACCTTTCTATACCAATTTTTATTTCTGTTTCTGTCTTTATTCTGTTAATTCTCTCCATCTCTCTCAATATCTTTTCCTCACTCCCTTGACCCCACCCCCCCCCCCATCCTCTCTCTCTCTCTCTCAGATAAAAACATTATAATGGTTGTCCATTGCTTGCCAAAATCCTACCATAGTTAATTCTAATCCAATTCAAGATCACGCTATGGATCTAATTGACAGTAGTATACAGTTACTCATTTCAAGTTATCAAGGTTAACGTGTATGTGGCTCCAAATATACTTTTAGTTCCAGGCCATGTTTCAAGAAGCCTCTCCAACTGAGATTTCCTTCAGCTTGATAACCTTAAATTCTGTGTCAATAGAACCTCGAGAAAAAAAAAAAACAGACCCTTTCCTGTAACACTAAAAAATAATGTGAATAAAACATTTGATTGTCTAGATGGATTGCATGATAACAGTTACAGAAAACTCAATTTTAGATAATGACATATGTAATAAGTTCATCTCAATTAATTTTCTCTCAATACATGACTGTACATGAATCATCAAAATATTTGCTAGCTGATCAAGATTTAGTAGTCTCTTGTTGAACACCTCACGTGGAACTTGTCTCATTAACAAACTATTTTAAGATAAAACTGTCTTAAAAAAAAAAAAAAAAAAATTTTTTTTTTCTTGTTATGATAAAAACTCAAATAATTAAGTAATTTGAATTCATGTCTATCCCTATATAAGGCAGTTAAAAAAAAACAGTACTGCAAAATTTAAGATAACATTAATTAAAGAAAGTTTCGAACAAACAAATTTCTGAACAATCATAAAAGTATTTTATCTGGGTCTATTAAACAGAAATTCTGATAACAACATAATGACTCTGTACTTCAGTTACTGATAAACTTTGACTACCTATACAATAGCATTACTTTTACCATAACCTGGCCCCTCAGAGAATTCCATGTATAAATGGAATCTCTCAGTCAAATTTACGTAAAGATAACTGGTGTTGTGAAATAGTTCTTTGTTATTCTTTAGATTTTTCTAACCAATATTTTGATTTGAGATATCGCACCCCTATCCCACGACACAAAAAAATATTGCCAAACGGATTTTCTATTCAATTAGAAGTCAATCGGGGGACTAAAATTGCTGGCCAGGGTACATAAGTACCTTAACAAGGTAAGGCCCTTAGCCAATTATGAAAAATTTGAAGGGCATAATTGCAGGTGGGTTTGTGTTACTATAAATGGATTGCAGATCATACTATTGGCACACAACCAACCATTTGTCTGTTACTTATAGCACTTTGATGTGCCAAGACCATATTACGAAATGTTTAATACATTCTTTTCCGAATTATGAAACTGTATAAAACTTTTTATTGAACTGTATGTCATTATTTTTTCTTTTACTTAAATGCTCTATGTACTAGACTTGTAGCTTTTATAATACTTCATACGCTTTTTTTTCCCTTCATTTTCTTTAATACTGAATGTATTTATTTTAGTTGAATAAGACACTAAGTCTTGACGTCTGTTGCATAATCTACTTGCAAAAAGACTAAGTTTTGAAGAATAATGGAATTCAAAATAACCCATACCCATACAGTCTTGTGGGCTCTTGTGACTGCCTTTGTGACCAGTGCAGACAAAGATCAGTGCAGTCTGATCATGGTCTGCACTATTCCCTATTCAGTCAATAAATTTTCAGCAAGTACCCCTATAAAAAAAACTATCAGTAGAGTCCAAAAAAGAGAAAGGACAAGTCCAAATAAAAAAAAAAATAACATAATATAGATTAAAAGTTGTTAAACCTTTATTTGCCTATGGCATGCGCCATTTTAAACCCTGGAATTCCACATGAAAATCAAATCAGACTGAAGGCAGGTTTGGCAGTGTTGTCATCTTAAGTTGTTTCTGAACATCTGTCTAATGGTATAGATTTCTCAATTTTCTGTCTTACGTTTCCACTAGGGGGCACTTTGCTTGAAATTACTCTTTTGCTTATAACTCAAAAAGTTGAAATCTGATTCAAATGCGGTTCTCAGCATTCTGTACCTTGTAGACAGCCTAAAAGAACAACTTTTTCTTAAGTTTTTAAAATCCCACCCTAACCCACAAACACATATGAATAGCAATATCTACCCGGTGAAATAAAGGATGAAGACCTATCTTTGTTTGCCAACTTATCCAGCACTAGACGTCCCAGACCCAGCCATCTGATTTATACCCCCCCCCTTCTTACTGGCCTTGCAATGTTTATAGAAATGGCTATTTCTTATCAGACAAAGTATCTAAGGAGCCCCCTTGTGTACTTCATGTTATAAATTAAGCAATGATAAACATATTCAACCATATAAGAAACAGTCCAGGGCAAGATATATCTTACCCTTTTAAATTCCATTCATATTCAACAACAGATTCAAATGACTACATAAAATCATTGAGTTCTTGGTGATTTTGTAGATAGCAACTGATTGTCTGTATAAGGAAACCATTTTAACCCTTTCCCTCATAGAGGAAACCAAAAATCAGGCTTTATGTGGTACCTACTGAGTGCGTCAAAATGAGTCTATATGAGGGAAAGGGTTAAGTTTAACCTCTCATGTGATAAGTACTGATTTTCTTATTTGTTGTTAATTTTCTCCCATCCATGATTTCATTATTATATTAAGCAATAAGAAATACTTGTATTATGAGTACCTTATACTAAACCATCATCCCAACATTAGCTAATTGCAAGTAATGACCATGTTCTAATTTTCCATGACTGATTATGAGTATATTAATTTCATTGTTGATAATTATAATGTATTGATGCTATCCTAATGAAGGTGTTAGATGTAAGATTGATATGATTTCAACATGATTATCTCTGTTAAACATATTACCCAAATAATGGAATCTCCTACCCTTTAAAATTTGACATAAAAATCTGCTAATAAACTCATTATCAGTGTTTATCAATTAAGAGATATATTTAACAAGAAACATTTCAAATGATGTGAAACCAGGCTTTTAAGTGTCAGACCAGGCAAGCAAAACTATTTTTAGTAACAGTGACTTTGACCCTATTGACCTGAAAATCAATCCCATCTTTCTCTTCCCATAAGGTATCTAATCTATTAAAACTGATCATCATACCTCACTCCTTAAAGAAGTAATGTGACAGAAAAAAAAATACTTTTAGTAATAGTGACCTTGACCCTATCATCCTGAAAATCACTCCTAATCTTCCTCTTCCCATAAGGTATCTACCTACCAAGTATGAAATCTGTATCTCTATTTTAACAGGACATGGTCGATGGAAACAACCTGTTTGACACCAGCCCGCCCAATGACATACCCCATTCTAATAACGGGGATTTTCATTGAAAACATGGCTAACAAATTAAGTACAAATCCAAGGTGAGCAACTGAATGGGCCCATTGTGTCCTATCATAAGTGTACATGTACTTTGTCAAAGACATATTAAATGAAACAAAGACCTAGTTACCTAACAGAGATCCACAACTCTGATATAGGTAAAGAGCAAGTCAAGAGAAGCTCTCGTTAAATTACATGTATGATCATACGACCACCAGATGATAAGAGATTTGTAAATTTGCTCATATCAATTATAAATAATCTGAGTTTTCTCTCCCAATTTATTGCCAATTAAACCAAATATGCATGTCTCTCATTAGATCCAGATCTCTTTTATGAGTGATACTGTAAGCATCTATCTGGTAAGTGTCTGATTGTCAGCGAGTTCTTGTTCAAATCCTGTTTACCTGTTATTTTTTTTTTTTGTCACAAAAAAAAAAAATCTTTATTTCGGTCCGTTACATATCTCTGTTGAATAAATCTTTGAATGAATATTGATACAGATCAAGGTAAGATAAAATTAGAAAAAAATATGCAGAGATAAGAAAAGATCATAATAACACCTGACACTGTATGTTCCTCACATGGGATTGCTACATATCAAGTGATTTTTTCCACACCAATTAACTTGTTTTTAGAATCAGATGAGGAATGTAATGTCTCTTGGCTAAAATGACTCACTGACAACCCAACCTGTTGTTTCTTATCAAACCTAAGTAACTTTTTCTCCATTCTACCAAAAGATTTTTTTAAAGAAATGCAGAATAACAATTATTTTGCTTTGTTCATTACAAAATTTGTTAAATCTGATTGTATTTCTATTTAATTCTTTGTCACAGACATTCCATCTCTATCTCTCTTGCTGTCTCTTCCCATCTCTCTCTGTGTCTCACTTCCCTTCTCTCCCCCTCCCTGAGATCAAACAACCTTTAGAGATATTCATTATTTCTAATGATTGTTTGTTTTTACAATCATGGTGGAATTGTTTTTCCTGAAAGAAAGAAGTAGGTATTGTCATTATCAAGTTTATCAATCAAACTTGTGTTCAGCATCCACTAAGACTTGTGTAAGGATTTAATTGATCTTTCTTTGTGTGTGTGTGTGTGTGTGTTTTTGTTTTTGTTTTTTTTAAGCCCTAAAACAAATAACTAGTAACATTAAAATATCTTGAGGCATATCAATATAATGATTTAATAGTGTTATATATTTCATCTTGATAATAACATAAATGGTTGTTGTACACAAGTTTGTCTGAATGTAGGTCAGTGGTCTATGCCAACAAGAATTCCACCTACCTGCATCACAGGCTGTGCAGGTTATCGAGCCGGCATTGCTGTACTGTCCAGCAGTACAGCTGACTGGAGCCACGGTTTTGTCGGCACAATGATGCCCGACTGTACATGTGCTACACGATGTTTCACCGGTGGAAGCTTGGTACTCGCCGTCAGGACATGGTGTTGGGGCCGATAATCCTGCCGTCGCACATTTGTTTCCTAGACAGACAGAAGCAACATAACTCCATTGACGCAGTGGCAAACAGAGCTCCTCTGTTTGCTCATACAATACTGTAGCTAAGTTTCTACACAGGAAAAATTATGATTTCATATATCATTTAAAGTTCATTTAATTGATATTCATTAAGTCATAAATTTGACTTTTTTGAAACTTTGCAATATTCAATTATCTGCTGTGTGCCTAAACAATATTTTCCACTGGCTTTTACTGGAGTATCTTATCTCTGCTTAATATGTCTTTGTTTTTTTGCCATGGCCCCTTCTTCTATTGTTACATTGTTCTCTACAGTTCTGTATACCGTTAGATGGCCCCTTTCTCCAATTTGGCTGTGTGGATGGACAGACAGACAACTGAAAAGTGATCCCTATGTGTCACCTCTGCTTACAGCAGGTGCCAAGAAAAACCAATATGCAGAATGTAATGTACCACTAACCCACAGCTTTCCTACCTTCAAGGCAAGGTAGAATTCCAATGAGTTGATACAAGTCTACCCTGTAATTACACTTAATTATCCTTAGACAGGTATTTAATCACCAGTCTTCCAGCATTTTCAGACTAGGTCGTGTGACAGGGCACAATTTTCTCTGCGATGGTGAGATGAAACAAGCAGATGAGGAAATTGAGAGGAATCAGGCAGGAAAAGAGAAAGCTGTACAAATGACAGAGCTAATATACCGGCTAATTGATCTGATCATTTTCAGTGTTAGAATGAACTGAGAAAAATGTCCTCAGGAGATTTATTGCCTCTGTTCAAGCAGTCAGATAACAGGGAAACTCAGCTATCTTCCACAAATATCAGTAGCAGTAGAATTTTATAGTTTCTTTATTATTTTTGTGCTTCTGAGGGTTGTTTGGAGAGGGGTTTATACAGTATAAAGCCATTACAACAGGCTTCATTACACTGTGCTCAATAACAATAAGCTCCACTACAACATGCTCCATTATAACATGCTCCATTACAGCGTGCTCCATTGCAACAGGCTCCACTATTAAATGCTTCATTACATGCTCCATTAATTCATGCTCCATTAAATCATACTCCATTACAACATACTCCATTATAACATGAAATCTGATATAACATAGTCCAACATTTGATCATAAATGATCCCAAATCTTTATTTTGTGACTGTTGATTACTGGTGCAATTTTACAAAATAAAGCGTTATAACGGAGCTGCACTGTACAGCATGGTAAAATATAATGCAGAATCTAGGCTTGGATCCCAAATATAGTGTTATGATGGAGCTGCACCATACAGTATGGTCCAAAGGATTTGGATCCCACACATAGTGTTATAATGGTTTTTTGTCTACTTGAGCGAGATATACTGTGTCACTCAACCACAGACAAGACTTGTTGGCATGATACCACACCTAGTCACAAAATCCTGGCACTGAACCAATAAGTCCTGGAACTACCCTTATGTGTTGAGGGCCAAAAACAAGGAAGATATTATACATTGTTCAAATACCAATTTTATGTTGCAGACGGGGATCAATCCCATGACCTCCCATCCCATAATATAGCATTACACTGTAACTACTCTAAGCCACTTGGATGGTAATTATCACCAAGAAAAAAAAAACTACCGAGTTAAAAAATCAATGCAATACGGCTGACTATCAAGCTGACCTATTAATCCTATATATTTATCCAGTGTGACACAGTAAATTCTCCCAACCTCCAATATCAGCCATTATCTATCTCCAATTAGGACATGACTTCATCATTGATCTGGAGCCATTGATGGATTCAATCAGATTAGCTTTTTACATGTAAAAATAAGCAGAGGATCAATATGGGGAATGGAAAAGTGGACAAGATGGTACGGGAAAAACTCAATCAATTTTGAAAAAAAGAGAGAAAAGTAATATTGAAAACGGACATTGTGTAATGCCACGGTTGCAAACATTAGGTAAACATGTCTTGAAGAAGTCAGACCCCATTAATCATCTCATATTACCTTTTAATTAAATTCTATCCTTTTTTCATTTTTTTTTTTAAATAAGAAGCGATGAATCTTTAAGTCAGACAGAAGTCAATAAGTAGTTCTAAAGATGTACAGAATACAAGGACATTTGGGATAATGATTATTTCAAAATGATGTTCCCTAAAAATATTATGTCAATGATTAATTCCTTAACATTTTTATCTTTAATAAAGAGCATTAGAAATACAGTGCATATCAATTAAAACACTTGTTACTAGATATATCATGACACAAAATCAATTTTAGTACAGTCCAATACTGGATAACAAATTATGTTCTGCGATTTGTTTAGATTACTTAAAGGTGTATTTCTAGTCATAATACGATACTCAGACTTTCACTATAATGGAGCTACACTATATCTAGACTTCTACCTAAAATATAGCGTTATAATGGAGCTGCACTTAATCAAGATTTTGACCTAAATTGTAGCATTATAATGGAGCAACAAAGCATTATAATGGAGCTACTTTATATCTAGACTTTGACCTAAAATATAGCATTATAATGGAACTGCACTTAATCAAGATTTTGACCTAAAATGTAGCATTATAATGGAGCAACAAGCATTATAATGGAGCTACTTTATATCTAGACTTTGACCTAAAATATAGCATTATAATGGAACTGCACTTAATCAAGATTTTGACCTAAAATGTAGCATTATAATGGAACTGCCCCGTAAAAATTAATCCCTGACAAAGTCTTGAAATACTTCAAACTCCTTCTTTTAAAAGCATTGTAAAGATATTCCATGTTGAAAATAGAATGTTCTTGGTATAATCAACTTGGTGGGATATTGAAACATGTCTCAAACATATGCATAAAAGGTTAAGCATTTATGACTGGAGGACAAATAAGTATCAATAAGTCATGAGCGGGGTACAATTTTTCAACAATTTTGTTTCCAGATTCATACTGCCTGAAAAATGGCTACTTAAAAACAAGTTTAGAGAAATGATTTTGCTTGTCTTATATGGGTAAGGAAATTTCTTTGAATTTTAGCGCATTTGTTTAAGTGACCACCCTTATTCAGTAGCCAAACCGTTATTAGCAGTCAGTTTTAATATTCCCAAAAATGTACTTTTTTTTTTTTTTAATGTGAATTTGATCTCCGTTTTAGCAGACACCTTTGTTTAGGGACTATTTTCCCTGTTCCCATATCTGGCCACTTAGGACAGGTTAGATTGTATATCGTCTTTATTACCTTTCGGGCAGGTGGTACAGATGCCGCTGGCGCTGTATTCCCCGGAAGTACACTGGCTACAGGAAGTGGCTCCTGCTGAAGACCCTTCTCCGCTGGGGCAACTCTGTAACCGACAAAAGTAACAGATCAATTACACTGCAACACAGAGGAGCCAGAGCAAATCTTGTGAATGATTCCTAGTTGCTACCCACTTTATTCATTAAATTTTGTCATAAGTGCCTGCATACCATAGTGATAATGCACCTCGTTTCTCACCAGTGCGTTAAGGGTTCGATTCCTAGTCACATACATGAGAGGGTACAGTAGTCACCCGTCCAGACATGTGTTTTTTCTCCAGGCTCTCCGGTTTCCTCCCACAATAATGACCACATACGCCTCCTCCAGACCATCGAGAGTGATTAATATGAGTTGTGATGACTTGTTTTGTAATCAGTGTAAAATAAATAAAGTTTAAACTTATTCATTTGACTGTTGAATTTTACATCCCACCAAAAGTATTTAAATCATTTCAAGACTAAATATCTACTTGAGGCAGAAACAGTACAGAAACACTGCAAAATCATGCTGTGGTAATATGGCATGATACCACATCTAACACCATGCTACCAGCACCATTAGAAATTTCTAAGTCACAGCCAGGGATCAAACTCATGACCTCTTACCACAAAGCCATCCTCATAATTATGTATGTATATATTGCTTATTATATAATTTTGTACCAACTATTATTCTCCTTTTTTCTCAAATAACATATCATCTTTTTCCTTGACTAATTATAGTTTAAGCTACTCACAATAGAACATAAGTATTATTTTCAAAAGCTGAACATATTTTGATAAAAAAAAACTTATATATCTTAAGAAATTTTCCAAGTCCAAGAGCCATAACTTTCAGCAAAACGGGCAAGGATAAGCAAAAAAGCAAATTTATTCTATATTCATTATACCTCACCCACAAACAAATATTCAGCATAGTATCTGCAAGCAAGTAGGGAAAAAAGCCGAGGAAAATGTTGTATTTCTGAATGACAGAATAATGGAGAGTGGAGAGGACAGTAATAAAATGTTACCTGTGGGGCAGAACTGGCACTGGCACAATACGAGCCTGCTGGGCAAGTGGTGCAGGTCGTTTCTCCTGATAGGGAGTACTCCCCAGAGTTGCATGCTGTCTGTGTGTTAGAGCTACATGAGGAGCCAGCTGGACATGCTACGCAGGCGCTTGAGCCAGCCACACTTATTTCTCTGGAATCGCATGACAGACAGTCACTGGATAAGGAAGATCCAGTGTTGGCGTTATAGGTTCCCGCTGAACATTCTGTCTTCGGACCTCCATTTCCACCAGGACAACTGTAAATAAAAGTATATGGTATCAGGATGACTTTTATAACATACTATAATTATGTAACTCTTGGTATGTTGTGGCCAGGAAATGAACCCATGACCTCTCAGAGGATCCAGGATGGATGCTCTTACCAGGGACCTCACAACCACATGGACCAGTCACACTCAGAAGATTCAAGTGAATCACCCTCAAATATGTTTAAAAAAACATAGGAAAAACCTTTTCAACCCCATGAATATATATTAAAGAGCAGAGTCCTGTATCAGATCTCTAAGTTGTGGACAGATAAATATACATGAATCAACTTTTTGTCTTAATTCTATTCACTAAATCACCCACAAAACTAAATCACTCACTCTACCAAATCACCTACTCCACTAAATTGCTCACTCTACCAGAGCACCTACTCCACCAAAACACTAATTGCACTCAATCCACTTAATCATTAAAGACTCTACTCACTCACACACTCCACTCACTGCTCTAAAATACTCACTCACTCACTCACCCACCCACCCACTCAACTCACTGCTCTAAAATACTCACTCCACTAAATCACTCACTCAACCACTCCACTCACTAGTGCCACTCGCCAATCATTATGATTCCCAACTGTCACCATTATCTTTTCCTATTTCATATAAATGGCAGACAATTAGGATGTCCCCATTTCATTAATTGCAGCAAAGCACCAATGTATGTATGTCAGATCGTGTGCTTAGCGGCACGCAAATATTGACAGAGACATAGGGAAGTCATCTGAAACACAGAATGTTCATTCTCTGGCCCTCTTTACAAACCACCATGCATTAAAACATGAATGTAACAGACATCCAGGTAAACATATGCACTAACGCAAGAAAATCAGATTTGTAATTATCGAGCTGACACATTCATCATTGTATAGAGATGAATAGGGCTGAATATACATTATTGGCTCAGCATGAAATTCTAAAGAAAATATTTCATAGAGAAAAAAAAGGTTCTAATTAAGTAGATATTAAAGGTAATACTTTATATGTAGTATCAAATTTGAATGGATCCATTTAATTTGCTTAATATTTTTCTGTATTTTTTTTATTTCTAATCTATTCATTCTAAGTTCTTAAGATGATTTCTTGTAAGTCCAGCTAAACTAATCAAAGCCTGAAATGAAGTTTCCAATTTTTCCTGTTTATTTTTTGGTAACTAATATTATAGTAAGGGGAAAATGTTTCAAGTGTGAGAAATACTTCAAACTACAGTTGACATTGTATTAAGAGACCGCTCAAGGAATTGCCAAAACGTGGTCGCTTAATGAATGGTCTCTTAACCCTTTCCCTCATAGAGGACACCATGAAAAGACCTATGCGAACAACATAAAACCAGATCAGCCTGCGAGTAACTCGCAGGCTGATCAGGTTTTATGCTGTTCGCTGCTCCTCAGTGGTCTGGAAATGAGGACTTTATAATTAAATTTGGTAAGGTTTAACTGTGGTTTTCTGTAGATCTGGCTTTATGTGGTAACTATTGAGTGCGTCAAAATGAGTCTACATGAGGGAAAGGGTTAAAGAATTCTGTAAATGTTGTTATTGTAGAACTTGAGTTTACCATCTCTTTGTCAGACGCTTAGTCATATAGCGACATCCAGCTAATCACGGATATACACACACAGAACCACCAACCCTACCATTAGCAAAAAATATTGTCTTGATATCATTCTCTACTCTGTAACTTAGATTAAACTTATTTCTTTTAACCCTTTCCCTCATAGAGGACACCATGAAAAGACCTATGCGAACAACATAAAACCAGATCAGCCTGCGAGTAACTCGCAGGCTGATCAGGTTATATGCTGTTCGCTGCTCCGCAGTGGTCTGGAAATGAGGATTTTGCAATTAAATTTGGTAAGGTTACTTGTGGTTTTCTGCAGATCAGGCTTTATGTGGTACCTATTGAGTGCGTCAAAATGAGTCTATATGAGGGAAAGGGTTAATATTCTTTGGCTAAAACACTACTTCGTACTTCTTAGCAAAGACAGGCTTGAACCCATTTAATATTTTCCAATATACAGTTATAACGCAGGGCTTACTCTTCCCTAATACCATTCATACTGCATACCATAGCAAAGATCTTCTTAACATGCCATTACAATAAACACAACATGGGGATTTTAATTTTTACTTTATGAATATTTCAAATTCTGACTTGATGAATATTGATTTACTGAATTTTAAATGGTACATGAAACATATGGATTTTTCTTGCATGACAAACAAAACATGAGAAACTGAGAAGACAACGATCAGGCAGCTCCTTTTGTTTATGGTATGCTTCGTTTGCTTATACATGTACATCAAAACATGTCTATATGAGGTAAAGGGGTTGAAATGCTAAACAAATACCTTTCTATTTAAACACTGCCAAGCCCCGTAATTAAGTAAACTATGGCTACTTCCTGGTTTTACAAAAATGGTTTGTTCAGGAATGTTCCATTTATACAGACACTGGTCAAATAAATTAATCTTAACAAGCTTACAGATTTCAATATACTTTACAAATCTATAAGTTTGTGACTCAATAATTCAAAGCAAAACATGAAGCTGACATTAATTTCAATCTGTTTTACAAATCTAAATGTGTAGGTTTCTGACTCATTGATTCAAAGCAAATCTTCAAGATAATTAATTTAATATATTTACTTATTTTAAATCTTCCAAGCTAACTTACATTTCATAAAATGTATATACTACAATGTACAGAAGTGAATAAATAGGATTAATTATATTCTGTAGACTAAAATACTTTTTTTGTATGACATAAACTTTACAAGCAGAACATAACTAACAAAAAAAGTTTCATTTGAAATCTAAACTTTATTTGAAATGCTTTTATTTTAAACTTATTTCTTTTATAAGCTGTTACAATTGAATTTAGAAAGCCGAGGTTCAGTGGTAGCATACAGTATTATGGATCTAAAGATTATGGGTTAGAATCCCTGTTAGGGTGAAAAAATCTTTTATGGCTTTCCCAGGTGAAGAGTACTGGTCAAACCCAGAAAATATATGACAATGTTCCAGGCAGAAAGAGAGAAGAACTTAAATTAATCCTTCTAGGTGGTTCCTGGGGTGTACTAGCACTTTGTTTGTAGAATAAGGGTTAAGTATAGTCCTCCAAAATTGTATTGCAATATATTATGATACAACAGCCTCTGTATTGTGATATTTATCAATACGTATTGGTGTTTACTTGAACTTATTTTCTTTCTTTGTATTGCCCAAATATTGCTTTCTTTTGTTTTATTTGGAATAAATTTGTATTCCTCCACATCAAGACTGTCATTTTGAAACACATTGACAAGGGAGGTTACTCTAATTACACTGGAAAAGTACAGAAAATCCCCCATAACTTTTCAGCAGAATTTAATATGAAAGGTGTTCATAGAATTGTTCTAGGAGTTTAAACTGATAAAAAAAAATCTTGACCTATTGGTGTAAAAAAAAATGGGTATAGCAAATTTGTACCGTTGAGTATCATACCTAGGCATATGTGGTGCACCAGTGAATTGTTGCATCTCTACTGTTGAGAACGTCAACATTTTTTGCCCCCAGTTAGAATTGAATCACAACATTTGGATCTGTCATCAATAAACACTCGGACTTACTACAAATCAAATTTCATTCACATCAAATACTGAAATACAAAGACCCACCATACAATGTTTATATGCAATTTATCAATCAATTTCATTTAATCATTTGATATTGATTTCTGTCACACAATACAAATAATTAGCAATATCAGCCGTATAGAAACTATTGCATGGTATTATTTTGTTTGTTCATTAACCATTATGGTGTAATGTATACATTCTCCATACCTATTACAATGTTGTATAAAGCTTCAATTACCAATAGTTAACAGAAAGTACAGTACTCTCACCACCATTGTGTTGTCAATACAACACCAAAATATGATTAAAAGCATTAATCCATTTAAAAAGAAATTGAGCTTTGGGTCAGAAATGAGCTCTTCCTAACATAGACTGGGGAGACAAACCGGCTAAGAGTAAGAATGTGTTTTATGTGTAGCACTTGAAATTTGAAGCCTTAAATCCTGTCATGCCTATCATGAAGAATGCAGTGTGGATTCATTATAAAAAGGCTCCATTATACCATTGTAACAGACAAAATTATAACACGCTACATTATACATAACATGTTCTATTATAAAACATGCCATGTCTAGACTTGGACAAAAAGTACAACATATTGGGGGTGCAGTGTTTTCCTCATATAGAGTGGTACATAACAGTGCATTGATTTCAGAGAATCAAGATGAAATCCAAGCATTCCAGACTGAAGGTTCCAACAGACATTCCTTGGTTGGAATAATACTTTGCAAACGAGTTTTTGCCCTCAACTGGGTTGAACCTACAACTCACAGATCTACAGCTGGGTACATTACCGCTGGACTGGTCCTTAACACCCATGCTGAACAGCTATAACTACTCAGTCATGAAGTCCCCACCCACCAGTCTGCAGCAAAGTAGCACAAGCATGCAGTTTGTATGAGCAGGGAACATGTTTATTAATCAATATGAAATATTTTCAAAGTAAACAATTTCATATACAACTTAGCAATAACATGATCCAGATAGAAGTTTTTCAACCTTTTATCCCTCTTGTCCGATATTTACCACATATACTCGGTATTTGCCAAGGGCAGACAATTAGGCCAGTATTCATTGTGAACCAGCTTCAAAGGGATCATTAAGATTTAATCAAATTTGATGTCTCCTGTCAATTATGAAATGTAAGCCCAGGGTCAGCGCAGAACTTATCAACAATGAAGCAAAACTAGGGAATTTATTGGCTATAACTCTGACTTCAGGATCTTATCACCTAAGATTTGTAATGAGCAATTAATTAATATCTAGACTAGCATTGCAGTTCAGTAATCAGTACACACTCCCTACAAATATACAGAACTGCTTGATACATTTTTCTTCCAGATTTATTATCTACAGTGGCCAATTTTATAACAGTTTAATCCTAAAAAAAGATAACAATATGTAACATAGTCAAAATGATATGTTTTGCCAATTCGTATTAAAATAACAATGGACAGGCCCAGCATATTCTCAAAAATGAAAACTAGTATGATTTCAATCCTCAAACTATGCCCATTAGTTTCAATAGGGATTTGAGAATGATACTGAAATTTGAGCCTGAGATTGTACTGAAGTATTTTCGAAAACACAGGGCCTGGACTTAAATAACTTTTTTAGTCTTTTTAAAATCTTTAAATCAGTGTTTTGGTCTAGTGGTAGAATACATGCATGTGGATCTTAAGGCTGTGGGTTCAAACTCCATGGGGGATTAAGTATCCTTCATAACTTTGGCACAAAGTACTGGTCCAATCCAGGAAACACTGAGGAGGATAGGTATATTAGGATAAGTTCTACAATCTTGTTTTACAATTAGCATAGTAAAGTTTGTCTATGATATCTTTATTTCTCAACATCTTTTGAGGCAGTAGAAATTTGTGAGAGGCTTTTTTTTTATAGGAATTCAGCTCAAACATTCAAATTTCTATTTATTTCATAATGTGCTGAAAATTTAAATTATCTTTAAGGTAAGTACCAAGATTTTAAAATCATTAAAAAGACTACACTGGCATTTATCCAAGTGAGAGAATAATAACACAGAAAAGACATATAATCTTAGATAACTGCTTATAATGGTCAAAATATCGAAACGAAAGAACATTAGCAACATTATTAGGGTCACATTTTATCCAAATCACAGGTAAAATTATACCCTTTTCTAAACAATTTCAGTTATTTCATACAAACTTAATTACATGACCTTGTATTCATAATATTCATTTTGAAATTTATAGAAAAAAGAAATGGAGGTCTGCAATTATAAACTTAAATTTTTCGACTAAATTGTCATGTAATGTAGGGTTTTATGACCATGGTCCCCCAACTGTGTATATAAGAGTTATGTTCAAACAACCCCTCTTGTGTTTGAACAACTCTTCAACCTGTCATGTCACTTTGTACATGTCACATTTATCTCCCCCACTTCCTGGTTGTCCATGCAGCAATGAGGTTTGAACGTACAATTCATTATGTTCAATCACACGTGTCTATATTTAAACATAGCCTAAATGGTAAGGACAACTTGATGAAACGTTCCTGTGTTACACAGATACTCATGTTGTTTATCCAATATATTTTGTATGGAAAATAAATATTCTGTTTTTAATAAAATTTGATTGATAGATAAAAATATTGATATTTGGTTCAATTTAGCAGTTCATAATTATATGTACAGATATTTCAGATACCTCATTTATCAGGTAATCTGCAAACATTCTGCTGATAACAATAGATTATCTTTCATATACAGTGAAATCATTAATTTTCATGGGACACTAATTTTTGCTGATTTCAAGGAGGGTTTTATATCCACAAATATAAATCCCAATGAAATTTTGTCTCATGTTTCATGTTTCCATAAATAAATGTACCTACAAAATTCCCTTAGGTACATAATCAATAAACAAGAGGGCCAAGATGGCCCTAGATCGCTCACCTGAGAAAAGTATCATTCATTGCCTGTACAAAACAGATTGCTTTAGAATTAAGATGATGAGTAGAAACAATTTCAGAATTTTTGACCCCCCAAAAAAAAAAGTTTGAGGATTTGGCCAAAAATGTTGCCCAGAGTATAAACAAGATTTTTCTAAGATTTGACCTACTGACCTACATTTCTGTCCAGCCCCACCCATTTTCGAAAGGGTTCAAGATATCATCAAGACAAACATTGTGACCAAGTTTGAGGAAGATTGGATCAAAATTGTGGCCTCTAGTGTGTAAACATCAAATTGTTGACGGACAACGGCCGACGGACAATCAAGTATCCCAAAAGCTCACCCTGAGCTATGCTCAAGTGAGCTAAAAATTCAATGGCAATGAAAATTAATGATTTTATAATAGATATATAATTCTCATTATTTATTGAAAAAAAAAAATGAGACAAGAGAGCTAAAAGGCCCTTCATACCTCACCTGAGAACAACTTGCTTCAAGAAGACAAGTTTTTTTTGGTACAAATGATTTGGGAAATCTTGATACAGGCCCACTAAGGCAACATTCATGCAAAATGTTTTCAAATCTAGTAAATAGTTTATGCATAAGAAATATTTTTTTGAAGTTTTCACTAAAATTATGCATATAAGAAAACCTGCTTTTTGATCAGGTGAACATCAAACAATAACAAATTCATCACGACTCTGTATTAAATCTAGTAGAATTTCTATTACAGGATTTAATTTTCATTCACAGATGTACATTTTCTCTTATCAAAAAGAATGTGAACATTAACTTGTTTTTCTTACAACATTAAAAATGGTCTGCCTTTTTCTATTTCAATTCTCATTAACTGTAAAATCTCACTTTGATCCTTCTTTAACATGACATGAAAGCAACACCACAAAATATGCCGCCATTATCCATTCAGTCCATGAAGAGAAAAAGCAGCAAAGTGTTTCTGTAGGGTGAGACCATCTTGTTCTGATTTCAATAAAATTCTCTATGTTGAGGCCGTACACAGGTAACCCTTTCATACCATCTAATTTCACAGAGATTTGTGAGATATTCAGGTGACTAAATCACAGGATAATCCCCTACAAAATCACGTGCCGTTACCTTTTCAATGTGCTTATTTGTACCTGGGTCATAAAATTCTAAATAACTTACAAACATAAAAACTGGATTTAAAACTTTGTGACATGCATAGGTACACATATAAATTTACAAAAGAATAAAAAAAAATGCTCTTCACAATGAAAGGTTATTTTGGTGTATAGGATTACGAAATGGATGTTTTTGCCTAATCACATATTTATCAAAGTGAGCACCAATTTCTGATAAGGTTGTATCAATATTTGATGCATCATGGTTAAGATAGATTATGTTTAAATATCTAAGGTCATTTATTGAAGGTTGATAGCCTGAAACCTCTGCTCCTGAATGATTCAGTAACTGAACAGGAAGTTACCCACAAGGCTGCTGCAAACATACGCATAAACAACATGGCATCACATTAGCATTGCTTAACAACTATATAAGCATTCTCAGTAAAAGTTAGAAATAAAAATATTGAAATTTGATGTGGTCTGCAATAGATTTCAAACTATTTCGTTAGATTTATTACAAACAAGAGGGCCAAGACCCTGAATCGCTCACCTGAGAAAGATGATTACTTCAGAAATAAAGATGCTAGAGTGTAAACAAACTGAAATCTGGCTTTTTCATATTGAAACTCCTGAATTAACTCTTCGATATCAGCCATAATTGAATCCAATTGCGAGATTATGGTCATAAACATTGTCTTAAAGTTTGAAGATGATTGCTAAAAAAATGAAGACGCTAGGGTGTAAACAATGTGAAATCTGGCATTTTTTTTATAATAAAAGGGGCATAACTCCTGACCTAATTAATGGATTTCAGCCATAATCAAACTCAATCAAGAAATTATGGTCATAATCATTGTCATAAAGTTTGAAGATGATTGCTCAAAAAATGAAGATGCTAGAGTGCAAACAAAGTGAAATCTAGCATTTTTTTATACATAACTCCTGACCTAATAGACTGATCTCAGCTATAATCAAATTCAATCTAGACATTATGGTCATAAACATTGTCACAAAGTTGGAAGATGAAGGCTTAAGAAATGAAGGTGCCAGAGTGTAAACACTAAAATTGTTGACAACGGACACACACAATCACAAAAGCTAAAAAAAGTATTAGTGAATGTAAATTACAAATTACATGTTTTTTTATTTATTTATTTTTTATTTTTTTCACAAAAAAGTGATTAGTTATGTAACGAAATGGGCCATATTTCTTTATATTTTACTGTGAAAATAAAACATTAGCAGTTACTATTTATGCAACATTCTTACATATATGATCAGATTTATACAGGAACAGTAATTCTGTCAAAGATATATGAAATGCCACTAAATAAGACTTCAATCTGTATCATAAAGTTTCTGAATTAAGTATTTTACCCACCATGAGTAACAATTTTTCAAAGTGATACCATAACCCTTAAAAGCTGGCGAAAAATTAAATCAAGCAGTTGGAAGTACTTTCTTTGACAATATGCCATAGTCTGTTATAAGTAATAAGCCAAAATGTCATCAAGTTTTTATTCTTGTGATTCAGATTTTCAATGTGAGAGTGCCGACAGCTGATACAAAGTCACAATGTTCGACCACCTTGTTATATCATACTTATATCAAACCCTAACTCCACTTCAGTTCAAACCACAGGTCTGCTTCAAAACATTGGTTCATAACTCATCAAGCCTCTGTTAACTGCTAAACAAACAACTTTGGTATGGAAACTAATAATCATCGCCTCAGTTACCTGGTTCTGCCATCATCGGGTGTAGGTGTATGAAGGGCATCGGAACGCGTACTGACGGCAAATATTTAATATAGCGGTATCAAACTTAATACTTCTTGGTGAATGTGTTCGGTCAATATTTGTAGAACCATCTTAGTGTTTACACACTGATTACAGAACACATGTATCTACTGATTTATCACATATGCAAATAATTAGGTCTTGATTTCTTCTTTTAACTGCAACTTCAATTGGATAAAAATTCAGGAAAGTGTTTGATTAGAGATACAGAAATAAATTGACACCAATTTCGGATTTACGAAATTACCATGGACATCCAATTCTTGAAGCATACAATATGGCTTATTTTTAATGCATTGTGTTAGTTGTATATTTTAGTTATATTACAGGTTAAGCACTAACATAAAAGTATTGATGTTATCATGGGATGAAATAGTGCCCTTACTGGACAGTACTACAAAATCATTAAAAACAACAGTAAAATACATTTTTGACTTCTGATTCAATGCACATGTCATGCAGCCAATAATTTCTTAGCAGTCTACATTAATATACACTTTTTCAACTGCTCATAAACAACTACACAGAAAAAATAGACCAAGTCCTTCAACAGACAATAATCATAAACTTAAAGTATTCTTGACTTTTTGAGACTAACAATTATCCCAGCATTTCATTTCTCTCCATTAGTTCTTCATATAAGGCTATTTTACTGTTTATCTTTTAGTCTAAATTGTCAGGGATAATCCACCATATGTCCTAGCCCTTATAAAATTGACAAAGGATATTTATTACCTACATGAAATGATGCCATAACCTTCTTCAGGCCAGTAAATCATCAACCCAACAAACATGTCACACAGCACCTAATTATAGTGCATCATCCAAAGATAAAGAGCTTTACATTTTTCTAAAAAACTTACCATATGTCCCCAAATTAAATCATTTTAAATATTCCTTCAAAAAATTCTACACATTAACTGTATTCAATTAAATGCCATTTTATTTCAAAGAAATATGTCCATTTCATAATTGTTTGAGTTGTGAATCCCACTGACAGTATTTCAGTGATTTGGTGATTAATTATAAGTCTACAAAAGACAGACTCACTGCAAAATCATACTATAGACAAGTGGCATGGTTTCCCATCCAGTGTCACATTATCCTGACATCAGGCCGACTATCCCTGAGCATCAAGCACGACAGATATACCAGTTCTGTTTATTATGACGCGTATATCATGGCCAGGGATCAAACTCATGACCTCCAAGTTAGGGTCAACTAAATATATCACAATACAGGATCCATTATGGAGGACCATGATATATTGGATTTCCCACTGTGATATACAGTGTAGTATAATGGGTCTACACTGCATATTGATTTGAAATTAATGGCATTAAACTTAGGAATTCAATTAGTGAAGTTTTATCTCCACAACTTACACAACAAATAAGCCATTGCCATAAAAGTACTGCTCCACTATTCTACATGAATTTTAAATTACTCTGACCGACCCCCAGCCCTCTGGATGGATTCCTCCAGACAGTAAAGATTTTACCTGTACAGTCAATATTTTGAAGGCTGATCATCTAACTGTTCCACCTTCTATCTCTATGATGCACTTAGAATGATTTCACAGTTGGCCCTCAACATACCAGTTGGAACGTCACACTAACCAGACAGTCACAAACACTCCAAGCGACAACTTGTAGTGGCAGTACCATAAACATGACCATAAATACCCAGTGTCCTTTATTACCTAAAATGATGATAAACCAAACAAGTCATGACCAACATTTTACCTGGCAGAACACCGTTATCTATCTTGAACCATATTTAGAGAAAAAGATCACCTGGGTTTAATATTAACTCTTTCCTCATGAATATTCATGTGCAAATTTATGACTTTATGAATATTGATTCAATGATTAATGAAATAATAGGTTTTTCTTTGCCATGCAGACTGTATAGAAATATGAGATACAATATTGTATGAGCAAACAGAGGAGATTCAGTTAATTTATTTATATGTTGTTGCCATGGTTTTGCAACAAGTCCTCAATATAGCTCCCCCCACCCCATCCTAAACACACACACACACTTCACTTTGTGCAGAAGGGGTGAAACTAGACAAATAATAAGAGAGGATAGACAAGAAAGCTTTCATGTTGTCAATTCATTCAAGTATTTTATTATCAGCAATTGGGTCAGACTCATGCATTATAGATAGCTAACAAAGTCCCCCATGTCTGCACCACAGCGTCTGTCGTTGATGAATAATTCATGACCGTTATTTCTTACTATACCTAAATGTATCAAAGACTGATTACAGGTGCAAATTAATTAAGAGCACCATTGATTCAGGTATAAGTTTGATATAAACTCGTAACAAATATGCCATCAGAGCCAGATCCAAGAGTTCAGGTTGGGGGGGGCACTATATATAAAAAAAATGTAGGCAGTGACAATGCACGCGGCTTGCCTGGGGATCCATGGGAGCTCCCCCATGAATTTCTTTTTATTAAAAGCTGTGAAATAATATATTCTTGTGAGTTTTTTGGGGAATGTGTGTCTACATTTATGTATGTTCAGGGAATTTATGAGGAGGGGCGTGCTGGGTGCTATGCAACTAAAAAAAAAATACAGCTGGAAATAAACTTGATAAAAATCAGGTCTTATCATCCTTTTCAACTGAATGGTGATGAAAATTTTAAAGCACATGCAAAGTGGATAGGGATTTGTGACAAAAGTTAAAAGACATGGCTAATGGGTTGTTTATAAACTTGGAACTCTTTACCTTTAAAAAGAAAATAAATTGATGGAAAGACTTATTTTATCTAAACCATTGCTGATCAATATCAAGAAATGGGGGAATATAAATGAGAGAAGTTGTTCAGTTGTGTTCCTATAGGGTTCAGATCCTTTCAATTTTTCTAGTACAAATATGTAAGTTTTTTAGTTTTTGGAGTTCACAAAGGCACCTGGGTAGAACCACTGACTTCCATGATTTTTTTTTTTTTTTTTTTTTTTTGGAGGGGGGAAGGGCAGCGGTAATTTACCTCTGACTTTTTTCCCAAAATAAGTACCTATTTTCCCAATGAAATATATACATTTTTTTCTCAACAGAAATAATTCAAGGAATTCTAATGAAATCTGTGTATGTTATTATGATTTTTAAGTTGATTTGAAACTTTCTGACATATACCACCTTTAATTAGGTAATTGTTTCGTTAATTTAAAAAAAAAAATTATCTTATGATTTCCCAATTTTTGATTTATAATGCTTATTTTCTCAATAAAAGCCATGGCTACTAAGCCCCTTAATAATTCTACAGACTCCCAAAGTAATATTGAATTTTTTTTTTCCATCATATTTTGTTACTGTACATACAAGTTTGATGAGTCTCCACTTAGTCAGGAAAATCAACAGAAGAAAGAAACATCATGTAATAATAATTAAAATAAAAAATATTTATCCAGAGTTACGTCAGTGTATTGGCACTGAAATGCAAATTAAGTCATAGTTTTAATGATTATCTATCTGGAATGAATTCTGCCAAAAAGATCTTTTATACCTTTGCCAATAAAATCATCTGACGACAAATTGGCTAAAGATTATAGGTAGGTATATTGGTCAAATTTTACCAAAGTCATGCTACAAATATAAAAAATATAAACCTGCTAATAACTCAATTACAAAATATGAAGCATGAGGACTACATATGAACGAAAAATCTATACAAAAATAGTTCTCTAATTATCCTTTTGTAATGTATAATTTTGGCATTCTTTTCACTAAAGGAGAAAATGGACTAAACCTAATTTTAAAATTCTTTACAAAAGGCAATGTTGGAATGACACTTGTCACTAACACGCAATTAGATAAAGACTGAGATGAACTTGTCGGCAAAACTAGTACTTTCCACAAAAAACCAAACTGTTGCTAAAAAAAGGCATTAAAATGGAAACTCTAATTGCCTTCCAACAAGGTTATCAATTGTAACAACATGTTACAAAATGTAGTTATTTTTTCTACTGATAATGTGATCTGCTGAAGTTCTCAAGTCTCTAAGTTAACATGGCTGATACTTGAATCATATACAATACATTGTATAAAATACAGTCATATATTATGAAGGCACTGAAAAATACTTTGAAATATAATTTACAACCCTTTTTTATTGTTTGTTTGATAGGGTTAAATGAACGCAGACAGCATTTCAGTCATTAGTGGACTATGTTTATATCAGACAGATATAGTTTCTACACTAAAATATCACACTGTGGCAATGTCATTGATGACACCGTTAGGAAATCCTGTCCTTGAGTGAATTTAAAAAGCATTAAAATCTGTTTAGAATCATCTCATTTTATATCCAGGACTTTGGTGTCTATATATTACCTATTCTATTATGTTGATATCGCACAACGTCCCTCCCTTTAAATCACTGAATAGACCTCTGAATAAACCTTATTGCACAAGCTTGAATAATTTGACAAGAAATTTGCTAGGTGTGAAATCGGATACAGTTTTGATCAAAATCAAATTGCCTTACAAGCACTGAATTAAAAATTTATGACACGTCAAAGCTGCATTAGAATAAAAAGAAATTTGTCCTAGTTTTAAATTCATTTACATCACAATATCCTTCCAAGTTTTATTTTCCTGTGAAAGGGACACAAAATACATATACTGGTATATTTACAGGATGAATTTTTATATAAATCATAACAAACTTTCTGTGAAAAGTCCTCTGCTTCAAAGATTATGATGTAGTGTGTTTAAATAAGATTAAATCTTATTGATGCCACATTATTCAATAGTTTTACTGGTTCAGATCTATATACGTGAAAGGAATTTTAGGAAAGTCAGTAACCTAACAACTCTCCAAAACTACCGCTATGCACTTGAACAAGGTCACATTTGAAAGATAATATCAATGAGCTAAATAAATAAGTATACATGATAATACTTAAATTGTACAATAGTTTATTTTGAAATGCCCAATATTTTTTTGTCTCTTTTTTTTTTACCTAAATATATTCACATATTTGAACTGAGATTTAAAAAAATGTTTTAATGTGTATGTTAAAATTAAAAGACATTGCCAAAATGAAACAAAAAGAGAAAATAATGATCAATACATATTTCAGGAAACCAAAATTATTTAAGTTGAATTAATTTTAAACATTGTATTTATATCCTGCTTTTCTTTAAATTTTTCATTTAAGGTCTTTAAATCTTTCCTATGAAATGCATCTCTGTTTTAATTGCATAAAGGATATTTCAGATCCTGACAGGTATATTCAAATTAGATTTTCATATTATCCAATGGATACAGTGAAATATCATGTGATCTTAACAGAAAAAAAAATACTGGTTTGGAGTTTAACAGCACTGCAGCAGACTATTTCACATGGGGACACATAGATAATTCAGGGATGAGGGAAGACATGAGTTGACTTGCGTGCACAAATAGTTTCAGCATGTTTTGTAGTTTGGTTCCCGGTTGTCCTAGTGTAAGGGGAATGTACTTCAGCCAAGAACCAGACAATGAAAATATACTGGAACTCATTGAAACACTGTGAGTAACTCGCCCTTGAGTAACATAGACCTTTAAGTATGTAGAACCACAAAACGACTGGAAGGTAACTGAAAAGCTTCCTCAAGTTAAAAAACAAAAGCTCTGAGAGTAGAAGCATAATACACCCGTAATATGTGCTGTCCTAAAATGTGCTGTCCTAAAATGCACAATGTTCAAGGGCAATAAACCTGATGTTCCTGGGTTGATTTGGCTGGTAAATGAACTTGGTCGAGATATTATGCCCATAAGCATAGTCAGCATGTCTGAAGAGGATCAAATAAAAACACATTAAATAGTAGTCCAGACACTGGTAATTAAATTTATTTTCAACAAAGCAAAGGCCATAATCCAGGAGTACTTGGGGAAATTTTACTAAAAAACAAACTTGGCTAAGATATTATGCCCATAATTATACATTGTCAGCAGGTTTAAAGAGGATTAGATCAAAACTGTTTGAATAGGAGTCCAGAAACTGTTAATTTCACATATTTTCCACAAATCAAGGGACATAATCAAGGAGTGCCTGCGGCAATTTGGCTGGAAATCAAACTTGTCAGATATATTATGCCCATACACATTGTCAGCAAGTTTGAAGAGGATTGGATCAAAACTGTTTGAATAGGAGTCCAGAAACTGTTAATTTCACATATTTTCCACAAATCAAGGGACATAATCAAGGAGTGCCTGCGGCAATTTGGCTGGAAATCAAACTTGTCAGAGATATTATGCCCATACATATTGTCAGCAAGTTTGAAGAGGATCGGATCAAAACTGTTTGAATAGGAGTCTGCACACTTTGAAGGACACCGCCTGCCTGAAATCATTAAATTCGTCCATATAAAATTTATACAGGCATATAAAAAACATGAGAGTCAAATTTGAGACTAAAAAGTTAAGTTTTAGTTTGCCTTAATCCTTTACCTCATACAGATGTGTTTTGACACTTTGATGAACAGAGCAGACCCAGATCAGACAGCAACTGGAAGGTCTGGCTGATCAGCCCTACTTTCAGTTGACCATAACTCTTGCAACTGTTATGGATTTGGGTCCCTGCTTGCACTCTTGCTACGATACAACAGGGAAACACTAACTTATGGACTTTTTACGGTAACTACATGAGGGGCAAGTCTAACACTGTTCACTCATACAAGGATATATCTCATATTGTACACAATCTGACAAAGACAATTCCACTGTTTCATTTAGCATATAAAGTTTAGTAAATTGATATTCGCCAATGTGAAAATGAATATTTGTGATGCAAAGGATTTAATAACATTAAACTAAAAATGTAACAAATACAGAGCAGGATATGAAAGATCAAATCACATTCACAATCATGTACTTTCCAAATTTCATATCAGTCCGAAATTCCTTTAAACAAATAATAATATCAATTCCCACCAGAAACATCAAACCCTCTATATTATAATGGTTTTGTCGCATGCCAGTCAACGGATTTGTATCCTCGATACATTAACCCTGGACTTGACCCAGGTACTGTTCTGTCTGGGATAACAAGCACCTGAGTACCGTATATTTTACCACAATTGGAACTGTAATCAATAATGATCAAAGTTTTCTCATTACCGTTAGTTATAAACAGTGGAACTACTTGTAAATGATCCTCATTAAGCTTGATAAATTTACCTGGACTACTTCAAGGCTGACAGTAAACTTATCAGTTAAATCTTTCATTAAACATAAGGGATGAGAAAAGTTTATAAGAAAATAAGTTTTTATTTAAAATTAATCACTGAGATATATAAGGAATTTTATACAACAGAGAGAGGATTTGAGATTTGGATGCTTTCACAGCTAACTTGGATAAAATACTTTTTCCACAAATTCTACCCAAGACTGATGTCTGCCTTAAATATATATATATATGAAAAATTAGTTTTCTCAAATTGCTTGATTTTGAGAGTCCAACCCACAGATAAATAAAACAAGAAGTTTTATCATTTTCCCTTGGTTTCTGCAATTAGTATGCAATAACTGACAGCAAACTTCATTAGTTTGTGCTCATCTAAACAGTAAAGTGAATAGGTTTAACATTTCCCGATACACAGTTTAAATACTAGCCCACAAAACCAATAATTATATCGTCTGAACCCATAATATAGTATCTGACACTCTTATTCCAATGGGAATAAATCTTTGGCATCGATTTTCAGTCAGTGGACTTAACACGATGCCACTATGCCACAGTGAAAAGCGTGGTTTCATGTTTCAATTTAAAACCAATTGATGAGTATAAATGTTGATTGGTCCCTATGGTACTGGTTCTTGAATTACTTGCATCAATCAAAACATCAGCATAAAAAAGATGTATTGAACAGACCGCACATTTTAATATTTTGAAATTTTGAATAATACATGTGTTAATGCATTCATATGCATATTCAAGAAATGTAATTATTGATTTTTAAATTGTATACAAATAAAAGTAATCATTATTTATTTATGAAAGATAGAAAAGAAATGATCTGTACAGACATCAAACAGAATTGCATTGATTATTGAGAGAGTTTTGACAGCCTTGAATTTCGCAGGTTTCTTTTCTATTTCAAAATTCCGTCAGATAATAAGCTATCTTAAATAGTTCACTTTAACTTGGAATACTGTTCCTTTGATCTATACCCACAAAGTTGATATTCATTTTTTGTCCTTATCAGTGATGTAATTATTCATTTGATATCTTTATGGATTGCAAGAATAATATATACAATATTTATATATTTACAGAGTTTACATTTCTCAAATGACATACTTCAAAAGCTGTTTCCAGTTTCCTAAAACCATCACATATTTTCTTATATGTATTTAACATTACATATTACGTTTAGGCCGAATTAGGACGTATCACTCTGCATCACACGCATGTATTCCATATATATACGTTAAGTGTTGAACTCCAACAGCTAGATTGAATGTGTTTGATGCAACTAACTTTGTTAGATCAAAAAGATGAATTATTTATATGATTTTAAAATGTATGAGAAATACACACATTAAATAGCTATTTTCAGTTATTATTTGAAACTATTTTCTTGGTATTAGATTACAAATAGTAATTTGTTCACAGTCTGTTCCTACACGTTTTTGTTTGTTTGTTGTTATAATCACGATTTACTGTCAATGTAGGTCACATGATAAAAGAATTCATTCATAAATTGTTTAGTAAAATTTGATAAGAAATATACCTTTTTTAAAAAGAGGATGTATTTACTACTAAACCAACATCTTGAGATCAAAAGAAAAATATATAAAATAATACAACATTTATACACATATTGTATATTTATATGTGAAGGATTACGAAATATATACAAGTATAATACTGTTATTTTTTGTATATACACAGTATATAAAGGATTATTATATATACAGTGAAACCTCTTTACAACGGCTTTAACCTTTAAATAGCAGTAGTCTAAACAACAGCAATTTCTTTATAACAGCAAAATTCACTGAAACAAACACTGCTGTTGTAAAGAGAGATGACTGTATTATTTATCACTTGGCTGAATTTTTTAACTTGTTAAGAATTCTGATATACAGGTATTCAATACAGAGTGTGACTCTATTTCAATGAAATATCTGGGACTAAACCGTGTTAAATTTGACCATATTAAAAGGACTCACATCAAAATATTGTTTTGTTTTCCAATAAATCTAAAGTGTATAAATATTCTGACCTACTGACAGAAATTAAAGTCAGTATAAACTGTTAAACAACTTACAGAGGAGAAAAAACTGCCCTATAATATGCGTGCCACATCCATATTGGATGAAATTTCTATTCCTAAGTGTCATTCCTGAACTAGCAAGAGGGAAATAAACCAAATACCCCATTGATTGAGATGACAGATGGCATTTTGGTGTTCATATAAATTTCAAGAGTAAAAAACATGGAATTTATATGAAAAGAATCAAGAATGAACAAAATCAATCAACCAGTGATGATGGGAAGAAGAAAATATTGTCATCATAAATCTAGAAATAGTTTAAACGTATTTTATTTTATATAATACATGAAATGGGGTTGGTCTACAAGTTCTACCAACTTGGTAGTCAGACCTTCCCCTCTAGAAATAAAAAGGTTCTGTATCATGAAATATGTATTGAAAGTCACTTTTTGTGATTGTGTGTGTTTTTTTTTACTGTGAATTATTGCATATAAATAATTGATTGTTCCATCTGACTGGAAATGTTAAGTACATGTATATGGACAGTGTATAAAGTACTTTTAGTTTATAATGAATGGACTTAGTCATATATATGTTAAAGTCATGCCATTTCTTCACCATAGAAAATCCAGGCCAGACAGAAAGCATATAGCAGACTTCATCTAGCCATCTCTTCACAACAAAAAATCTAGGGCAGATGAAAAGCATATCAAGAGATTGATGCTTAACTATTGTTACTGCTTCTTTTTACATAGCTTTGAACCAAACTCTCAGATTTTGAAAAATGCATAACTGACTTGTCTGCCTTAAGATTGTTTTGTTTTAACGAAAGTCTCACCAACAGTATATCAGTTAATTGGTGACTTTTGTTACATGATATAGTGCTGCCATACTGAGACATTACACTTTCAACATTTAGTGGCATGATACCACACCCAGTCACATTATCATGACACAAAGCAAAAACAGACTTGGAACTACCTTTATAGGCTAAAGTAAAGTAAAGGAGATTTATCAGTACCTTATTAATACTGATAAATCCTTGAACTAGCCAAGTAAGGAAATACCATTATTGATTTTAACGACATTTGGTATGTCACAGCCAGGGATCTATCCCATGAGCTCTAAGTTAGCTGGCAGATGCTCTAACCACTAACCTAATGGGTACCAGTCAGTTTGAACTTGCCAATACACATATCTTGCCAAACACATTCTCAGTCTGGTCAGGGTTTATTCAGCTAGATGTGATTGAATATTTATTGACAGGCAGTGAAATATAACACATTAAATCAGCCTTGAAGGTATTTGTTAAGGAATAATGAATTACATTTCAAATACAAAAAATAACTCCAGGGGGAAAAATAGGTCAATAATATTTTTTTCTTCAAATTTAACATCATTATCCGAGGGTTATTCTAGAGATGAAAAAAAGCATGTTTAAATAAATATCAAATTTGTATATAGAGTCAAAATAGAAAATTTGAAGTCTCAAAATCACACATGATTCTATTCAAATTGTGTACATTTAAAGCAACACCCCAAGGCAAAACAAAATTCCATCTTTTCATATTAAACAAATACCATAACAAAATGAGATTCAGCAAATATCACTTAATCACACTGAAAACTTAAAGTTTTAATAAGCTCTTTTATATAATCTTGCCAAAACATCCTTTGGGATCAAAGTCCAAGGTATTTATCTATTACAAGGAACCTCGGCACAGGTATATATTCTTAAATACTTACCCGATTGTCCAATTAATTTAGATCAAATATTGATTAATGGTATTCAGGACTATTTTGGCCCATCCAAGAGATTCACTGATAACAATACCCTCAATCTACAGCAAAATTGTTGTACTATTTGTGAAGAAACATCAAAGTTTCTTATACAATTCAATGGGTGTTGGGTCGGTATTGAACTTACCACAGGTAACAGGTCGACTGTGCGTCTAAATACAATACACGGACACAATGAATGGTGCTGTATAGAAAATCATTTGTTTATATAAATACCGATAACTGTCGCATGATCTAAACAGCCTGAATGTTTGTTCATAAATATGTTAACATTCGTACATATAAATCTGTATCCTTTAATTTTGTTGTAGAAAATTTATATGTTTAATTCTATGCATTATTAGTCTTTCAGCAGTCTGACATACAAAGTGTACTCCTTTTTACTGTTCCTTTTCAATAAGACAATGGCTGAATTCGTCATTCAAAAAAACATTTTGAGCCAATTTTAAAAATCATCTTTGCACAAAATGTCATAGTTTATAGCTTTGAAAGTCTAAATTGCAAGAGACAAAAAATACATTTACTCTCTGTAGTCTGTTATATAGTGTGTATGCCAATTTGTGACTGCATTTTTCTAAATAATATCATGTTTTGTTAATGTTATGATTATCAAAGGCATAAAAAAAAAAAAATTTTTTTTTAATGAAAAGCAAGATTTTTAAGATTTAAAATATTTAGAGATAAATTAATAATTATAAAATATGCATTTGGTTTGAAATTGTTTAATTTAAATTTAAAAAAAAGAAGAAAAGAAACTGGAGCTTTATTATAAATCTGCATTGTATTGGCATTCAAATGATTAAAGGAGTGCCTGACCAAGAATTCTCTCTATGGCATCCATATTTGAATAAACCCAATAAAACTAGTTTTATGGCCCTCACACAGTCTGATATGTTAGTATTTCTCTCTCATTTTGGTTTTACACCGACCATATGTGTACGCAGCACTTAAGGGATGATTTTCATTAACAAATTTTTTACAAGTGCCATTATTTTGCCATATTTTGCTTGTCTTTTTATTCTCATTCTAAACTTACAATGTTCTGAACCTCAAAGAAAAGGGGTTTAGATAAACAACTGAACCAGAAAATTCAGAGTAGCCGTTAATTATACTTACATCATGCTTAGTTTAAATCATGCTTTATATAGTTTAAACTTATTTATTTTGCATTAACTGGGAAACAAGTTCCAATAACTTATACTACTAATCCCTCTCGACAGTTCCTGGGTGGGACCAGTACTTTGTGCCCTAAAAGGTCATGAAACATCATGCTTAAATAATAAACTGTAGATGGAGGAAAACATCGGGTGCCCAGAGGCCCCAACCTAGCACCCGTGAGCTACCACAAACCAGCTGAAAAGCTTCCTACCGGTACATGAAAAACGTGAGCCCACAGTTTTGGGGGGGGCCTCTTAAATTTTTTTTCTGTGAAATTATAGCCAATTACATAGGCATTTTCCAAACAGAAAAACATGTACATTCTAATTCTCCTGAAGGAAAATCAGAACATGTTGGTAAAAAACAGGACATACTTTAAGAACTTCAATAATGTTTTTTTTTTTTTTTTTTTGTTTTTGTTTTTTTGTTTTTTTAGTGAAAGACTAGACATCTACTTGACTAAAGTAAACTTTATTTAAAGTATGGAAATGTAGTCAAAAACTCATATATTCATTTTATGTTGCTTTAAATAGTTATCTTAAATTTTCCCAATTTTTATAAATTTACATGCAAATTTCCCCAATTTGAAAGCCAAATCATATTATCCTACAAGAATCTCAGGACCAAGGTTAACAATCTCATGTTTATATATAAGAAGAAGCAGACTGTAAGAAACCAGGCTCAATTTCCTCCAACCATACTTAGCACTAAGTAATAAATTAAGTTCTAATATTGGGTAGAAAAGCATTTCACCATTCCTGGTTTGTGAATATTAAGGATGAATAACTTGACAAAAATGATTACCTTCACAACTAACAATATTAATTTTGTTGAAATTAAACTTTTATTTATTCGAGAAACAAGAATCATGAAACTTCCCCCCCCCCCCTCAATTCAATGCTATTAAGTGTGGTTTGTGGAATTTGCGCTTGATCTGTCATTTGATTACTTCATCATTCAATGGTCTGCTTTTATAGGTCATGTAGTTCATTCTTTTGGTATCTCTCTTTATCTCTCTTAAAGTGAAATGCTTCATTGATATAAGACCTCTCTCTACCCTGGATGGTCAAATCCTTTGGGACACAAAGAGTTGATGAGTATAACTGCCCTACGGGGATTCGAAGCATAACCTTTGAATCTCAGGTGACCAACGAATGGCCTCTGAACCATGACATCTAACAACGATATTAATTATGGATATATCATCTTTTTGTGTTTTTTAACTAATTTTTTTAAATGATTATCAAAGGGCTAAAACCTTGAATATATTTGTCTTTGTCGTGATATAACAATATGAGAGGAATGTGTATTAGCAGTCTGATGAATCAGTCTATAGAGTATTTGTCTTGTAAGCAAAAGATCCCAGTTCAGACCCTGGTCTTGCTTGTGTACCCATGTGTAAATTCATGCGATGTACAGAACTATCTGACCTTTCAGGCCTCAAGTTAGGAGTCACCTTGAGAGTCAAAAAGGCAGAGTTTGACAAAGGCATTTTTGATGATCTCAGGTTAACATTTTAAACCTTTACTTCATGAATATTCATGTACAAATTAATGACTTGATGATTATCAATTTATTTAACTTGAAAATGGGTTTTCCTTGCCATTCAGATTGCATAAGCAAACAGAGGTGACCCTTATTAGGCGATCAGACAGCTCCAAGAAATGTTACGATGCTAAATTATACCCCAAGATACATACATTTAATGGTGTAGCTAAAAAAGTTTCCGACTGGCAGACTGCTTTAAGTGTTCAATTTATCAAATTTCAAACAATCGCACTATAGAACGATTAACTGCAAACAATTTTGACAAATATCATTTATATGAACATATCTTTTTATCAATCATTTATCATAAATGTCAACATTTGCCATACATCTTCACAGAGCGTCTCAAAACGCATATTTATATTCATAATTTGAATGTTTAAAACTTTTTGTTTCAACACTTAGGCAAATACATGTAATGTGCATTTCAATCACTTTAACTTTTCAGTGCTTCTTTTCTCCCTTATGATTGAGGGATTTTTAATTGCTCTTAGTTTTGACTGAAAATGTACAAACAATGGTCATGATAAATGCTCAAACTACCCAAAATTTCATTATTTCCAAACAAAACACCCCATATAAAATTTCAGGTCTTCAGAAAATAGCTTAACCCTTTCCCTCATATAGACTCATTTTGACGCACTAAATAGGTACCACATAAAGCCTGATCTGCAGAAAACCACAGTTAAACCTTACTAAATTTAATTACAAAATCCTCATTTCCAGACCACTGAGGAGCAGCAAACAGCATAAAACCTGATCAGCCTGCGTGTTACTCGCAGGCTGATCTGGTTTTATGTTGTTCGCATAGGTCTTTTCATGGTTTCCTCTATGTGACAACCATTAAACCCCTCTTGAACCATTTTCTGAGTTACTTTCTTATTAAATTTGATCACTTGAGAAACTAGGCTGATCAGAAATTGACACAGGGCATTAAAAAGGTTTCTTTAACCATTGTCGAAAGTTATAATTATGTAAGCAGGCATACCTTTGGGTATGCTTCAAATATTGGGCCCTATTGTTTACTTATTAAATATTTTCTCTCCAGATTAAGCTTGGATCAAGTGACATCATGCTTAACTTGAGGGCTTCTTGCGATCATTCATAATTCTTGTATTATTGAAACTTTTATAACTACAGAGCTACAGATAACTTTTATAACTACAGAGCTACAGATAACTTTTACAACTACAGATAACTTTTTTAACTACAGATAACTTTTATAACTACAGAGCCACAGATAACTTTTATAACTACAGAGCTACAGATAACTTTTATAACTACAGAGCTACAGATAACTTTTATAACTACAGAGCTACAGATAACTTTTATAACTTCAGAGCTACAGATAACTTTTACAACTACAGATAACTTTTATAACTACAGAGCTACAGATAACATTTATAACTACAGAGCTACAGATAACTTTTATAACTACAGAGCTACAGATAACATTTTATAACTACAGAGCTACAGATAACTTTTATAACTACAGAGCTACAGATAACATTTTATAACTACAGAGCTACAGATAACTTTTAAAACTACAGATAACATTTATAACTACAGAGCTACAGATAACTTTTATAACTACAGAGCTACAGATAACTTTTATAACTACAGAGCTACAGATAACACTTTATAACTACAGAGCTACAGATAACTTTTATAACTACAGAGCTACAGATAACATTTTATAACTACAGAGCTACAGATAACATTTTCCATGAAATGGGTATTTAACTCTAAGACTTATATATGAATTGGGTATTTGCGCAATTATTTATTTTTTTTATATTTTTTTTTGACAAATGTAAATAGGGTATTCAATATATTTTGTGTACAACTGCCACCTATTTCACTGAGTTCTCAAAAACTATTTTGCTTTTTGTTACCCCATGATTCTGAAAACTTTTTCTTTTTTGCCAAAATTAATTGGGTAAATTGGGTAAATACTTAAAAACCCTGCTTATCTGTTCCTCCGATCCTATTGTAACAACTGTAGTAAATACTGATTTGTACTTTGTGATAATTATTTATGTATAATATTCTATTCTAGTTTTCCTAAAATGCAACTGTGTGCTAAGCATGTCAGGCTTTATATTATTATAAAAATGTACTCTTAAAGTTTTCAACATGTTTTCATTTTGGATCAATCTGTCTGAATGACTAGTGTGTTTTTACAATTTCAAAAAGACTGCTTTTTCTATTATGCATAATTAATATCAAATCAAAGGGGAGAAACAAAACTGAATTGAGACATATTTCTATTTTTCTTTGATTATTAATACAAAATATACAAATATGAAAATAATTTAAGAATCACCATAAAAAATACTTAGTCCCCATACGTGATCATGATAAACTGATGAAAACATTAACCACAATATATATTCACAATCAGTGAAGATAAGTGAAAAATGCAAATGAGGCAAAAACATATAAACAATTCTAATTAATTTGAATAACTTATGACATTATCCTTTGACCCTATAAACATAAAAATCTTAGAACTAATTCTATTCATGCTTAAATATTCAGACTGTATTTTACTGTTTGAAATTATATGTGATTAATTGAAAATAAGCAACTACCTAACAAAAACTACTGTTAATATCTTCTTTATAAATATGTGCACATCCCAGTGCAAGCTTAATCATTTCTAAATAATCAATTTTTACATTTAACCTGATGCCTGTCCTCAATGACAAGGTCCAGTGGGTGCATGTAAATACTATCAATGTCCAATGATCGTTCAGTTTTGTCGGTCGAATTGCCAGATCAATAATACTACAATAGAACGGATCACGAAACTCGGCATGTATACCAATACACCTGTTGAAACCTATTGTCACATCCTGTTTGTGTAAGTTGGAGTGGTTTACAAAATAACATGTCACATGACAAACCATGAATTTCAGGATATGGTCAATCTCTTTCTCTCCCTCTCTCTTAATCTGTCTTCTTGTCTTTTTCTTTATTTCTCTACCTATCTACCTGCTTGTCTTTCTCCTTATCTATCAACATACTTACATTTCTTACCATCTCTATATATCTACTTGTCTCACAGTATTTATTCTCTTTATCCCTTTATTTTTTTCTCTCTTTCCCTTCTCTTTTTCTCTTTCTTTCTCTCTCTCTCTATTCTCTCTGATATAAAATGTTACCTCTTTGAAGTATACTTCTTCAAGGTCATCTTTTATGATTTTTTTCTACTGATACTTCTTCAGCAAAGAATAAATCCACACTTGTAGGGACAGGGAAGAATTGTTTTCAATGTAACATCTGGCACTTTTTTGTGCATTTTTCACAAAAACCTATGTGACAATTTTATTAAATCAAGGTGACTTCTTGAAAATTTCGATGTGACATTTTCTGTTTGAATGTGACTAAGACACAGGACCCCTTCCCAATCACTATATACTTTTGTATTTTTTCAGCATATAACCCAGTACATGTACAATGGTACTTACTAGTATCCTGCCGGGCATGTCTCACAAGAGGACGTAGAGCCGTTGCTGACAAAGTAGTTTCCCGCTGAACATGAATTCTGGCAGTCTGTCGAAGTGCAACTGCACTGAGCATTTACTGTGTCTGAAATATTAACATCTGTAATGTGAGGGGTTTTTTTTCGTTTTTTTTTGTTGTTTTTTTCAAAAGGACAGTCAAACTTATCTTAAGCAACCAGACACAGGAAACTGAAAAAGTAGCTGGCTGTTTGACACAAGGGGTTGCTAATTAAAGGCCCAGTTTAAAATTAAATGACACACTGGAAATATGAAAGCTGGCTGCTAAAACCTTTACTTCATAGGACTGAGTATTTCTTGTTAATTAAATTGGTAAAATATAGTTTTTGTATTTTAATATTAAAACAATAACTTCTAAAAGGTTAACATAGTATGTTTACAATGTGTCCTTTGAAGATAATGAAGGTTATTTAATGATTTTGAAAATGAAAGTCATTTTTTTAGGAAATAACAGAATGATTGATACAATCACAAATTTTGGAAGAAATATTCATGGATGGTAGGAATCAATTATTAAGAATCTTATCAGTTTTTGTTTACAAACTTGTTTATCTCAATTGGTAAACAAGATCTAACAACTTATACTAGTCCTTCTTGCGGTTCCTGGGCTGGACCAGTATTTTGCAATCATGATAATTCCTTGTTCCAATCGGGGTTTGAACCAACAACCCTCGGATCTCTCTGACTTACTGAAAATTTTACATTAGCAAATTATTGATATCATTTTTTGTTTACTGTTTTGCTTATTTATTGAGACATTTCTGAAATTTTGGAAAGGCCAGGCATGGCAAGTGATACTGGAAATTTTTACAGTTCAACAGAAACTATTTACACTTTATATATTCTTGATAAAAAATTTATTTAATCCAATTCGGGGTACATGTATTTATGAATTTATATTCTTGAAATGGAGGTCATATGAGTGGATATGTTACGTAATGGTTGATATTTGTGGATAAAACGTAATTTTAATAATTTTTCTGTTTCAGGGGAATTTCTATGAAATGGATAATTGTACATGTTTTAAAATTTAAGGGAAACTACTGAAGTATGTTTAACTTATTTTTCCAGGGGATAAAAACATTTCTCAATATCAAGAAATTTTTAAAGATATAGCTGACTTATCAGCTACTTGAAGTCCAGCTAAATGCTAACCTAGCACTTCTTGTTAAATAAATAAGTGGCTCCAGAGTGAGCTTTGACATGTGATGAAGTAGAATCAAACATGCAAATCTCCCCATCTACCTGAGTTTTGACCTTACAAGCAGCAGATCTGCAGGTCACTGCACATCCCCACGACTTAACAATGACACATAAAGGATGTACAAACTGTCAATGCATAGCTGTGTTATACACATATTATCATGTCAGAACAAGACATTTATAAACAAGTATATACAAAACAGATTCATTATCATATGCTTCATTATAATGCAAATCTCAATATCATATAATGGGTTTGAACCCCACTTAGGTAAAAATAAAAATCACAAACTTTCCCATGCACAAGATACTGGTCTAACCCAGAAACTGGAGAGACAGACTAAAATAAAAAAAAAATAAAAAAATGTTTAAACCACTTCTGCAGCATATACTACCATTCCCAAATATAATCTTAGCAAGTTATTACAAAATATACATTTCACCAGGTTTTAAGATGCATTTAGTCAAAATAACCAGAAAATGTCATTGCAAGGTTTAGCTAAAATCTTTAGCAATTATAATTCAAATTTTTTTTTAATGAATTTTCAAGTTAAACTATCCCTGAACATTTAACTTTTGATCAGTATATATTATGTATACTGCCACACTTAAAATATATTACAAAAAGATGTGGCCAAAAGTATTATTTTATAAAATCCCTAATATTGAAAACCTTTAATTCTAGGAAAGTTAGGCTGCACTAAAGGTTCAAACCTATTTATATTTAAATTAAATTTTACACTTACTAACCGTTCAGGTAAAATTATGTAACTGGTATTAGATATTAACAATCATGATACAATACAGATAATATTTTACCCAAATATAAAGTATTTTATATTTTATTTAGTTTTCCAGTTTTGAAAATAGTGTCTGTTATTGGAACATAAAATATGAGAATCAAATGCCAAAAGTATTTTTTAATATAAAATAAAAAACATTCTTAAATTACTTAGATAAAATCTAACAATTTTAGAGTATATCATATGGGTGCATTAAAAAGAATGATGAAATTATTATCTTATATTTGAACATTTATAGTATTTTTCTTTACTTTTCATTTTCTTTTCAACATTCATATCGATACCTTAGTATATTTTCTTAATTAAAAAAAAATCAAAAAAAAATTTGTATTTATAAGTCAAGATAATCAATAAAACTACCATCATTATCAACAGTATAATATTAAATTGCTTATGATATTATCATTACTGCTGCTACCTATACATTTATTGTTTTTACTGATAATGATTATGGTCAATTAATTTTAAAATTTCATTTTCAATATTTGTTTGTTACATAACTGAGAAACAAATTTCAATTTTAACTTCTGCTTATTAATGTAAATATAGTTGTTTGATTAGATTAATTATTTCCTATATTATTATTATTATTATGTTGTTGTTGTTGTTGCTGTTATATTGTTACAAAAAATTGGTGTTTTATTGAAATATTCTAAAAAAAAAAAAATTAACAAAATCAAAATTTGAATATCTAGAGAATTATGAATATTTTTTCTTTTCTTTCCATCCTTCATTCTTTTCAAATTGTATTAACACAAGAAATTTAACAATACTGTTGCTGTGAAAGAAAATGGTTTTACATTATGATTTTTACACCTATTAAATAGCGCAACATTTATTCAACGGTACATTCGTTTGTTACAATCTATCAAACGTAGCTTTCTTTATTCGTCTGTTCACACTCTCTCTATCTGTATGAAACGCATTCCGTTACTTACCAATGGCCAGCCAAAAACACAGGATCGTCACAAAACTATATCCGATGCTTTTCATTTCAAGAAAACATTAATAATATGTTGTAAAGTGAAGCACATATAATTATCCTAATATGCAACAAGCGTACCAGCGCTTTAGTTGCAAAATTCACCACTGTCAGTTCTATTTCACATTATTAAATCCTTCGTAATCCTGGGTAATGTTACACTCAACTCCCGATACACGAAAATCGAACTATCACGAGGATTTCCAGTGAATATTGATCGAAATTTGCCTCTGTAGCGCCTGAGTTCCAATATTTTCACAGCTACCCGTTTTCTCTGCGGGCTAACTTACCGTCTTAAGTCGAAAATGGCGGCTTATTTAGCACCCGATATTTGGCAGTCACGTGACACAGGTAGCGTCATGTTGCCTGGATATTTATTTACAGGTAAAGTAGCCTGTACTTAACATTATTTTTATGCCATTGTCTGCCCGGTGTCTCTAATCTTATTATTTCTTCGTTTTCAGGTAGGACGCCTGACTTTGTTTACAAAGTATAGATCTAAACTTACAAAGAGGTGTTAAATATGTGTTTATAATACTGCTTTCATTCTTAAGTCAAGAATTTAAAACCTTTTGTGCAATAGTTTGCGTCAGTCAGACCAACATACCAAAAAGTAATATTATGCTTATATAAATTTGATTTCTGGAATAATGTAAGTGTACTTTACGTAAACAGAACAATATAGTGAAATATCTTTAAGAACCATATCTGAAATTTTAAACCATTCACGGACTAGCATATAAGGTCCGTGGAAATATAATATATAAATGTTCCCATTTAGATTTATAAAGGACATTTATATTGGTATATCTCCTGATTTATATAATTAAAGTCGTATGTACCACTTAACTGACATTTAAGATAGTTTAATTGTATATATTCAGGAAAAACTGGGAGAAAGTGGGATAGGTTTAAACACTTTCACACTTTCTCATTTTTTTTTTCATCACGTAGAAAAAAAAAAAGAGATAAAGAAGATGATGTTAATATAATGTACAATCTTCATTTAAAATCGACAAGGTACAAACACCAACAAAAATAAGGTCTTTCGAGTTTTTGAACCGCACATGGAGACGAATGGAAGGAACTACCGTTTACCAAACAGCTCAGTGATGGCGATATTTTATAACTCGGTGTGTGAGTGTGTTAAACCTACAATTTTAAAGCATGTGTGAATAACTCTCGTGTGACCAGTCCATACGATAGTCAAAGTTATTTCCCTTCAATTACATTTAGTGCAGGAATATGCCAACATCCCTTGGGATCACGTACGCAAGAGCACCGTATATGACGTCAGTGGCCGCGTCTTTAGCGTCTTATACACCCAGCAGTCAGTAAATTGTATAAACTTACCGTTACTTATCCACTTTGTATGGTTGGGTTAGTCAGCTATGATGTATATCATTACCAGCGTTCGAGAATTTATTTAATTTAACCCTTTCCCTCATATAGACTCATTTTGACGCACTCAATAGGTACCATATCAAGTCTGATCTGGAGAAAACCACAGTTAACTCTTTCCCTCATATAGACTCATTTTGACGCACTCAATAGGTACCACATAAAGCCTGATCTGCAGAAAACCACAGTTAAACCTTACCAAATTTAATTACAAAATCCTCATTTCCAGACCACTGAGGAGCAGCGAACAGCATAAAACCTGATCAGCCTGCGAGTAACTATCTTATTCATATCTTATGAAATATCCAAATGAAGCAAATAAAATCCTGTCATATCAACCTGAATCAGCTTTTCCTATTGTCTAACACAATGTAAATTGTGAACGATTTCCGACATATTATATCATGACTCGCCGTTATGAGGGCTTGAATAGAAGTTCGATTTTATGCTTTTCGTAATGATACGGTAACTCAGTAAAAAGTAAATTTGTTTTATTTCATTGTCATGATTATGATGATTTAAGGGATTAATTGCACTCTAAGGCAACTTCCTATAGTAATCTCTTTGCTGAAATGTGGGATTCTGATAAATATATATTACGTTTTTTTTCAATACAAATTCAACGTTAATATGAGGTTGTGCCAAGACATGCAAGAATATTTTAGGTAGGTGTCGTCTTTTACTTTTTAGTCTAGATAAATTGTTTTACATTTGTAATTTCTTTCTTCTTATATATATTTTTTTCGACGACATATTTTAAATGGTTCTGTGCTGGTGCTGTTTATACTAAAATGTACTTTTTTAAACAGCCTTTTTTTTTTACATATCTATCATTTTACGTGTATAGTTAGTTTAGTAAAGGGCTCTATATACACATCATTATATTTCCTCCAGTACATTGAGAGTATGACTGGACTTGACTATTTGAGTTTACCGTCGCTTTGACAGTATTTCAATCATATAGTGACGTCACATGCAAATCCGAATGAACCTGCCAGGATTCGAACCCACACGGTGAGGGGCTTAGTGAGTGTTAAAATCAGCGACTTTACCCTCTCGGCCACGGAGGCCCCAATGAGAGTATCATGAATTATTAAATTGTGTATGCATAATATAGGTAGCCTATATGTTGTAATCCATGATAATACACCCCATTACATACTCTGTGAACTGTGAAATGGATTCAATTTCGTGGAAATGGGCATATCTGTCATTCAGTCATTCAGTATCCAATATATAGACTAGTTTGGGCTTAACTTCAAGATATTCATATATTTGTCACCTATATCAATGAAAATTTTGCTGTATAATGCTGTAGTATTAAAATAAAAAGTCCATTTCGCTATTCTGGACTATTTACGGATGAATTTTGACATTTTTGTTTCTCTAATAAATTTTCTTATTAATAAAATAAAATATTAATAAGGTAACACTTTATGTCAACTTAAAAGCGTACTTAAGCCGTGACCTTGTAAAATGGAAATGGTGGGATGCGTTTTTACCTCATTTTACTCAATAATGAACAATGCCAGACCTATAAATAATCTACTAGTACATTAATTGCATCACTCATATTGACTATGTTTTGAGCAATTTTCAACAAAATATAAGGATACGGGTACAAAAAGAATCTTGCTTTTAAGGCCACATTTGAGACCGATTAAACGATTCATGTGACACCAGATTCATGTTTCCCCCGGGAAGATGAAACAGTTTTCAAATTTTCAAAGATATAAACTTTCCCAACGAAAAAAAAAAAAAAAAAAACAATATAAAAACAGGAGGGGGTCCTTTGAAAGGTAGTCAAGTTTCCCGGGGTGGAGAAGCTTTAACCTTATATAAATTCAATATAGGAAAATTGAATACCAATAGAAATATCAATAGTACATTTTACAAGTGTTTAAGTTTACTCCACGTTACCGGGGGAAAAACTTGAAATGGGGAAATTTAAACATTACACCTGAGGTATGTGGCCAGAACTTGAAATTTTGCCTTAGTAACAAAGTTTGAAGTGTGTGTGTGTTTGCAAAATACGCCTCCGACAATAAATAAAAAATTGAACTTGTGCATGTATAACGCCCCTTTGACAACCTATATACTAGTACATTGCATATTAAAGATTTTATGAGTAGCTTAACATAATATAGAGTTGCACTGTTATAATTGCCCGAAGCGAACAAAATACCATTTTGCATTCACAATTCGAAGACAATAGAATGAAGTTAAACGTCACCCAAATTTAAACTCGCTTGGGACCCCGTCACACTTTGATTTAAACTAAAAAGTAGATTGCTATGTCAAACCAATATTCGCAAACATTTTTGTGATGGGGACATTTCTAAAACCATTCTTGAAAGGATAGAAGGCTGACATTTTATTACATTTCGGTGTGTTATTACAATTCAGGTTGACATTCTTTATGTAATAACTTTACATCTTAACCAGTTTTTAAAAAAAAAAAAAAAAAAAAAAAAATTATATACAATCCAGATTGTAACATGCTGAGCGAGCTTGGGGAGAGCGTTTGTTATTGGATTTAACGTCCCACCGACAGTATTTCTGTCATTTGGAGACAACAAATATAGTGCTGCCGCACACATGTAGTATGATATCACACCTCATTGATTTTTTACAAGATTTGTGTCCCTTGAAACTTAGTCTCTGTAGCTGATTGATATTGCAGCCTTGTGAATGCAACTCCTACATTTCTGAATGAATCTTTTCAAAACTTGGTCAGTGTCATTACTATAATGGGTAGATTTGTATGAAGTGGCGATTTTCCAGTTCATTTATTTTTTAGCTCACCTGAGCATAGCTCAGGGTGAGCTTTTGGGATACTTGATTGTCCGTCGTGCGTCGTCCGTCAACAATCTTGATGTTTACACACTAGAGGCCACAATTTTGATCCAATCTTCCTCAAACTTGGTCAGAATGTTTGTCTTGATAATATCTTGAACCCTTTCGAAAATGGGTCAGGTTGGATCCAAAAGTAGGTCAGTAGGTCAAATCTTAGAAAAATCTTGTTTACACACTAGAGGCCACAATTTTGATCCAATCTTCCTCAAACTTGGTCAGAATGTTTGTCTTGATAATATCTTGAACCCTTTCGAAAATGGGTCAGGTTGGATCAAAAAGTAGGTCAGTAGGTCAAATCTTAGAACAATCTTGTTTACACACTAGAGGCCACAATTTTGATCCAATCTTCCTCAAACTTGGTCAGATGTTTGTCATGATATCTGAACCTTTGAAAATGGGTGTTGGACAAAAAGTAGGTCAGTAGGTCAAATCTTAGAAAAATCTTGTTTACACACTTGAGCCCATATTTTGATCCAATCTTCCTCAAACTTGGTCAGATTGTTTGTCATGATAATATCTCGAACCAGTTTGAAAATGGGTGGGGCTGGACAGAAAAGTAGGTCAGTAGGTCAAATCTTAGAAAAATCTTGTTTATAATCTGAGGGCAACATTTTTGGTCCAATCATCCTCAAACTTTGGCAGACTGTTTGTCATGATGATATCTTTTGTGGATTGGGTCAGACAATTCCTGAACATTGTTTCACCTCATCATCTTTATTCTTAAGCAATCTGTTTTGTACAGGCAATGAATGATACTTTTCTCAGGTGAGCGATCTAGGGCCATCTTGGCCCTCTTGTACAAGATTTGTGTTCCTTGAAACTTAGTCTCTGTAGCTGATTGATATTGCAGCCTCGTGAACGCAACTCCTCCTACATTTCTGAATAAAGCTTTTCAAAACTAGGTCAATGTCTTTACTATAATGGGTAAATGTACATGAAGTGGCGATTTTACGGTTCATTGATTTTTACAAGATTTGTGTCCCTTGAAACTTAGTCTCTGTAGCTGATTGATATTGCAGCCTTGTGAACGCAACTCCTCCGTTTCTGAACGAATCTTTTCAAAACTTGATCTGTGGCATAACTATAATGGGTAGATGTGCATGAAGTGGTGATTTTCCGGTTCATTAATTTTTGAAAGATTTTTGTCCCATGAAATTTAGTCTCTTTAGCTGATTGATATTTCAGCCCTGTGAATGCAATTCCTTGTATGTTTCTGACCTAATCTTTTCAAAACTTGGGCAATGTCATTCCTTTACTGGGTAGATATGCACAAAGCAGGGATTTTGATGTTCATCAATATTTGCAATAGTTATGTCTTTCTAAACATGGTCTCTTGGAAACACAACTCAAGTTTCTAAACAGGTAAGAAGTGCATAAAGCAGGGATTTTCTGGTTCAGTGATTTTTGCAAGAGTTATGTGGAGAAAGAAAAAAGGATTCATATTGATACTGCTATTTGACCTACTGTCATATTGGAAGCCTTTTTAGGGTTCTATCTCTGTTCAGCTAAATTAATTACAGAAATGTTAAAAGTAATAATTAAAAGGACCCTCTTGGTCTTGATATTTTGTGGCGGCGTATATTGTGGCAGCACTGGCACTCTTGTTTTTTTTTGCTTTTTTTTTACGACTTTGGTATTTTGGTATGTCGCGGCCGAAAGCCTCGCCTATTTCTACGCTAGGGAAAGAGCGAGCTGTTCTGAATGTGTCAAATACGAGTAGTCATCACGAGCTCAACACGCTCGTACAACGCTCGAGTTACGTTGGTTCTATATCTGCCCCGTTTTATTACCACCGAAATGTCTGCATTGCACTGTCTTTCCACCACGATTATTTTGAGCATATCCTATTGTTTCAAATAGAATCTGCTAAGCCTTACAAGTAAATAATAATAATAATAATAATAAATAATAGTTGTTCCTACTTGTATTTTCGGTGCATTATTTTTTTCTCTGAGTTTAAAATAGTTTTCAGTCGATAGGGAAAATATACGGTTGGTCGGCAACCAAAGCAAAACTTTTTTGCAGGGCAACTGAAAAATCTTCAACAGTTTGATATAGATTCACACCAGAGTGTTTGCTACCACGGCATTTTTGCAGTCTCTATCCGTCTAAACCTTTTATTTGAGGAAACATAATAAGGGAGATAATTAAACAAATAGATCTAGTAACAGCCTTTAGGACCTTTTTTTTTTTTTAAATATCAAAACAGCCAAGTGAGACCACTGCAAAAAAGCATCTGAGAAAGGGGGAATCAATAAATAAACACACAGAAAAAATGGCTTAATGCACTTCTTTATTTATAAGTATTTATATAGACAATTGTTTAAAAAGAGTACATTCATTTTTTGTACTTGAAACATTCACCCAGAATTTTACATTCATACACTATTCAAATAACACTGTACACAGGAAATAGTGACCAGCATATATCATCAGGTAACAATGGATTTAAAAAAAAAAATCTATGTTCATTAACTAACCCTTTATCCCATCTTCATTATTTTTTTACACATTTGTCAAATTTGTGAATAACTTGCACACTGTTCTGGTTCTATCTTATTCAAATCTTATGAAATATCCAAATGAAGCAAATAAAATCCTGTCATATCAACCTGAATCAGCTTTTCCTATTGTCTAACACAGTGTAAATGGTGTACCCAAGTGGTTGTAAGGTTTAGAATATGCTTCAAAAGATATCACAAAAGAATTATTTCTCCCTCCATCAAACTTGTGTACACATTTACACCAGTTGTACACAATTCTCATGACAACTTTACACCACAAGACTGATCTACATAAAAAAATTGCTGTTTTGAAAAGCATGAAGTATAATCTTTAGTCAGGTGCTGGGGTTAACCATCACGGCAAAAGTATTTCAGTCAGATAGCAACATCAAGCTAATTACCGGTGGGGGAAGACCCTGAGTGCACAGAGGAATCTGGACTGAACCACCAACCCTGAAGGCTTCCTTCCATGAAAATTCTGAACGACCCTGCCGGGTTTCAAACCCACAACAGTGAGGTTGTAAGTCGTAGTAAGTCATAGACTTTAACTACTCTGCCTCTCAATATTACAAAGATACTGTTATTGATCCAACTAAAGGACAAATCTAAACTTCAATAAAAACAAAGAAAATAAAAAACCTTATCATTATATTATATTGTAATTAATGTTATATGTCAATGACACAATCAGGCTATTCTTAATGTTGATAATGAAAGCGATATGGTTAAAATGATTCAAATGCCTTCATTTACTGGTTGTACATTTTCGTGATTTTTTTTCATACTTTTTTTTAAAGACTGTCAAAAAATGACAAATGTCTTATGAAGTAAATAAAAAAATCATTTAACATCAGCAGTAAAACTGTGATTGAAATGATATTCAGCAAATTGATGTCACTTGGTTTTGAACCAAATGCACAGAGTTATGGCCCTAGATTATATCACATATACAGTTATGGCCCTTGATTAAATCACATGTAATTATCATATTTGACAGATTTCTCAAGATAAGTATTCATAAAAGGTCCAATTTAGTAAAGATGTAATTTAATAGAATACATCTTTATAATCAAAAAGAAATAAATAAGCTCAAGTATGAGACCAAAGAGAGATGATATATATAATATGATTACAGATATGTTCTGAGGTTAATGAAACAAACATAGGTGGAATTCTTCTGCCTTAATTATTTCAGAATGATAAAAAAAGTAAAAATAAACTTACATGATATGCTATTTTAGATTTCATTATGTACACATTTATTTCATATACTCCTTACATGTAAATTATAATCTCATATGCATGAAATACTTCAAGGAAATAAAAAAAAAAAAGTAAAAGAAACCTTTAACCTATGCATGGAAGAAGAGCAATGTACCCCATGAAGGGGGGGGGGGAAATAGTGCAATCAAACTTACCTAGCTTTACTGTGATTTGTTCTTTTTGGAGTTAACCTTAGCTAAGTCGTATAGATAAGTCCACTTAATTACAGCTTGAAGTAGGTCACCAAATGCATAAAGGCACCTGGATTTAACCTTTGACGCACTGCAAGTTCTCACATGAAAAATCTCAGCGACCAGACTGGGACTCCAACCCACAGCCATGATAAAGCCCAAGTTTTATTAAGTATAAACTATAACCACATGGCTATGGGGGCCCTAGAGACGGGCTTATTAGGACTTGTTATGGCTGTCATATGTAACACAGTTTATAAATACTGCAACTGTCACTGTTTAAAACGAAACAAAATCTGACATTTTGAGATAGTATAAATCAAACAAACCTGTGCAACTCACCTACCTATAAACACACTGTAGTTTACCTTAACCATGATATTATTTATTGTGCACTTACTCTAATGAACAAAACACAAATGTGTACATTATACAAATTATCCTGACACTGAAGTGTGGGACATATTTTTTTTCCTGGTGAGAGTGTAAATTTAACACATTTTAAACTTGAAAGTGTGTAATATAAATGAAGAAACGTCCACTCAATTTGCAGGGTGTAATATTAATCATTACACGCTGTAAAATATTGATAAATATAACATATGGGTGTGTCATTAAAGAATAATACACAAGTAAAAAAAAACAAAAAACAAATTACATATACGTGTAATCTCAATGAAACTACACATAAGTGTGCAGACCAATACTTGACCAAAAGAAAAACAGGGGTTGGGTTCTGAAAATGTGCTTTTTTCACCTCCCAAAAAAAAATCCGGACTTCTTATTAGAAAAAATCCTGACAAAATTCTGTCATTCTGACAAATGGTCTCAATATTGTGAAATGTTTTGTAATCTAAATAGGCCAGGACATTGAAATCACAAGATAAGAGGGGCACAGGGGTTGCATGGAATAACAATGACTGTTTATACATTGCTTTGCCCTTCATGTTAAATCCCATTAGAAATTTAAACTCATCTTAACAAGAGTGCCAGTGATGCCACAATATACGCCACCACAAAATATAAAGACCAAGAGGGGTCTTTTAATTATTGCTTTTAACATTTCTGTAA
>CM037780.1:60497260-60547260 GCA_021229015.1 Solen grandis | reverse complement strand
GCATAAGCTCATAATGAAGTCTGTGAGACCAATTAATTTAGCTGAACAGAGATAGAACCCTAAAAATGCTTCCAATATGACAGTAGGTCAAATAGCAATATCAATATGAATCCTTTTTTCTTTCTCCACATAACTCTTGCAAAAATCACTGTACCAGAAAATCCCTGCTTTATGCACCTTTACCTGTTTAGAAACATGAGTTGTGTTTTCAAGAGACCATGTTTAGAAAGGCACAACTATTGCAAATATTGATGAACATCAAAATCCCTGCTTTGTGCATATCTACCCAGTATAGTAATGACATTGCCCAAGTTTTGAAAAGATTAGGTCAGAAACATACAAGAAATTGCATTCACAAAGCTGAAATATCAATCAGCTACAGCGACTAAGTTTCAAGGGACACAAATCTTGTAACAAGAGGCCCATGATGGCCCTAAATCGCTCACCTGAGATAAATAGGTTGACCCAAGGAACATCTGTACCAATTTATTTTAAAATCTGGCCAGCAGTTTTGAAGAAGATGATTTTTAAAGTTTTCAATTTTTTTTTCTTTTTGTTGCCATGGCAACCAGAGTTCTACATGGATCAAGTTTATTTTAGCAGCTTTTGTGAAGGTTGACCCAAGGATCATCCCTGCCAAGTTTAATCTAAATCTGTCCAGTGGTTTCAGAGGAGATGTTGTTTAAAGGTTTCTCTATATACATATAAGGCAAATAAGCCCCGCCCCTGGCGGCCATGTTTTTTTACAGATCGGAATAATTTTAGCAACTTTGGTAGAGGTTGACCCAAGGAACATCTGTACCAATTTATTTTAAAATCTGGCCAGTAGTTTTGAAGAAGATGATTTTTAAAGTTTTCATTTTTTTTCCCTTTTTGTTGCCATGGCAACCAGAGTTCTACATGGATCAAGTTTATTTTAGCAACTTTTGTGAAGGTTGACCCAAGGATCATCCCTGCCAATTTTAATCAAATTCTGTCCAGTGGTTTCAGAGGAGATGTTGTTTAAAGGTTTCTCTATATACATATAAGACAAATAAGCCCCGCCCCTGGCGGCCATGTTTTTTTACGGATCGGAATAATTTAAGCAACTTTGGTAGAGGTTGACCCAAGGAACATCTGTACCAATTTATTTTAAAATCTGGCCAGTAGTTTTGAAGAAGATGATTTTTAAAGTTTTCATTTTTTTCCCCTTTTTGTTGCCATGGCAACCAGAGTTCTACATGGATCAAGTTTATTTTAGCAGCTTTTGTGAAGGTTGACCCAAGGATCATCCCTGCCAAGTTTAATCAAATTCTGTCCAGTGGTTTCAGAGGAGATGTTGTTTAAAGGTTTCTCTATATACATATAAGGCAAATAAGCCCCGCCCCTGGCGGCCATGTTTTTTTACGGATCCAAATAATTTGAACAATCTTGGTAGACACTTACCAAAGGAACATCTGTGCCAAAACATTTTGAAATTCAGTTGGTTGTTTTGGAGAAGAAGACATTTTAAGTTTTTTCTTTCCGTTGCCATGGCAACCAGAATTCCAAATGGAATTCAATTCTTTGAACAACTTTGAAAGGGGACCACCCAAGGAACATCCCTGTAAAGTTTTATCAAAATTGACCAAGCGGTTAAGGAGGAGATGTCGTTTGAAGCAAAATGTTGACGGCGACGGACGGACGGACGGACGACGGACGGACGGACGACGGACGAAGACCGGTCACAATAGCTCACCTTGAGCCTCTGGCTCAGGTGAGCTAAAAATCAATGGACCAGAAAATTGCCACTTCATGCACATCTACCTATTTTAGTAATGGCATTGACCAAGTTTTGAAAAGATTCATTCAGAAATGTAGGAGGAGTTGCGTTCAAAGGTGAATATCAATCGCTACAGACATTAAGTTTCAAGGGACACAAATCTTGTAAAAATCAATGGACCAGAAAATTGCCACTTCATGCACATCTACCCATTATAGTAATGACATTGACCAAGTTTTGAAAAGATTCATTCAGAAATGTAGGAGGAGTTGCGTTCATAAGGCTGGAATATCAATCGGCTACAGAGATTAAGTTTCAAGGGACACAAATCTTGTAAAAATCAATGGACCGGAAAATCGCCACTTCATGCACATCTACCCATTACAGTAATGACATTGACCAAGCTTTGAAAAGATTCATTCAGAAATGTAGGAGGAGTTGCGTTCACAAGGCTGCAATATCAATCAGCTACAGAGACTAAGTTTCAAGGGACACAAATCTTGTAAAAATCAATGGACCAGAAAATCGCCACTTTGTGCACATCTACCCATTATAGTAATGACATTGACCAAGTTTTGAAAAGATTCATTCAGAAATGTAAGTGGAGTTGCGTTCACAAGATATGGACGTACGGACGGACGGACAGACGGAAAAGATGACACCATTATACGACCGCCTCCGGCAACGTATAAAAATGAGGTACAAGCAGTGAGAACCTTGCATTAATTCAAAGATTTTTCATTCCTAGTTAGAAAAAAGCTGAAGCATAAGTCATCAGAGAAGGTGTACTTTCCTTTTATTACCCAGATACAAAAGGTTGGAAGTACAAGACATTAGAAACTTGCACTTTTTATACAGAAGTTTACACTAACAGAACTGTCTACTCAAATGAATAAAGTTTATGTACAAATATCAGATTTTGAAACCTAAACAACAGTAATTGCTTTCTTCAGCAATACCTTTGAACATTTCATGCTATTTTCTCTAAACATGTGCATTATTTATCCTTCCACTGCCAAGCCTATTCGTAATAAAAACAATGTTTTACCAGATATCTATTCCTCCAATAATACCTTTGTCTCTTCATATCTACATGGTAAAAATAAATAGGCTACAATAATGTCCATAGTTCAACAATCTAGAATCGGAACATCCAACATTCTCTCTATACACCTACAATAAATGATGTATGAAATATAACGGACTATATACAAATGATAATGATTTCCATACATAAATAAATGCATCAATTTGTCCACATACAGAGTTGTCTACAGTTATGTACATTCAGTTAGGTTGAGGTTAGAGTTTACTATTTACATCTGTAACTATGGCATGCCAATAAATAATGCATTTCATACTCTCAGGAGATATGCCAAATTTGTTTGAATTACTTGTTTGTTAACCCTTTATCTCATGAATATTCCTGTAAATATTTTGACTTTATGAGTAATAATTTATTAAACTCTGAAAATATGAATTTTTCTTTGACTGTAAAATCTGAGCTACAATATTGAAAGAGCAAACACAAGATCCTGGTCAGACAGCTTACTGCTTCAATATCATGATAATTCTTAGACAGATTCTGTATGTTTGGTCTTTAACAATGCCCTGGTATAAAACCTTATTCTGCAGTTATCTATTTTGTCAGTTTAAAAACTCAGTGAGAAAAATTAAACAAGTTAAACAACTTTTACAAAAATCTCAGGTGATATTCTAGAGTGTGTGCATTTGAAATAATCACAAAACACATTTTCCCAAGCTGAACACATTTCCCAGCATCTTGGTAACAACAATTATTTCTGTATTGGAAAAAAAAAAAGGCGAGAAAGACACTGGGTAAGTCAGTACACCACAGTTGTTACAATGACATAACTAGTCCATCTTTGAAACAAAGACTTACAGATGGCAACAGATTTTGAATGAGTGAATGTATCAATGTTATATTGAACCTTTTATGCAGCATAATATAATATGACCATTCTGTGAATTGATAAATTTGAATATAAAAACGAAAGTAAAAACATCAGAGAATGAATTTCAATAGAATACAAAAATACACACATATGTTTAGTGTACAAAACAAGCATATTACATTCAATTTTCATGGAATATTAAAGACAATTAATTCAATTTAGAATAAGCATAGAAAAAAATATTTACCGTTATTACTGAATCAAAATGCAAGAAATAACTATATAATGTGAGTACATCATAAAATATCGAAAAAAAGAAAAAAGTTAAGAAAGTAATTCTTACAATCTTATGAAATTTTCTATGAACAATGAAAGACACTTGATGGATGGGAAACTCTTGTTTACAAAACATCTCATTCCATCATATCAAATACATGTAGCTTTATCTTAAAATTCAATGAATTTCACAGATTTTCTTTTTGCTGTAACCATTTTTTCACAAGCCTTTCAAAATTAAGGCATACAGTGATTTCATTTTTAGTATTGCAGTATATGCAATTATGTAAATCAAACATTCCCGAAGTAATTTTTCACTAGTTTTCAATGTCAACTATATTTCCCCCCATATCTAAGCTACTTTTACAAAGTTGATTTGAGATTTCTTGAAATTAACATGCCATTTAAGAACACTGACAAAATTCTTGGCCTAACTCAGAAAGAACAACAAAAAAACAGTGTATCAGGTAATTCACTGTTCCGACCTTGTTTCACTAACACTGTTGCATACACACATGTATACTTCACAAACATTCAACCTCAACATAGCAGCCACTATTTCATTATTGCCACTTTTCTTGAGAATTGGTAGTAAATTGGTACAGGCTGGATGGATTTACATGGATCTATACAATAGGACTTTTTAACTTAGAGAAAACCATTTTCTTTCCTTCATGAATAAACTGAATCATAAATGATTTCAGCCAGACTAATTCATATATTCAATTTGTCAAGCTCACAGCCATATGTATGATACATATATATGTATACTTTGATGTGACCATGAAAATCATCAAGGACATTACTGAACAAATAAGTATAAATCATGCTTATACCCATTGCATCACCAAGTGGGCATCAAACGTTAAAAGCACTTTTCAGCTTGAAGATTGGGATAACAATTAAACATACAAATAACTCAGATATAAAATACCTCCGCCAGGGTCTATCTTAAAATGATAAAAAAAAGCGAAGAAAAATTTTGCATCTGAAAATGGATACCTCCTGTATCTTAAACTGGACAACCAAGGGAAATATTGTATCTGAAACTTGAAAATATGGAAATCCTTTATTCAAAACCTGACATCTCTGAAAACCACTATTTAGAATGTTTTACTCCATATTATTTTTCCTAAGCCACAAACAAACCATCTTAGAAGCATAACCTCTTCGACCGAGAGCTACAAACAATGTCAGGTACAACACACAAACAACTAGTGAACATCACAATGCCATGAGTTAACCCTTACAATGCTGAGGGCACCTGTGACCGTCTTTGTGACCAATGCAGACCAAGATCAGCCTGCACATCTGTTCAGTCTGATCATGGTTTGCAATGTTCGCTAGTTAGTCAATAGATTTTCAGCAAGTACCCCTATAAACAACTAATGGTACAGTCCAAAATGTAGGGAGGACAGGTCCAATTAAGAAATTAAGCACGGTAAGGGTTAGAATAGCAGTACAGGATGACAGGGGTAATTCTGATTTTAGGCACTTAATATCAACAGTTAATTTAACATTATAAAAATACATACTGGTACCAACACTTCTCTCCACCCTGGTGCAATCCTAATACTTCTTACAGGTGATATTTGGCAAACTTTTGTGTTTTAACAGATAACAAAACATAACAGTCTTTCACTACATGGAAACTACGCAGTAAAATGATCTCCCCAACCAGCATGGCAACCAGAATCAGGGGTAACGATTATCTTGCTAACATCTCATCAATTGCTTCAAGATGAGATGACAACATCATAAATCCTGTTCCTGCCAACAATACTGTTGTTGTTTGAGTTTACCTTTGCTGCCACAGTATATCTGTCCTACAGGTGAAGGTAAGCCAGAGTGCACCGAGGCATTCATGTAGAACCTATCAACAACGACCAGCTTGGTTTCTCACGAGGTGAGAAAAATGTGCAGCCAGACTGGGATTTCAGCCTGGGACCCCTCACTTACAGGGCAAATGCTCTACTGGCAGAGCTACTGGACTGCTTACATAAATCTCTCACTGATAAGGGTTACTTATTGGCTGTTACACATATAAAACACACAAGATAATTTTTTGACAAAGAATAATATTCAGTCTGATCTGGCTTGCTGATGGTTGAACATGGTGCTACACAGTATTTTCTGAATTACATGCAGTAAAAAAAAAATAAAACAAGTTTTAAGCAATTTACTTGATCTACCATGCAAAGCTGTAACAAAAACAACTGCTTTGTTTGTCTGTTTAATTACTTGGGTTTAATGTCCCACTGACAATATTCCATTCATTTAGTAACCTTAACATTTGCTTCGGATAGATAGAACTGCCTACAAGTCTCAATATGATAGCAGCTAAAATAAAAACAATGACAATATCAACAGCTGCACTACATTACCACCCAACCTGTCATTAAAATGTAGCCGTACACTGGGACATCAACGTCACCTTAAAACTTAACTGGACCTACGCAGACCGCCTCGTCCAATAGGTGTGTATAACTTTGTTCTAAATCACAGTGACATGATAAACAATCAAATACATATACAAAAATATGTCTAATTTTGAAAACTAAACAGAAACATTGCTTTGGATTTAATCGCTGCAGCCACAGTACTTCACTCGTATAGTGATGTCAAGCTATTAGCTGAAGGAAGACCTAGAGTGCTCAGAGGCATTTAGGTAGATAAACCTACCTATCATACAACAGCTGAAAGGTTCTCTAATAATAAAAATCTGAGTGACCTGTCAGTCACTATAACCACATAGACTCTCTGAATGTTATTAGTAGCATTCAGCTCAGCCAGGGATGAAGTTGTAGACTTTGGCAGTTATACTGCAAAACTGGAGGGTAAAATTTCTGATAAACTGGAAATGTCTCTCAGTCTTAAGACATATTTCATATTTTTTCAAGAAAGGGTTAAATATGAGTTTCCATTTAAAGTAAAGAAAGAACAGTGTTACTGGTTGATTAGGCCTAACAGCGGTCAAAGTAAAAGTGCAATGTCATAATCCAGAGGGCTACAATGTTAAATAAGCATACAATTATGTTATGGAGTAATGGATCTACACTGTGTATTACATGACAATAAACAAGCTTTTGTGAACTTTAAATGAAAAAGAACTTCATGGCACTGTTTATGAATTTAAATGGCTACAGCCACTTGATTATTTAATCAAAGTCTTAAAGCTTTAAATGGTAAAATACAGACAGCAGTAGTTGCCACATACTGAAATGATTTGAAAACGAATAACTTTATGCTATCAGTTTTTTTTATTTAAGTGCTGTTTAGGACTTTTGATGGTATTTTCTTACTGTGACCACTTTTAAACACATTTTGACTGCAAACAACTGACAATTTCTTCATTGGTATCTAAGCATAGAGGAATCTGAAATATTAAAGATACTATGACTAACTAAGAACTTCAAATCTGACCCAAGATTCTACTGTATCCCCCATACCAGTATGCTTTGATTCAAGACCTGCCAGAAAAGCCTATGTTTATACTGTGTAGGGTTTTAATTTAACGGATGTTTTATTTCACATAGAGTATTTCATTGTTTCCTAAAATATATAAAGACTATATGAAATTAGGTCTATTTCCTTTCATGCTGTGAATTTGCAGAATGTTCAAAGATAAGAATACAGCAAAAATAAACAATCAGTGAAACAAAGGCCGATAAAGTATGACAAAGGACCTACTTTCTTAAAAATATCATATAATATATTAAATCATGCTCAAAATAACAAAACAGGTGCTACCTTGCACAGCTCTCATATCATAATATCTGCCAACGATACAAACTAATGAGTACATTTATTCAACAAGAAACCGAATCATTTTTCAGTCATACTGACAACAGAAGAGACTGTTCATCTATAAAAATAGTGGTATAAAATTTATACATCATCATCTATCATATACATATATATTTATAAATCGCACAAATGTTCTCACATTTTCTCTAATCTCCTTCATATTTTAAAGACAGTTTTTATTTTTAAAGAGGCATCTTCTATTCTCTTTTCGGAATCACTGCACCTACAATTCACTGAATAAGTACCCTTCTCAGCAGCTAACAGTTATCTTTGTTTATAAATACATCTAATTTTTCTCAACCTTTTCCAGTTCTTCTAACCCCAAGGTTTTCACCTCTACTACACTAATAACAAAAAAATAAGCCCTGAAAGACACAAGGAAAAAAATGCATCACAAAATAAATATGAGTCTTTCGCCATTCTAACATGCACTACTTAATACAGAGCTATAATATATATTTTCCTAAAGAAGGTCCCCAACGACAGTTGAATATCATATGAAATATTGTGAATAGTTGTACAAATGTCAGTTACATATAACAGATTACAGGGATTTTGATTGGTTCCAGACATGTTTGTGACATTTTTGCTACTGGATAACAACAGCTGACACTTGCTCTGTGTATGATATAGGCCAACACCAGTGTTTCTGGCCTGCTGCCAATATCTCCTGCTGCAGACGGACAATAAAATATGGCTGCCAGCCACTTACTGTCCTTCCAATCCACCATACAGAAGTGCAACATTTAGCTTTACATAGCTTTTCCTCCATATTACTGATCAATGCTGGTTGTGTGACCTGTCAATTTAATCTGACCTATATTCCTCAAAGGCCAAGGTCACTTTATAAACCTTTTAACATCATTTCCAAACTCAAGGGTTTTAATCAGCCGTGAATCCTCCTTTCTGCGAAAGAAATTTTTGGAAAAGTTTCAGTAGCTTTTAGGAATCTAAGAATTTAATAACTGCCATCTACAACCAATTGCTGTTGATTAATTAGTGACAACATATTGCGGCAGTTTTGGCGCATAAAACTTATCAAGGTTGTTTCTGTAAAAATCGATCAATAACTGCCACTTCAGCTGAACAGCCAGAAGCTGAGTGGCTGTAAGATACACTATATCAGAACTATCCCCATACACATTCATCCTCAGAAAGTGATATTCTCTTTGGTCCAGAGTGACCTAAATATTGACCCCCACTTATTGTCCCTCAAGACCCTTCATCAAACCGTCACAGACTGCAGACTGTGTAGTTTGTCCAAGACTTCCTTGAAGGTGGGTCTTTGTTCGGGCTGGGCCTTCCAGGAGTCCGTCATGATGGCGTACATCTCGGGCGGGCATCCGTCGGGACTCTCCATTCTGTACCCTCTCTCTACGTGCATCACCACATCAGCTAGAGGCTGTCAAAGTGATAACCGCACACAGTTAAGAAAACCTGTTTTTTCACAATAACAAGTAACTGGTACACTCAATACAGAAGTCCCCTACAGGTGAGGTGCATGATTTTTCTGTTATTATTATCGTAAACGGTTTTTAAATTAAGTTATCACAGGATCTGACGGACAGACAGACAGAGGGCAAACCTAAGTTCCCTCTGGTGTAAACACTGGTAGGGGACTAACAACGTAACTGTGACAGTCTGAGGACTAACATATGAAATGATTGGATAATATATGTAGTGAGGCTTGAAAGACAATCAATATTTTCTGTTAATCAGCCCCAAGACTTGGAATCTAGACACATAGTCTCAATGAGGCAAATCTTACTGCTTTGATTAATTTGAGAATCTTTTGATCCATTTCTTAGATGCAGCCTGGACAAGGAGACACACTGATGCAACATATACATTGAACCACCATTGTGATAGACAATAATGAGCTGCCGCAAGCAGGCTTGATAAAAATTGAGTTGGAATCGTGAAACCTACTGCAGGGAAACATTTATTCGAGGCATACTGAGAAATAGAGTCATTGTTCAAGCACAAACTGATGACTGAGAAAACTAGCGCTATCACTTTCAACTTTCATTTCATGTAGATTTGTTTGATTTCTTTGCAAACAGAGCAGACCCAGGTCAGATGTCTCCTTCCAGGGTTTCTCCTGTTTACTTCTAATATATTGTAGCTGAGATTCTACATCCATTGTTTTACGGCTAATATTCATCAAGTCATAAATTTGTACATGAATATTCATGCTGTGAAGTGTTAAGGTAATGAAAATCCTCTTCACAGCCCTGCCTCAAAAACATGAGAAGAAATTGACTTTGCTTAAAACGCCTAAAGAAAGAAATCTACCGGTATGCACTGGGATGTGACTCAATTGGACAACAAGCATAATCCTATGTAGCCTACACTCAATTTGAGGAAAGGCACAGAATGTCTGGTTTCGGTTATCCTCAAGATTACTGATAACGTAGTGTAAAGGTTTAACAATTACTTAATGTGATTACAATTACTACAATGTAATTATGACTCATGAAAATAAAACCAATTACCACAATTGTTTTCTTATTATTCCATGATACATTTTGTATTGCATATTTTTTTAATATTTGTTTCTTGGGTTTAACGTCCCACTGACAGTATTTACGTCCACTGGAGACTATTGTGCTGCTACCTTGCTGTATTATGCTGTAGACATGTAGTGTAATACCACACCCAGTCACATTATCCTAACACTGAGCCAACCAGTCCAGGAACTACCCTTATATGAAGATCACCAAGCAAGGTGTATCTAGTAGACATATCAACTCATTGTATCATAATTGTATTTTAGACAAAATATCATATATACTAGTAATTCAAAATGGCATGGTCACATTTGCTAAATTACTGAATTGTTTTTATGGACACTAAATTAGTATTGAAAGTAAAGAGAGATACTTAATTGGCAAATAAAGCTTAATTGTTCCTCTGGAAACTGCATAAGACAGTGCTGACCTAGAAGTTAAGGTGTACTTACTATTCTTGGGTATGGGACTCTCCCAAATGAGTATAATTCCCAAAGTAAAATTCCAAAACTCCACATGTCAGATTTACTAGTGAATTTCTGAAAATAAATGTTAAGAAGCCATTAACATAAGCATACATAGTTTTGATAGATATGGTGATAAAAACAAAGTCTTTAATGGTTTCCCTTCATTATTTTCAAACCAATAACTGGCTAACATTATTCAAAGGGTAAAATGGTCCAGAAGTTGCGTACAAGACTACAGACCTGAAGGTTATGGGTTCAAAGAAGAATCTTTGCTGACCTTTTCAAGCTATAAGTACTGGTACAACCCAGGAACCTTTTATAAGGACCAGTCGCAGTGAGAAGAACTTGCTTATCAACCAATACAAAAAGAACCTCAAACTATCACTAAAGGTGATCAATATCCCCACAGCTCACCTTGTCTTTATGCAATGTGAGTTTAGGACATGACATGACTGAAAGTAATAAATCTGATTTCTACATAGCCCCCACTTTGTGTCTTCTTCTCTTATTGTAATGGCTAGCAATCATTTTCTGATTATCATGGCCATATTTCTGACCTTACAGTCAAGGATTTTCTATGAGTGGGTCCTGCTTTTTGCAGAAAAGACAGCATCGGCAGAGACAGTAGCTGGATACAAGGGAGTCCAGGTGCGACACCCTAGCTCATTTTGTGAATAGACTCCCTTTGTTCTTTTACGTGCCCGGTGTATAGCACCAATATACAGGAGACAAGTTCCTGGGTAGAACCATTACTGAGAACTACAGGGACTTGTTCCTGTATGTTTTTTTGTTTTTGTTTTCAATCCTATTGTACACATAAATATCAACAAGGGTGGACACTATTTTTGAGGGTTCGACTCACTTCAACTCTTTTATTTCAAATCTTTTGAATAAATCTATACAATCTACTTACAGAATCAATAGAATATGCATTTATTTACTGAAATATACAAAAATATCAGGAAACTTATCTCCCTATGTCTGCTTATTCATTTGATATATTAATGAATCTGCCAAAAGGACAACCTGGACCAGAAGTGAAAGCAAACTTTGGAATGGTTTGGGTTTTTACATTTTTTTCAGTAATTGTCAGCGATATTGAAATTGTTTTGGTTTCTAGGTAACATACTTATTTGCAATATACAATATCGTACAGGAGCAAGTCCCTGTGTGAGAACTGTGAGTTTCCATAGCAACTCCATTTTGCCAAGTGCCAAGCAAAGGTACATCTGGTACCAATTTTATGTTTTTGGTTTGACGCGGTCACCAGAGGAAGTGCCCTGGCTGGGATTAGATCTCCCGAATGCAAAGCAGACACTCTACCACTGAGCTATTGCGCTGGTCAGTGGGGGTTTAATAAGTTAAAGCAGTCACAGTTTGAGACCAAAGAATACAAGACAGGCATTTAAACTGTTTGAAACCTAAGAGCCATGACATTAGTTAACACTGCCCTCTTAAAACTGATATTATCTGGCTTCTCAATGACCTAGTCATGATATCAGAATTGAGAGTGAGTGATCCAGCTATAATGTATACTGACTATGGAACTGAAAGTTGCGAATTCTTTCCTCACAGGGAATAAAAATCTTGCAAGACTTTCCTATGCATAAAGTACTGGTCCAACTGAAGAACCACTGAAAGTAAAAATGTTAGGTTGCAAACTGTATTTAAAAATCTACATAAAAGGTAAGTTTTTGAAATAAAAACAAATTGTTAAAATGGGGAGAAGTTGAAGGGGGTAGCGAAAGCCCCACCCAGTGACCTACATTATCCCTGAGGGCCTCGGGTGCTGTCCACTTGATGGGGAACTTTCCACCTGAAGGGTTGAAGTCTGCATGGTTGGCCAAACCAAAATCCGATACCTGTAGAAATATGCAAATGTTTGTATCATCTATCTCAATGCAGGAAGAAAAATTGAGACTTAAACAGAAAATACAGGTATATCTTCTTTCCTTCAGCATGGTGGTCAAAGCAGTATATTCATGTATTTTTTAAGGTCCATTTCAGAATTAAGATCAGGAAATATTCTTTTTCATTTCATGCTACATGCATTCTAATTATTGTTAAAAAACAACAACATTTTTTTTTCTTTTAATCCCCTATTTTGAGCTTCATTTAAACCATGTGATTTCATTTTACTAATTTGATGTGATTTATATTTGATGCAATCTATAAAAAAAAAAAACAATCAAACCCAACTCAATCAATGCAATATTACTTTAAAATGGGCAAGTAGGAAACTTTTCACCTTTCCACAATAAAAATAACAACATTGTATTTTCTATTGTGAAAGATGATTTATCATTCAAACATAAACACTCTAGGTCTTTCCACGTACAACCAAATAAAATGTTTACAATTATTAATATATATTAACCTTTTACTTACTCTACTGCAGTACATTATGGGGTCTGACCAAAACACTATTTGAAGTGAATATGAAAATAGGAGATAGTACACTTTTACGGTCCCTGAAATTTAGTCCTCAACCCTTTGCCTAATACAGATGTGTTTTGACACCTTGGTAAGTGGAGCAGACCAAGATCGGCTGGTCTTCTCTGTTTGCTCATACAATATTGTAGCTCAGTTTTATAGACTGCATGGCCACAAATCCATTGTTTCATGTACCATTTAAAATTTCAGTAAATTAATATACATCAAGTCATAAATTTGTACATGTGTACATGGATTTTCATGAAGTAACGGGTTAACATCATACCTCTGATGTAAACATAAGAATCTTACTCCAAAACATAACTGAAAGGTCTTTACCGGTACACTTTGTAAAAAGAAAAAGATCCTTTGTGAACTGGGTGGCAGATGTAGAGAGATCTTTCATTACATTGTCACAACAAGGAAATAAACCTATTGACCAATATTCCAAGGCTGTGTAGATTTTAACCACAATTGTCTGAATATGGATGACCTTGCTAAGTAATTGATTCAATTACAAATGACACTTTAAAATCCACCTACCATATCTGCCATGGCCTGGTAGCAGTGTTCCCTACAGATTTGAAGGTTTGGAGTTAGTCCCTGCTACTGGCAATAATTTCTAAAACCTTTCTAGGTGCAAAGCACTTGTCCCAAGAACCAACAAGAACTAGAGCTATAATTGAAGGTGATGAATACCTCTGCTACATTGCCTTGACTCAACTATTCAACTTTTCTTTCAGTGAGATGTAATGAAACCAGACAGGACGGGACAACATGCATGTTGATTCCTAAACAGCTACAACATCATTTTGAGAAGGGGTTTCTATATAGCCATGATTAACCCTTTCCCTCATAGAGGACGCCATGAAAAGACCTATGCGAACAGCATAAAACCAGATCAGCCTGCGAGTAACACATAACTCGCAGGCTGATCAGGTTTTATGCTGTTCGCTGCTCCTCAGTGGTCTGGAAATGAGGATTTTGTAATTAAATTTGGTAAGGTTTAAGTGTGGTTTTCTGCAGATCAGGCTTTATGTGGTACCTAATGAGTGCGTCAAAATGAGTCTATATGAGGGAAAGGGTTAAACTTTGAAGTGGTGGATATGATATTCACTGATAAGATACAAGTTATATAAGCTAACCATAAAACATACCTTAGCTGTTCCCTCATCGTTGACGAGGACATTTCTAGCTGCCAGGTCCCTGTGGACAAGTCTACGTCCCTCTAGATATGCCATTGCACTACAGGTGTCTCTGTAGGGGGAGGGTTTCAAAATATTTAAATATATGCCATCGTCACTCAAGACATTCCGAGGCTCTTCACATAGTTTTTACAAATTTCATGGAGTACTTCAGGCCTTATCTTGGATTCTATACCATTTATAATCATTTCACCAGCCCTTGAAACTTTTTATAAACTCTAACTCCATTTTAACATTGCTCACTTGTGAAATTCATAGTCTTACAGATATGCTGCCACAGGCTTGGCTTTTAAACAGGCAGAAAGAGTTGCATCATTTGAATATTACTGTTAAATTTTAATTACAAGAGTGTTCACTGGAACACATGTATCACCTGCTGAAGCATGACAGAAAAAGTGTGATGGACAGACAAACGGATGATGGAAAAGTGATTCCTACTACAGGTGACACAAAAATATTAAGCCTTATAAGATTACAAGTTTACCTCTACTAATATCATGCAATACAGCTCTTTATAGGGAGACAATGTATGTTTGTTTAATAGGGTTTAACGTTTTGTTCATTTGGAGACTATGTCTACATGAGACAGATATATTGCTACCACACTACGGTGTCACACTGAAGACATGTGGCATGATACCACACCCAGTCACATTATTCTGACACTGGAGAAACTATCAATCTATCCTGAACACCAAGTGGGGGTATACTAATGCCATTTTGAAAAACTTTGGTATGTCATGGTAATGGATCAAACCAAGAAGACCCCACCCGGGTGGACTCTTCATTTATTCATTTATTGGTTTTAATCGGAAATTCTTCCACGTGATGGCTCTATTCAGTGGCTAGACTAGATATAAGACATAGCTGGAGGTACGTACGTTGCAAAGTTGATCTGGTCCTTCTTCGTGATGACACTCCTGCCTCTGGTGCGCAGATACTCCACCAAGTTTCCTTTCCCCATATACTCTAGCACCAGGTAAATTGTCTCCCCTTGTACGATGCCAATCAGGGACACCAGGTTATTATGCCGTACTGACCTGCATTACACACAAGATATACACTTTAAATTCAGTTCTCCAAATCTTTCAAAACTTGTCTGTTCATGAAACTATCCTTTTTCACCTATATCTGCTGGAAATGCATCCTTCCTCCAATATTTAATTGACAGGCTGATTGGCCAATCAGATAATGGGATTTCAACACACCTCTACAAACTGACAAAAATTGTTGTCTGCCTAAAAAAGATATTCTTTATTTATATATAGGTAATGATTTTTTTCGAAATTTATGTTGATTAAACAATGGTGAAAATATGTAACTATGGATTGTGTAATTCTGATAGTCGATATCCCGAAAGGCTAAAATGGTGAAGTGAAATTTGTTCAATTTCCCAAACCTAAGACAAACTATGAACAAGAGGGCCAAGATGGCCCTAAAGACGCTCACCTGAGGACATTTGTGCTGACCAAGTTTGAGGAAGATTGAATCAAAATTGTGGCCTCCAGTGTGTAAACAAGGTTTTTCTAAGATTTGACCTACTGACCTACTTTTGGATCCAACCTGACCCATTTTAGAACTGGTTCAAGATATCACCAAGACAAACATTCTGACCAAGTTCGAGGAAGATTGAATCAAAATTGTAGCCTCTAATGTGTAAACAAGATTTTTCTAAGATTTGACCTACTGACCTACTTTTCAATCGCTTTTTAGGTCTTTTAGATTAATGATCTTCGATAATTCGTTGAAATTTCTGAAGAGAATCGTATACCTACCAAACTGAAACCGGAAATGGAGGGCTGAATAGTTTCCTAATTTTTCATTGGTTAATAATATTATAACCTAAAACGACCGAATGTGATTTTATTACCAACAATACGATTACCTGTACTTTCATATCTTTCTTAAAGAAAACTTTTATTTAATATACAATTGACACAATATATTCTCTTAGTCTTTTTATCATTTTATTTAATCGTAGATACTGATTTTAATATAAAACATATATCAAGTATGTAATTTAAAGTAAAAAGTGATTCAATCAAGGGCCAAATTTTAACCATTATCTTGTCATAATCTCTCAAACTAGTAATATTGCAAAATATTTTTTTTATGATTGGTCTATATGAATTATGTGGGTACGGACCACTAGACAATATTTCACATCAAATCTATAGATTAAGCTCTAGGTCTTTTCCTATGTAACTCTATGTGAAACAAGTGACCACTGGTGCAGGGTCATTTATCACTGTAAGGCTATGATTTGAACAACTGAGGTAATGAACCATTATATGATGCTACATACCAAAAATCTAAGCTCTAGGCCTTATGGATTCACAGAAGAAGATTTTTTAAGATTTTCCTATATAACTCTATGTAAAACAAGTGACCCCTGGTGCAGGGGCATTTATCACCATAGGGCTATGATTTGAACAATCTTGGTAATGAACCATTAGATGATGCTACATACCAAATATCTAAGCTCTAGGCCATATGGATTTATAGAAGAAGATTTTTAAAGATTTTCCTATATAACTCTATGTAAAACAAGTGACCCCTGGTGCGGGGGCATTTATCACCATAGGGCTTTGATTTGTACAATCTTGGTAATGGCCCACAAGATGATGCTACATACCAAATATCTAAGCTCTAGGCCTTGCAGTTTTGCAGGAGAAGATTTTCAAAGTTTGAGTTTTTAAAATCTATTTTTAGCTTCTGTGACCTACTTTTTCAACCAATCTGAATAATTTGTACAACTTTGATAGAGGGCATCATAAGGATGATTCCTGTGAAGTTTGGTCAAAATCCCTTCAGCGGTTCAGGAGGAGATGTTGTTTAAAGCAAATTGTTGACGACGGACGCACGCACGCACGGAAGACGGACGACGGACAAAAGGTGATCACAATAGCTCACCTTGAGCACTTTGTGCTCAGGTGAGCTAAAAATGTCGTTGATTCAACTTCAATCAGTATTTATGCATGAAGGTTTGTATTTTAATCATGTTTGTTTACTTAAATGTCATATATTTGAACACTGATTGTCTAACCTAGAGACAACCTGCACCTGTTTGTTAAAGTGGGTGTAGCTATAGTGTGCATACAGAAAGGTTGATTCTGTCTATCCAAATGAATATTTGTCAGTTATGACGAAGGATTGACAACTTTCAAGATGACTGAAGTTTAAACTTAATTTCTTTTAAGTCTAATGGGAAACAAGTATTAAAGCTTATATTAATTCATCTCAGAAGTTCCTTGGACAAGTACCATCATCATGCAAGGTCTTAAAGGACTTTTGCTTCATATCTCTGTGATATATCTCTCTGATCTCTAGTCAATAAACTGGAGAACGGTCTCACAATAAAGTTGTAGTAAAGCGTCATTTCATGTCATCAAAAGTCAATATCTGTAAACCTTTTTTATTGATCAGGGGGCATAAAAAACTTTTGTCAAAATCAATGATCTTTAAATAGATTCATAAAGATTAAGGAAAACTTAAAGATAAATGTGCCAACTTACGTCATTAAGGAGGCCTCTCGAAGAAATGCCTGAGCAGCACGATTATTGTCCTTCAGCTTCTTAATGGCAACAGGCTTGTCCTTGTATAAGCCTTTTAATACATCTGAAAAAACAACAACAAATAAACCAGATAAAACTCAGTGTTATACAGACTTTGTCTATATATGCAGATATTGTGCTGCAACAGTTTGGTATCATGCCATAACCACGTGGCATGATATCCATTTACCTCATGAACATTCAAGTACAAATTTATGACTTTATGAATACTGATTAACTTTACTTTAAATGAGGCATGAGAACAATGAATGTTTATTTGCTTAGCAGACTGTATCTGTACCTGAGCAACAATTTTTAACAAGAACTACCACTGATTAATACCCCCATATACCACAGCTGTCAATCCACTTAAATGATTTATCTCCAAACTTAAGAAATAATTTGTGCCACATCTTTCTCTATATATAATATATATGTAGAGAAAGACTCAGTAAGCTGTCATTTATAACTACCTATCATGATGATCAAGCCTATCAAGTTTCATTGACATCTCTCTAGAAGTTTGCACCACAAATTTTTGGACAGACCAACCATCCAGGGGGGGGGGGGGGGTATAATGAGTAAACAGTGGAGACCCTGATCAGACAGAACCAGACCAAATAGTCCAGAACTACTCCTGTATTATTCTGATCATCATAAGCTGGAAGCTACACCAGTTTTATTTTTGGAGGGTAGGAGTCATTTTGGCTATGTTTTTAGAGGATGTTAGGGCCAAGGATTTAAAGGCAGATATTCTAACAATCAGCCTGTTTAAATGACTTTGCTGTGATTTCTTATTGTCTCTGAAAAAAAATGATCCCTTAAATTCGGAATTTTTGTTCAAAAATATTAGGAATTGGGAAAAATACTTCTTAATGCTTTTCAAAAATTTATTGGATTTTTTTTATCTTAAAAAGGCAGAAAAATATATACTTTCTGGCATTGGGGATATTGTAGAATACCAGCTTAAGAGAACTGAATAAAAGTCTTGCTTAGGTGTGTTACAGTTAGGGACTAACTGGAGACTCCAACTCCCAAGACAGACGCTCCTCATGGCTACTTGTGACAGCCCTTTTTGAGAGTGCCTCGACTAAAATAAAATGAAGACACAGAAAACTGGTGATTTACCTCCAAATTCTCCTCTTCCAATGGATTCTCCGATAGTAAGTTCACTGAGATTGATGGTCCAACCACCTTTTGTGAACTCCTCACCGGACACGGAGAAATAACTCTCACCCTGTTTTGGCAGTGGGGTCTTCAGTTTGGTACACAATCCATCTGCGTCATTTGTGTAGTGCTGTAATGTTCAGTAAGACAATGTTCAAATTCTGCCACTTATACAGTTTGCTAAGTTATACTCCAATTCAAGTGATTTTATTCATTTATTTTTACCATTCTTTGTTTGTTTCATTTTCATATATCATTTATTTTCATTTTTGCTGCATAAACATGTTGAGAATATTGATTTATTTATGTGGACCATATGAAAGATTTAGTTTATGCCAAACATGTTATCCACTCTTATTAAAGATTTGCTTACTAACTTACTATTTACCTATTTGCTTGTTGATAAAATATTCCATAGCTAACTTTCTGAAAACCATTATCTAACTGATAATGCATGTCCAGACATTTTTTTTTTTAACTTGCTGAAATCATGTACAGCCTTTCATGTACACAAAATAAGAATTTTACCTAGCTGATAATTATGAACACAAAATTGTTAACTATATGAAAATCTTGTTCACAAAATAAAAGTAAGAAATTGTGTACACACAACATAGTATAGTATGTGTATATGAAAAGCATGTTCACATGACATCAATCATGTATACATAACATTGTTAACCAGCTGATACTTTTGTGTAAAACATGTTAAACAGCTGATACTAACTTATTATTTTGTCCATTATCGTGTACAAACATGCTTCTTCATCTAACAAATGCAGACATTTCCATCACCAACTATCAACTATCCAAACCCACAGCAAGCACAAGCAGATTATAGACTATATTATAGGTATCAGTATATATATAGGAAAGATAAACATAAAAAAATAAAGAATTCAAAATAGATAACTGTTCATCATGCGAACACTGAACATTTAAAGACGATATTTTATGGGGTCTCTATATCAATAAAAAAACAACAACAAAAAATAAACAACAACAAAAAATATGAATTTGAGTGGGGGAAAAAAAAAGAAGGATATTTGCTTATTTAATTTAAGATATGCTAAACTTAAGAAAAACAAAGTAAAGACCAAACAGTACTAGCTTCAACTGGGGTCCATAAACAGTAGTTGATATGAGAGTACCAATGTCTTAGGTAGAGTACAAGACAGGGACTCCAATGGTTGTGGGTTTGAACCCCTTTTGGGCAAGAATCTTTTATGTCTTCCTAGCTTCTTATTACTGGTCCAATGTCGTTTAAAGCAAATTGTTGACAATGCATGACGGACGATGCACAACAGACGCAGGGTGATCCTAATAGCTCACCATCAGCACCTTGTGCTCAGGTGAGCTAAAAATTGACTGTAGTGTTGTATCTTTCAACATTTTCTTTTGTACCAGACCTGTTGCCAGATAATTATACACTACTAGTCTCCTTTAAAGTCATATGCTCCGCTAGCATAATTTACCATACACAACTGAACATAAATATCACTGAAACCCCCCCCCCCCCCCCCCCCCCCCTGTTGCTTCCTTCTATATCTTTTTTTCACAGATCGGAAAAGGAAAATATTTCAATCACTGAACAGCTGTTCCTACTTAAGAAATACAAACATACAAACTATCAAAAGAACCAATCAGATAAGCATGCTATGATTACTGCATAATGTTCCTCATTGCTGATGTACTTTGTGCAGCACATTACTGCACACTAATTGTAAGATGTGCAAAACGTACCAGCAGAAAAGGCTACCTTTCAGCTTTTTTTTCTACAACTTTTTTTACCTCTTTTACAAATATTTCTGGAATAACCCAGATATTTGTTTAAGCAGTTGCAACAGGCAGGTTTGGTAAATATAAACAAATGCAAATTAATGGTTATTTGAGACCCTTGGGAAAAAAATATTAAAAGTAACCACTTTACTGAGACATTAACGTCTGCAGGAAAATTCATCTTCCTTATTTGTATAATGCAGAGAGAGGAAAATGCCCCTTGAAAAAAATAGGCGTAGGATCCAGGTTTATCAAGTCTAATTTGCAACTTAAACTTATTCATATAGTTTCAAACTGGCAAATATTTTGCAATGAGACTTGCTTGTTTTCTTGGGTTTAACATCCCACTAACAGTATTTAAGTCATTTGGGGACTTAAGATATAATGCAAAGTGCTTCACTATGAATAACATGCGATAGACAAGTGGTATGATACTACACAAGGTCACATTATCCTGACACTGGGACATCAATACCCTTATATGCTGAGGGCCAAACACAAAAGAGATATATTTTTGCCATCTTTAACTACTTTGGTTAGCTGTAATTTGGGATTGAACCCATGACCTCCTGGTTACTGGGAAAACATTTAAACCACTTGCATGAGTATTTCCAGCAAGAAAAGTTTCCTAAAGGCAAAAGGAAAATGTCATATTTACAACAGAAAGTGGTTTCCCATACACCTATCCAATGTTTACAGACATATTCAAATTAGATTATAAGATTATCCAATGGCAACACTGGGATATCATGTGACCCATGGTTGACCTGGTTTACACAAAATAACATATGGTTTGTTTGTGAGCAGATGAAATTGCCATGAATGGAAATTAATACCTTATCAATGGGTAAAGGCTCAATGTCAAGATCTGTGTCCTTGAAAATAAATACTGTGCTTATAAATATGCCTTTTGTGCTACAAGTATGGCTATTAGGTTCATTAGGAATATTTGAGTATGGTATATAAGTTTGATTCTAAGATCATATTCAAGTCAAGGACCTTTATGATTAAACATGTTTTCCCTGTAAATTCCTAGATCCAGAGAGGGGTTCTGTTTTGCATACAGACTCTACCCACTATAAAAGAAGAGGGTATCAAATTGAGTTTTACTTCAATTTCAGCATTACCATAGCTTAAACCTCATAATTATATAATCGTTTGTTGAAACCGTGCATGAAGGTGCATAAATTGTATCCAGGAAATAATTTGCTAAAACTTATCTAGAATTTGAATGAAGAAAAAAAAACAACCAGAAAACAAGAACTCTCTTTACCCTCCATCCCACCTTGTTTTCATGTTCTCGGGCATACCTGATGAGAGTGATTCCTATATAACCCCTAAATTTTTCACGATGGCATTGTAAAGAGACCTCTTAATAATCTAGTAAAATGCATTAAAATAACTTTATATATCTTCATGGATATACCGCCACCAAAGAAGAGGTAAACTAAGGTTTAAGTGAGATTAGTGGGAGTGATAACTAGTCTACAGAGAGCCTATGGCAATAATGTAATGCGTTGTAAGATTTTATACACCTTTTGCTTTAAAATCTTAGATTTAACCCTTTACCTAAAATAGACCTGTTTTAATGCCTTGGCAAACAGGGCAGACCCAGGTCAGGCTGCTCCTTCATGGAGCTGTCTGATCAGGGTCATACAAATTCCTGTCTGCTTGGCGAAGAAAAATTCAACATTAGCTATAAGATTTGAAATTCAGTACAAAATATTCATTATGTAATGAGGTAAAGAGTTAGAAGTAATCGAATTAAGTCACATATATTTCTTCAGAAATTTAAAACGATTCTAGACGACTCTTCCTTTCACTTTAGATGGTTACTGGTAATGACTGACAAATCTGATTGGTTACTCCTTTTTCAAAACCCCATGAAGATAAACATCAAATATACATGCTTACAGCTATTGAGTAACATATGAATTGAAGTTTGACCATTCCGTTGAAGCAAGTTGTAAGTGATCATGCAGCATTTAAGTGTTAGATTCTGCATCTTACGGTTGTGGGTTTGAACCTACTGGTGGCAAGCCCTAATTAATCACAGGCAGACATAGATGTTAACCTCCTTAGTATCTTTCAAAGAAAATTACTATAACTTCTTAAAACTTGTTTCCCTATTCTTCTCTCTTAAATATATGAAATAAGTAGATTTCTACAAAGAGTCAGACAAATACCCAGTTGTACTTGTATCAGCAGTCACCTGTAACAAGCTGGCAACTTAATTTTGGTGGTCAGCTTTAATATTCCCGAACTGACATTTAACCTTCATTTAGTGCCACCTTAGCTAAGCAGCTACTTTTCTCTAGACTGGCTACTTAAGATATAATGAGGGCTGACCACAAACTATTTTAAGTGCATTATCATATTGAAGCAAAAAGGAGATGGAATAATTCCACGGCCAGTCTTTGATATGTTTTCTTACGAGACAACAAAAGAGAAGACATCCGCCACTGTCAGCTGCAGTTCAAGATGACCACCCCCACCCCCAGCCACTTGGTGTAAGGTTTGTTCACTACTTGACCATGATCAAATGCAAAGCTTAACCAACAAGTGGCTGACTCATGCACTTGGGACCATTTCATACACTGACTAATCCAGACAATTTAATATCATGCAATGTATTAATGCTTGGCTTCTTTGCAAGGAGAGAAAGTGGATTCATTATTGCAATATGGCTCCCTACATCAAACTTAAGCATTATCATTGTCATTATCATCATGTTTTTAAGATGATATCTTAAAGAGGAAATGCTAATTCTTTTACAACTGATAATAAAACTTCTGCTATTAAAATCCTCATCAAGTTTTGTCAATATCTTTGATCGCCCAAATATGGATATAATATCACGGCATCTAAAGCAGATTAGAACATTTTTTTTTTTTTTTTTTTTTTTTTTTTTTTAATCCAAAATACGATCATTAAATTTTATACATTCCAAAATTGACCAGTCCAAATATGCTTTAACAACTCCATTCTGCTTTTAAGAGAAGATATTAAACTGAGTCATATGAACTACTTGCCTTAACTCCTACTTCAAGGGCTGACGCCTAACTATTCCTTCTTCTTTTATTTCTATATACACATAGAACAGTTTTGCAGTAAGCCCTTGATTTGCCAACTGTGAGTGAGACAGGATGCTCATCTCAAAGCTATTGTATTATTAATAAACAAAAGAGGGGGGTTAGCTTAAAAGTTAAAAAGCAGTGCTATACATATACGCTGATATAGGCTGGAAAAAAAATCTAAAATACCTCTACAAGAGCTGGTAATGTATCGAAATAGCTCTCTTCATCTATTGTCAATTTATTTTTCTTGTAGATGATTCTGTAATGTTCCACTTTGTCTTTATAATACACGCTCAACGTGTAATCGCCAGGGAAATGAATACTTTCCCGGACTAAAAACTGGCCGTCAAGACGGGAGGCTAACAAACTTTCGATTTTTTTCGGTCAATCTTGCCATGGAACCATCTACAATATACAACAATGACGTGCAGCATGACAGATAGATATCCAGTTTCTGAATTATGTGTCAGTAACTTGAAATTCCATGCACACAAGAAGCTAACAAGGTAGGCATGTGACATCCTTTAAAGAGAAATTTCCAATGGTGATCAGTCCTTCAAAACGACTGTCCCCTTTAATCTTTGGTTCTGGGAGCAAAAAAAAAAATAAGTAAGTAAATAAACCCTCCCTCTCCATTTCTGGCAAAATAAAATAAAAGAATCACATCCCCCCCCCCCCTTAAAAAATAGGCAAACATTAGCATCCTGATAAGAATTTAATTGGAATTGAGGAATTTTCTTGTTTAAAAGATGTTCAATCAAGTAATACAGACTACTACAAGAAGACAAAGAAGTAAAAAGTAGTCAGAAAACTGAATTTGGACCACTTCACAATTTGGATATTTCCATTTTTGTAAGGAAGTAAAAATGTTTTAAACTACTAATCTGGAAATATTCATTACACATAAGATAAAAAATAACTATCAAATGCCTAAAGCTACAAAGTGTCAAGCATTTAAAATCTGAAAATGCCTCATAATACAGTGCACACATTTTAACTGTCACTGTATACTTGAGACTCACAAATGGTATGGACAATTTTTTTGTGAAAGGAAATATAAATTTGAATTGTCAGGCTTTGTATTCCATGACTCCTAAAAGATGTCTCAAGCCTGCAACTTGTCAAATTAAATAAGTATAACGGATCAGCAGCCCCAGTGGAATTTCTGTACTACTTAAAACTTCACTGAAAAAACAAAAAAACTACAGAAAAATAGGTAAGCAAAAACTAAAGACAAGACAAATGCAAAAGAGGAGTCCCTAAAAGAGAATACAGCACACAATTTAGTGACAAAATCAAACCAAAAAACATCAACAATGCAGTAGTAATACCTCAACAAGCTGGGGTAAATTATCGAAGAAGATTTCCTCATCTATTGTTAATCTATTACTGGTATAAATAATGCGGTAATGCTCCACTTGGCCATAAGAGCATACACTGAGGGTGTAGTCCCCCGGATAGTTAATGCTCTCTCGAACAAGAAACAGTCCATCCTTTCTAGGATGTAAAAGTTTGTCTGCCTTCTGTCTATCTATTTTACCATGGAACCATCTAAAAATTAGAAATCATAATCAAAACATGCATCAAATATGCAAAATAAAATAATGATTCCACTCAAATAATAAATGTATCTTTGTGAAGTGTATTTCTGTGGTGTCTATCAAGTAAGAAAGTATATTTCCTCTGTAGCATAAATTTGCAACTGAATAAAAGTAACAACATATAAATAGAGATGGTTCCTACTCATCATTTTGCTCCATGTATTTGCTCAGCATCTTCCTATATCAAAAACCAAAATGTGAATAATTACTATCTGTAACAACCACCTGTTCATTAGCTAATGTCATCTGCCCACTCAAAATCTTCTTCACTAATAAATTTTAAATCACTTTGCAAATCTCCCCACATTCAACACTAGCCATTGCAAAACCTCTCACATTCAACACTATCCCTGGCAAGCCTTCCACACTCAAAACTATCCACTGCAAAATCTCAAAAAATCAACACAATCCATTGCAAAATCTCACACATTAAATACTTCACCCATTGCAAAATCACACACATTCAACACTTCATCCATTGCAAATTCTCACAATTGCAAAATCTCACACATTCAACAGATCATCCATTGCAAAATCTCACACATTCAACACTATCCCTGGCAAGCCCTATCCATTGCAAAATCTCAAAAAAATCAACACAATCCATTGCAAAATCTCACACATTAAACACTACATTCATTGTAAAATATCACCCATTCAACACTACATCCATTGCAAAATCACACACTTTCAACACCGCATCCATTGCAAAATCTTGCACTTTCAACACTACATTCATTGCAAAATCTCACACCTTCAACATTATCCCTGGCAAATCTCCCAGATGTCAACAAATTCAGTGTTATCTACTGTTCACTCTTATCATTTACATATATTATCATTTAAACAGTAATAAAATCTGGTACATTTACTCATAAAATGGATTTGTTAAAACTTTTCTCTTTAAGAATTGTTTGATGAGTTTGTTTGCATGGCTTTAACACCACTGAAATTATTTCAGTAATCTGGGATATATTACATGGTAGACAAGTGGCATGATACCAAAAGGCATAATACCTCATCATGGCGTAGATGGGTGGCATGATACATTGGAGCACATATGATGTTACCATATCACTGTGCAGGCGAGTGGCATGATACCATATCACAATGTATACAAGTGGCATAATCCCATATCCTATCCTGTCACTGGGACAACCAGTCTTTGATCTACCCTATTGTGCTATGCATCAATCAGGAGATATACCTGAGCCAATTTGACTCACATAAAATTATGTCAATGGCAAGATATTGAACACCCAGGGTTCAGGGGCCAGGCCACTTGTTCTCTAAACAATGAAGAACAATATCAGGCTCAAATATGAGTATCACAAATGAATCCCTTTTGAAACTGTCAATTTTGGTTTTAGTCATGCTTAAGTATAATTTTAAATTTCTGGAACAAGAGGCAAGATACCCCATCTAATTTTTTTTTCATAAAATTGACCATTATATTAAAGATACATCAATATAAAGTAGTTTCAAGTGTTCTCTATCCACTGTATGTTTTGGGTTTTCTTGCATTACTTGCACACAGCAATACCTGCACACACAATATACTTTCCTTGTGGAAAATTTCCTCTTAAATAAAGATCAATTCAAGGGCTTGATACAAAACAATTTTAACAGCTTCTTTATTTGTATGTAGCTACCATACACTGCTTTGCACAAAGCCCTCAAATGCATTTTTTTTTATGGTTTGAATGAGTCAAAGTATATTTCTTCTTTAAAATGTATCTATTTTAAAAATCAATCATGTCTCACAAAACATACAAACACTTTATGCTTTCCAAATAATCTGTTTCACAAAACTCCAAATAATTTGTCTCACAAAATGTACAAACTCAAAGCTCTACCAATAATCTGTCTCACAAAACATACCAACTCAATGTTGTTAATAATCTATCTCACAAAATACCAACTCATGTTTAATCTAAAAACTAACCAATGTTCTCATAATTGTCTCATAAACTACAACTCAAAAAAAAAATCAATGTTTTCCTATCATCTGCCTCAAAAAAACTAACCAACTCTGTACTCTCCCTATAATCTGTCTCATAAAACCTAACTAACTCAATGCTCTCTTAATAATCCATCTCACAAAACCTACCTAATCAACTCTCTCAATAATCAGTCTCACAAAACCTACCTAATCAACTCTCTCAATAATCAGTCTCACAAAACATACCAACCCAATTCTCTTCTTTCTCAAAAACATACATTTCCCTGAGCATAAGAACCCCAAGACAGCGAAAAGATTACTTTGTGGTAATATTGTATTTCATAAGAAATACATCTGCAATGAAATGAACTGAAAGGAAGCTAGCACACTGTACAATATCATACCAAAAAAGCAACACACATTCTTGTAATTTTTACAGAAGAAGTGTAGTCGTGACCACTGGTCATGGGGTATACTACCAACACCTGCCCGGTAGAAAGGCAACCCTGGGACACCAGTAACTAACTGCCCACTGGGATGAGTGCTTATTAAAAGTAACTGAGCTGTACCTTTCACGATTTAAATCATGCACAATTCAATGCAGAATAATGCTAGAACCAGGAAGATCTCATGATCTTAAGAAAACATTTCTAAAGAATTTATGTCAAAATGTGTCACTGTGATTCAAAATTCAAGATAAATTATTTGTAGCTCTATTTGTATAAATTAGAATTTCCTCTTTGTTGGTTAATGTATTTGAGTCTCACTAAGTAAGAAATGCAGAACAAAAGCGGTTATTTATTTTAAAGGAGGGCTTTGTGCGAAACTATGGAAACTACATACAAATATTGAAGCAGTTACAATAGTTTTGCACCAAACCAACAAAATTGTCTGTATATACTACCTGATAATAAATATTTTTCAATAACGCGATATAATTTTTAACAATTTATCATAATTCTATCCATTCATATATCTATAAGAATTGGTTTTTACATAATTATATTTTTGACTTTTTAAAGATTGAAAAAACATTGAATAATAATAATAAATATCAGGGCTGACCCTGGCTGTAAAAATGTTTGCGCCAAAACATTCGCCAAATGAGAAAAATTAGAGCCAAATTTTAGAAGTTGGAGCCAAATTTAATGCAAGTGGTTCCAATATATTTTTGGACAACTTTACTTCCTTTATATACTTGTAAGATATATGTACTTGTTATATTTGAACACATTCAGTCGTTGCACAATATTAATAAGTAAAAAGAAATAAAAAATAATTTTTTCATTCAAATGTCAAAAAAATATGTCATTCAAAAATTAAAAGTATCAATAATAAATTATCGGTAAATCTACGTATTTTCCTGTTTGAATCTAGCTAGGTAAACTGATTAATCAATTTAAATGTTTTAAAAAAACGGTAGTAATGAAACATTGCTAATGTTTTTCGAAAATGGCCGCTATTGTGATGATTGCGCAATTTCATAAACAGTTAACATTAAAATTATTAAGGTAAAACAAAAGTCGGTAGAGAGTGTGACAAACGTAAACAAGTTATAAGCTGCCAATACCATCCGAGTATTCCACATCTTTGTATAATTAGGAAGCCTTAGAATGCGCGTTGATTGGATAATCCCACCGCAGGTGCTGGTTACTTTTATTAGTATACAGTGAAGAGCGACCTGTATTTTTGTGCATTACGGAACTTAAACTACATCAGTTCTATAACTGATTTCTTCTTCGTATGCGCCAAACACATTCGCCAATTAGAAAAATCTTGCGCCAGTTTTATAATTTTGTCGCATTTTGGCGCCTTTGGTGACCGACAGCGTGAGCCCTGAATATTATTATAGTTAACAAAAAAAAAAAAAAATGCAGACACTCATCCAGATGGGCAATTGTCCTGATACTCACTGGGCATGTTGTGGTAAACCTATTAACAATGGCAGTTCGACAAGACAGACAAGCATGCTTGCAAGGCCAACACACACACACACACCATACTGTCAGTTTAGGAACACTCGGGGTGAAATAATAACTACAGCATCCAATAAAATTGCACTGTGCTTTGGAACAAACCAAAAATTGGACCTAAAATAGTTATCTCACAAAATAAGGACATTTGAGAAACACCATCTTATTTTCAGACTTTTTGTAAGATATTCTATTTCATACAGATGAAAGAAAAGGCAAAATAAGGCAAAAAAACAACAACAAAAACCAACCCTTAAATCTTATATTACTGAATTAGAAAAATATTAAATAGAAGACAACAGAAAATACAAATAACTACTTCTAAAATAAAGAAAAAAATATGTAAAAAAAAAAAAAAAAAGTAAAAAAAAAAAAAAAAAAAGCATTAGTTTTTCATTAATGCAGTTATCCTCTTTTTTTAAAAAAATCTTTATCAATCCAGTTTAATTTCTGACCTTATTTTGTGAGAAGTTTTGCAAGAACAACACAGGACAATATGCATGGAGCTCCCACAACACAATTCACTAACAACACCAACAAGCATTCTAATTCAGTTCATTCATCTTTTTTGAAATTCGGTTATAATTCTTTTTATTATCTCCCCTGTGGGATAGACGAAGCGTCCAGTCACATGACCATACCTCAACTAATGAAACAAGATTATCAAATGTGCATTCTCCTCCATCCACTTCCAGCTGATTCTTGCGTGTCAGGATTCTGTAATGATCTACGCGATTTTCACAAGAAACAGACAGTGTGAAATCGCCATGAAAATGGACGCTATCGCGGATAAGAAAGACGCCATCATCCTTCCCTCGTAACAGTTCCTCGGCCTCTTGTCGTGTGATGGCACCATGATGCCAGCTACAAACATGGCAGAAACCGTAAAAATATATATGTCAACATATTCATTACTTTCTCTTTCTTTTTTAAACACTATACACCAAACGAAATCATGATCATGACATTTATCTGCCTAACTCTCACATAAAAATTATTCCCTTACTTGGCCTTTTTTTCTGATGACTAAGAAAGGGCTTTGTTACCATTATTTTGGGGATACTCATCTGTTAGTTTTTTGTTTTTTTTGTTGTTTTTTTTTTTTTTCAAAGGGGAGATAATTAGGTAAAAAAGTACCTAAGAGTTATGGCCCTTGATGAGAATATAGTCCTTGTGATAGTGAATGAGTATATGAGGTTTGATGACATATGGTTCAATAGTTTAAAAGTTATGGCCAAGGTAAAAGTTTTTCACAACCACCAAGCCAACGACACCAGAGTGATGACAATACCTCAGTTTACTTTCCTTTGAAAACAGACACACTGAAATGTTTACATTGTATACTAATCCAGTGTTACTTTCTACACCTTTATCAGAGATTGTGTAGGATGTAATTTTGGTTACACTTAGTCACTATTATTACAAGTCCCTGTGGCCAAAACAGGAAACTTTAAAATAACCTGACAGTCTTAACTTAAGAGGGACCCATTTAAGTCCTTGAAAGTTTTATTATCTCTTCATTACGATTATCTATACAATGATAAAATCTCTCAAATTAATTGGATTAATTAAACTCTTTATCTCATAATGACCCATTTGATGTCTTGGCAAACAGAGCAGACCCAGATAAGACACCTCAGGAAGGATCTGTCTGATCAGGGTCTCCTATGTTTGCTCATACAGTATTGTAGCTCATATTTTCCAGTCTGCAAAGAAAAAAAATTGTTTAAATATACCATTTTATGCTAAATTAAACAATATTAATCAAGCTCTAAATTTGTACATGAATATTCATGTTTATATTCAAATAAGCCTGCGGATATGAACTTCCTTCCATGATCAGTTTCCCACTTCCAAGTTTACTGATTACCGATACTGGGTACATTTGCAATAACTAGAAATGTGTCCAGAGGACACAGATGCCCCCACCTGTCACATTTTCCAAAACAAAGGCCAACACCCAGGAGTGTCATGTCCTGAGTAACATATCAATGAAGTTTAAAGTCTGTAGCACAAATAACTTCAGAGTTACCTGTGTCACTGTTTTGGGATAGACAGACGGACAAAGGCAAATCTATATGCCTCACTTTTTTCTCTTTTTTTTGGGGGGGGGGGGGGGGGGGGGGGGGGAAGATAAAAATACCTAGATGCACAAATTCATGTCCTGAATAATTTATTCATGAAGTTTCAAGTCTGTAGTACAAATACTTTCAGAGTTTCGTGAGTCATAATCATAAAATTCCATATTTAAAAAAAACAACAAAAAAAACAAAGGCCCATAACCAAGGTTTGATAAAAAAATACCCAGGTGCACAAGTTCATGTCCTGAATAATATATCCATGAAGTATCAAGTCTGTAGTAAAAATACTTTCAGAGTTATGGGTGTCACAAAGTTTTGGGACGGATGTACGGACAAAGGCAAATCTATATCCCCCCCCCCCCCATTTTTTGGTGGGAGCATAATGAACAGGAGATACGGGCTAGACAAAGACTATAATGACCAGTCCTGATAGCTATAGTGTCTGTCCCATTAGCCAGAGGTTGGGTTCAATCCTGAGCCACAACATACCCTAGTCTTTAGGTATGGAACTGATAAGTAATGTTCCAATTGTCGCTAGTAGCCGATGATCAGTTTATTGATGAGTGACAATAATCAATTTACATTTAAATTTTATCTGTTCAGCAACATCATAAAATTTTATACCATACCCTGTACATCAATCTGGAATCTCTTGATTTTACCCAGGTTTCTATCGGAAAACCTTTAAATATCCCCTTTTGAACAATAAGGCCCAGAACTAAATATACCCTATTAACTACTCCAGCATTACAAAGCTAAAACTACTTCATGAAATTCATGTAACTGTGTATAATCAAGCACCTTGCTTGACTGAATGTTATTTTTCGTTCAAGCGATAATTAATTGGGAAGTAATCAATTATACCCCCATCCGATTGAAGCGATAATCAATTGTGACAAATATCAACTGATTTCTATCATTAGAACTGATATCCTTGATCCATTGATTGATTCCTTTATCTCATATAGATGTTTTTAATCCTTCAAAAAAACCAATTAAAAAATTTGGTTTCTCATACCATATTGTAGCTTAACCCTTTAACTCATATAGACTCATTTTGATGCAATGGCAAAGAGAGCAGACCCAGATCAGACTGTTCCTATATGAGCTGTCTGATCAGGGTCTCCTCTGTTTGCTGATCATACAATATTGTAGCTCAGATTTTACACAGTCATCTGTGGCAAAGAAAATTCAATACATAATTTCATAAGCAATTAAAGATCAGTCAATTGATATTCATGAAGTCATGTGTACATGAATATTCATATGGTAAAGGGTTATCATGCTTCTTATCTACAGTGTGATATCACAGTGAGGCAGCACTACATCTGTCTCATGTAAGCAAAGGCCCCTAAATGACAGAAATACTGTAGGTGGATATTAAACCCAAACATATAAGCAACTGTAGGAAAAACAATCTCAATACTGAAGCCTTTCAGTAACAATTGAAGAAGGAAGTCAGTTAAAATGACCATGAAACAAAGGGTACATGCACAATCCCACAGCTATCTTCCCCTTCTCCAAACCCTTCCCCCCATAAATATATATGAGTGCTGCCTTGTATGCTATCTGCTTTATCTCCTTCAAATCTCAAGCTGTTCTGTAATGACTGATTAGAGAATGTTCACACTATACTTAAGCAGGAAGTAGGATAACCAAGTCCAATGATTCTCCAATTTGTGTTCAACCTGCTTTTCATCTACAGGTTTTTCATTAACTGACATGCACTCTAGCCTGCTAATAAAATCTTCAGCTAATATTATAGTAGAGAATCTGCAAGGCCAATATGTAAAGGTTCAAAAGGTATAAGCTTGTTCTGTCTTTTCAGAAATATTTGAACGGTGTGTAGTAATAGAGCTGACTTAATATTTGCCTGGTCTATCTGGGAGATTGAGGGAGAATATTTGCCTGGTCTATCCAGGAGATGAGGGAATATTTGCCTGGTTTATTGGGGGAGATGGCTGAATATTTGCCTGGTCTATCCGGGAGATGAGTGAATATTTGCCTGGTCTATCTGGGAGAAGAGTGAATATTTGCCTGGTTTATTGGGGAGATGGCTGAATAATTGCACGGTCTATCTGGTTGCTTGGGTTTAACATCCCACTAACAGTAGTTAGTCATTGAGCTCTGTCTATACAAGACTAATAAAGTTCTGATACTGCAATATAACACCCTAGACAAGATACATGAAACCACAAATAACACCATAGACAAGTGATTTATACCAAAATATAACACCATAGACAAGTGACATGATACCATAGATAAGTGATTTATACCAAAATATAACACCATAGACAAGTGACATGATACCATAGACAAGTGATTTATACCAAAATATAACACCATAGACAAGTCACATGATACCATTGATAAGTGATTTATACCAAAATATAACACCATAGACAAGTGACATGATACCATAGACAAGTGATTTATACCAAAATATAACACCATAGACAAGTGACATGATACCATAGACAAGTGATTTATACCAAATATAACACCATAGACAAGTGACATGATACCATAGACAAGTGATTTATACCAAAATATAACACCATAGACAAGTCACATGATAAAAAAAAAAAAAAAACATCACTATACCATAGATAAGTGAAATGATTCCATACTATAACACCCTAAGACAAGTAGCATGTTTCTACAATAGAATACCATAGACAAATGACATAATACCACAATATATTAACACCCTAGATAAGTGACATGATACCATTCTCAGTCCCATTATCCTGACATCACACCAATCAACCCTGTAAGTTACCTTAATATGCAGAGCACCAAGCACAAGGGAGATAATCAGAACAGTACCATTTTAACAACTTTTGTTTCAGTCATTTCACAACCCATTACTTGACAACTGCCTAACCACAGGCTCTCTGTAACTCCTTATTCAGAATCCTGGACACCAATATTTGGAGAAAAGGACTCCAGTTTCTTATTTACCCTATACAAATATATGGGAGGACTTGCAAGTTCTTAGAGTATTCTTGAAAAGGACTCCAGTTTTTAGGATCTTTGTAAGAACCCTGTCTAACCACTTAATTGGCAGAAGAGACTGCAGGTAAACCACTAAGCATTCTTGCAGTGAACCTTTACTATCACTTGGCATGAAAATGCTCCTAAATGAATTATATATGCCTTGAAAATAGAAGCTGTGCTTAATCTCTTTCTCTTCTGTCCTACAACCCTACTCCTCCATTCAGTCAGTGTTCTCAAATCAAATTCCCCAATACTTCCTTAACTAAAATCCTTCCTGAAATATATAACCCCCCTCCCATTGTTATGCAAGGAAAAAAATTAGGGGGTATTTTGTAAAAACTTGGAAGTCCTGGAAAACATTATACAACAAATGTATATTATTCAATCTCACACACTTAATTAGATATCTCATACTGTTCTCATCTTTTCCCTATTTCCTGTTTCTAGAATAGATGTGAATGAACAGGATTTCCCATGAATACATAAGGAATTTAAGATGAAAAGGGCGTATAAAGAAAACAAAACAAAACAAGAGGGCCAAGATGGTCCTTGATCGCTCACCTGAGAAAGATGATTGCTCAAGAAATAAAGATGCTAGAGTGTAAAAGTGAAATCTGGCTTTTTTTATGGTGGAAAGGGCATAACTCCTAAATTAACTTGTCAATATCAGTTATAATTGAACCCGATTGCGAAATTATGGGCATAAACATTGTCTTAACCCTTTCCCTCATATAGATTCATTTTGACGCACTCAATAGGTACCACATAAAGCCTGATCTGCAAAAAAACACAGTTAAACCTTACCAAATTTAATTGTAAAATTCTCATTACCAGACCACTGAGGAGCAGCGAACAGTATAAAACCTGATCAATTGCGAGTTACTCGCAGGCTGATCTGGTTTTATGCTGTTCGCATAGGTCTTTTCATGGTTACTTTATGAGGGAAAGGGTTAAAGTTTAAAAAAGATTGCTAAAAAAATGAAGATGCTAGAGTGTAATTAAAGTGAAATCTGGCATTTTTTTATATTTAAAGGGGCATAACTCCGGACCTAATCAACAGATCTCAGCTTTAATCGAACTCAATCGAGATATTATGGTCATAAGCATTGCCATAAAGTTTGAAGATGATTTCTCAGAAAATGAAGATGCTAGAGTGTAAACAAAGTGAAATCTGGCATTTTTTTTATATCAAAAGGGGCTTAACTCCTGACCTAATTGACGGATCTTAGCCATAATCGAACTCAATCAAGACCTTATGGTCGTAAGCATTGCCATAAAGTTTGAGAATGATTGATCAAAAGATGCAGATGCTAGAGTGTAAACAAAGTGAAATCTTGCATTTTTTGAATATTAAAAGGGGCATAACTCTTGACCTAATTGACAGATCTTAGCCATAATCGAACTCAATCGAGACCTTATGGTCATAAGCATTGCCATAAAGTTTGAAGATGATTGCTCAAAAGATGCAGATGCTAGAGTGTAAACAACGTGAAATATGGCATTTTTTATATATTAAAAGGGGCATAACTCCTGACCTAATTGACTGATCTCGGCCATAATTGAACTCAATCGAGACATTATGGTCATAAACATGGTCTTAAAGTTTGAAGATGATTGCTCAAGAAATAAAGGTGACAGAGTGTAAACACTAAAACTTGTTGATGCCGCACGACGGACGCTCACGGGATCACAATAGCTCACCCTGAGCTTTGCTCAGGTGAGCTAACAAAAATCAAGAGGACCAAGTTGGCCCAGAAGACACTCAACTGGGAAATATTGTCTTACTTGCCTGCACAAGTTATTATATCATAGAATAATTGTACTGAATACAGAAATACAGCAAGCTCATTTTGATTCCACAAACCAAACAGTAATGTGATCAAAATTTGAAGGTTGAAGCATAAAAATTTCTAAGAAATATTAAAACAGCCATAACTCCTGACCTAGCTGGCTTCTAGTCGTCATAATCAAACTTGGCAGAGGGAATAAAACTGTTGGCATTGTCATGAAGTTTGAAGATGCTAGAGTGAAAACAATTAACAAGATACATGTATAAGGCAAAGATGCTAGAGTGAAAACAATTAACAAGATATAAGGCATTCAATAATATTTAAAAGGTCATAGCTTCTGACCCGATTGATCAGACCTATTAAATATGGCAATAAGCATTGTCAAAAAAGATCTATATCAGCCATAATCAAACCTGGCCGAGAGATTATGGCAATAAACATTAAACATTGTCATAAAGTTTGATGATGATTGCTTCAGAAATAAAGATACTAGAGTGCAAACAAAGTGAAATCTTGCAATTTTATAATATCAAAAGGGTCATAACTCTTGACCCAATTGACCTATAGCAGCCATTATCGTTATTGGCTAAGAGATTATGTCACTAATCATTGTCACAAACTTTGAAGATGACTACTTCAGAAACTAGAGTGTTCTCTGAAACAGGTATGTCACCTGCTGAAATGTGATGGAAAAAATGTAACGGACAGACAATGAAAAGGGATCCTTATGTGTCACCTGCTTACGCAGTGAATAGATGCTACGTAACGAGTGAAACTGTATTTTTTAATATTAAGAAGGCTATATCCGGACCTAATTTGGAGATAACAGCCATAATAAAACTTGGCTGAGAGATTATGGCCATTTATATTGTCATAGAGAGATTATGGCCATTTATATTGTCATAGAGAGATTATGGCCATTTATATTGTCATAGAGAGATTATGGCCATTTAAATTGTCATAAAGTTTGAAGATGATTGCCTCAGAAATAAAGCTACTAAAGCGCAAACTAACTGTGGACGAATTGTACATGAATATTCATGAGGTAAAGGGTTAAAAAGACTTATAGTAATGAATGTGGTGTCATAAAAACATTGTTCCTTTACATATCCTTTGTATCATCACATGACATGAAATTATATCAAAATGTGTGTAAAACTATGTTAACTACATATACAGTAGCAGTAGTTACAGCAATTTTACACCAAGACCTTAAATTTCAATTATGACACAGGAAGTTAAAATGTCTCAGCTAGCAAAAATGTATAACATTGATAACATGTTGTTTTTCTTCAAATGTTTCTTCAGTACAGATAACTGAAGTTAGAGTCCATCCATATACATCTTTAAAGGCTGCACAGGAAAACAGTCCTTTACCTGAAACTTTTACAGGACTCTAAATTTGGAGTTAGTGAGTAAATGCAGCACACTGTGATACATACACTTGTATACCATGTCATTATAAGGTATCATGTACAAAAATGCTCACTTAAATCTCAGCAGACCTACAAGGGTGCATTGCAGAACCAAAACATTCCAAAATGCTTCAAAGCTTGTTTAAATATTTTCAGAGTAAAAAGCTCTGAATATGTTTCAGCTACGCAATGCAACCGGGGTCTCACAAGTTAGAATGTCCTCGTAAAATTTTGCTCATCTGGTAGGCATGTAAAGCAAAAAAAACTTACGGCATGGCATGGAGGGAGACCTCCTTCCGTTTCTGTACATAGGTTGCAGGTATCATGCCTTCTTCTCCATTTTTATTTCTTGCTTTATACCAGTTTATATCCTGAAAAAAAAAGGTGGTGAAAATATGAATGTTTTTTTTTTTTTGTTCAGCAGGAGTACAAGAACTGTGTGGAAATTAGAATTCTGCCTCTTGAAAAGACCATCTTAACATCAATAGTTGGTTACTGGTTTTATTAGACAGTAACAAATAGACATGTTCATAGAAATAAATTTATATCATACAATAAAGATTAAAGAAAATCTGCAGTTTAAACATAGCTGTTGAATGGTCAAGTTTGTTTTTTGTACTTTGATGAAAATGTTTGGTGCCAATTTACTTTTTAATGTCCGACTTTTGCAGTTGGGTGAATTTTGCATTTTTCTTTTCAATACTCTATCTAAAAGTATCTTGCAGTCAAACATTTAAAAATTCAAAGCAATTAATTATGAACTTGTAATAATTGCCTATTAAACTTTCAATTATTTAACTATGGTAGATTATGGTTGGTCATCCATGCAGACAACAAGTAATGCTGTCTGTTACCTAACCCTGTTTTCAAGTATCATTCAGCATATGTCTATCAATCAGTGAAAGGGGGTGGAGCAATTGTTATTCAATTTGCATATAGATCTACAAAACATTACACAGACTACTAATAAGCACCACTGGGGTCATTGCCTGTCAAAGCATTACCATCGACTATTTGCTTACGAAATACGGTTCTAACCAGTTTTGACAGGAGATTATGAAAATGGTTGGTCCAGAAAACACATGCATGCAAGGTGATTTTGAGGAATTTTCAAAATGTCCTGGGTCAAATTCTGTGACGTATATTGGGATTTTCCAGACATATAATACATCTACGTCTGCTTACAGAAACCCCTGATCAGCATTAAATCTTAATTAGCTTCAAATATAAAGACATCAAATCTAAATCAATATTAAGTCTTAATAAGCATTAAATATGAAGAGGTCAACAAATATATCAAATATTAGGACATCAAATTTTATACAACATCAAATAAGTACTGTAAACAATTTCAAAATGAAATTAAGAGCATTAAAACATGACTGTAATCACTTACTTGTCCAGTCCAAGTATGGACAAATTACGCCCGAAACTGTCAAGATATGTCAGACTAATGAGCATTTCAAATACAGCAGATAAGCCAGGTAATGTTGAACAGATTTTGTAGTTAATTTAACTTCCTGAAACACTGTAACTGATATTGTCTGCCAAGCATGATTAACCTTATTTTTCTGCACCTTTTTCTTCCTTATGAAAGGTGCAAATATTTCCTCTTATCTCTTCATGATAAAAACATACTGAGAGAGTATAAAGGACTGGTAAACTTAATGCATGATTTATATATATATTCAATATTTATTACTTGGTTGGTTGGTTAATTCTACCAAGGCAGTACAGAGGACTGTTGTTTCCCAATGTAAACCCATGCCAATGTTAACCTATGATCTATACATATGATCTATATATTTGCAAATAAATAATCACCAATAAGGTGATTTTTTTTTTCAACCAGCTCCTGCAGCTGAGAGGTCAGAATATTTGTGTCAATAGAAGGAAGAACTGAGTTTGATCCCTTGCCACAACATACCTAAAGTTCTAAACAAAACAAGAAACTCATTGAATGACATATTAAAAACCAGATTTTCAAGTGTCATCCCTGGCTACAAGACTACCATTTATTTCCAACCCTGTCGTAAAAGCAAACTTACAACATATTTGCATCATCCTTTTTCAAACAAGAGGGCCAAGATGGCCCTAGATTGCTCACCCGAGAAAAGTATCATTCCTTGCCTGTACAAAACAGATTGCTTTAGAATTAAGATGATGAGGTGAAACAATGTTCAGGAATTTTCTGACCCCATCCACAAAAGATATCATCATGACAAACAGTTTGAGGATGATTAGACCAATAATGTTGCCCTCAGAGTATAAACAAAATTTTTCTAAGATTTGACCTACTGACCTACATTTCTGTCCAGCCCCACCCATTTTCAAACTGGTTCGAGATATCATCATGACAAACAATCTGACCAAGTTTGAGGAGGATTGCATCAAAACTGTGGCCTTTAGTGTGTAAACAAGATTTTTTTAAGATTTGACCTATTGACCTACTTTTGGTCCCCCGCCCATTTTCGAAGGTTCAGATATCATCAAGGCAAACATTCTGGCCAAGTTTGAGGAAGATTGGATTAAAATTGTAGCCTCTAGTGAGTAAACAAGATTTTTCTAAGATTTGACCTACTGACCTACTTTTTCATCCAACCTGACCCATTTTCGAAAGGGTTCAAGATATCATCAAGACAAACATTCTGACCAAGTTTCAGGAAGATTGGATCAAAATTGTGGCCTCTAATGTGTAAAACAAGATTTTTCTAAGATTTGACCTACTGACCTCCTTTTGGATCCAACCTGACTCATTATCAAAAGGGTTCAAGATATCATGAAGGCAAACATTCTGACCAAGTTTGAGGAAGATTGGATCAAAATTGTGGCCTCTAGTGTGTAAACAATATTTTTCTAAGATTTGACCTACTGACCTACTTTTTGATCCAACCTGACCCATTTTCAAAAGCGTTCAAGATATCATCAAGACTAACATTCTGACCAAGTTTGAGAAAGATTGGATCAAAATTGTGGCCTCTAGTGTGTAAACAAGATTTTTCTAAGATTTGACCTACTGACCTACTTTTTGATCCAACCTGACCCATTTTCGAAAGGGTTCAAGATATCATCAAGACAAACATTCTGACCAAGTTTGAGGAAGATTGGATCAAAATTGTGGCCTCTAGTGTGTAAACATCAAAATTGTTGACGGACGACGGACAATCAAGTATCCCAAAAGCTCACCCTGAGCTATGCTCAGGTGAGCTAAAAAAACCAATAATCTAATAACCTTGACCTGTTGAACCTGATAATTGACCCTTATCTTCCTCCCAAAATAAGATATCTATCTATTGCATCATACCTCACTCTGAAAAGAAGTTATTTGACAGAAACAAAAAGTATATTTTTAGTAATAGTGACCTTCACATTGACCCTATTAACCTGAAAATCAATCCCAATTTTCCTCTCCCTTAAAGTATCAACCTACCATGTATGAAAACTGTATTTCTTTTCTAACATAAAATATTTGACCTGCTTGATGCCAATCTGCTTGCCCAGTGACATACCTCATTCTAATAATCAGGGTTTTCTTTGAAAATACCAAATAATTATGTTCAAACAAATATACTCCCCCCCCCCCCCCAAAATAATACCAAAATGGCAAATATCCTCAATAATTTACCAAAACATCTACCGAAATCAAAATTGTTCCAAAGTCCCAGTCCACCAAAATAACATACCCAACATATGAAATAGTCTTAAATTTTCCATAATCCTACAGTACAATATCCAAAGTTCTCAAAAACTTGCATTATTATTACTATGTCTTGCTAAAGCAGTTCCAGGAAAGATTGGCCTGGTCTCATGATAATCTGACTTGTATGAAGCAGCAATACAGCCCTGTATCTGTCTCATGTAGGCAAACACTATTGTAGAATCACCAATTTTCGTGGGGGACTAATTTTCATTGATTTCGTGGATGACTTTACCCACGAATATTTATCCGCTTGAAAACTGTTTATTTCATTTCATAGACCCCATGTTTTCTGGAACAGGGTTGCACGAATATATATACCAATGAAATTGGTTTTATCACAGATTCCACTACATTTAATGTCAACAAAATTTAATGATTTTACAGTAAAATACTGATAGAAACGATGTGTGTGCACGCATACCTTAAACTAAGCAAATAATTCTTGCTTCTTAAGCTGTATAAAACTGAGTAAAAACCACAGAATAGGCTGTTTGCAAATAGATCCTTTCTTAATTACAGATTACTGTACAGGAAAGACACATAAAAACCACTCTGATTGTCATACCAGACAAGAAACACCAACAAAGATAGGGGAAATCCAAAACTTTTAAAATGAAAACTCACTAACTTGTGCCTAATTGGCCATGATTGAGAACTCCTTGTATTCTACTGATAAGCCTACCTGTGAGTGCCATAAATTTTAGCTACTGCCAAGTAAGTGCCATGCACTTCATCACAGCTCTGTATATACAGCCCAAGTTCCTTCTTACTTACTCAAACGAGGAAGTTAATATACCTTCTGGTATTTATTGTTTTCTATGCAGGTTTTCAACTTTTCATCTTGGTTTTTTTGTTTTTATTTTTTGTCAGGGACTAATTCTTGCTGATTTCATAGATGATGATAAATATCTATAATATCAACCCCATGAAAAAAAATTCCTTTTAGATGTCCTCATTTAGTTTTTTATACATGAATTAATGAATATAAACATGTACATGTACTCGCAAAAAGCTATGTAACTAAACTCAACAAAATTAAATGCCAGTGAAATCATTACTATTTTTTTTACTGTTTATACTGAGACTATGTGAACAATGCTGATGTCAATATCATATGATCCCACAATGGGGAAATATCTCTATTATGTGGTTTTTAAAACACTTTACCTAATGAATATTCATGCACACATTTATGATCTTATGAATATTTATGCACTGATTTTAATATTGGTATATGAGCTATTGAAATTTTCTTTGTTATAAACAATGCGTTGAATCCGGACGTTCTGTTTGCCAAATGCATCAAAACATATATAAGAAGTGTAGAGCTGATAAACATAAAAGGAAATTTCTCATAATCACACTTTGACTCCAGTACTATACATAATCACACTGACTCCAATACTATAGTCTTATAATCACACTTAAACTCCAATACTATAGTCTTATAATCACACTTTGACCCATACTATATTCATACACTTTGACCCAATTTAAAGTGGTATACATTAAGCTTTCATTGACCCACTGGAAGCAATCATTTTTCATGACTACCCAAATGCAAAGTACTGGTCAAATCAAGGAATTGTCAAAAGGTACTGGTAAATGGTGAAATTGTGTTAAATGATATAAGTTAAGAATTACATTATTTTAAGTATACCATATAACTCTATTCAAAAGCCATGTATCCCCCACTCATTTTTTTCCATTTTCATAGAGAAAATCAAGCAACCATTTCTATGAATATGTTTCATAAAGGCATCCATCCTTGTATTAAAATAATAAAATTATCATTTAATCCTTATATGCAATAATATCTAAAACACAATACAGTAAAACCTCCCAAAAGCATCGCTTAGCAACAACAATTTTATCTCTCCCCAGTAGTTTTACTTGGGAACCAGATGATACCTCTGTACAGTAACACCTCTAAACAGCAACACTTTACTGTGGCTCCCACCAAATGCTGCTGCTGAGAGGTTCCACTGTATATTCTGTTTCAAAAAATCACTTTTGAGCCTCAGATGTCTTTAAACATGGTTATACTGTATTTAGATTTCCATTCCAAAACTGCCTATTACATTTCACTATATCTTTCAATTTATGGAATGTCATGAAATAAGTAATTTGTGGATCCCCAACAACTAGACTCAGGAACATTTTTCCACTTGAATAACACAGGAGCGGACTTCTATGAGACTTATCCTGCTATCCTTGATATAATCAGCGCCCCCTGGTGGCCCAAACCTCCCTCTCTCTCCCCAGCACTAAAGGCTTACTTGTGTTAAGTCTTTATCAATACTCATCTATGTAAGCCCAATGGATTTGTTTTCCCCATTATCCAGTTTTATGTTTCCAGTAGCATTTTCTGGCTCTGTTTTGCCAATATGGAAATGGGATCTTTACATGGCTTTGTCATCCAATTTAACATTCTCCACGCAGTAAACTTTTCAAAATGTTACTATTTTGGAGTTCACCTTTCCTGAGACAGAATTTCAGTCATACAGTTGTATAGCTATTTAACCCTTTCCCTCATAGAGGACACCATGAAAGGACCTATGCGAACAGCATAAAACCAGATCAGCTTGCGAGTAACTCGCAGACTGATCAGGTTTTATGCTGTTCGCTGCTCCTCAGCCGTCTGGAAATGAGGATTTTGTAATTAAATTTGGTATGGTTTAACTGTGGTTTTCTGCAGATCAGGCTTTATGTGGTACCTATTGAGGGCGTCAAAATGTGTCTATATGAGGGAAAGGGTTAAAATATTGCCAAAAAAGAAGAGTAAAGGAAGAAAAAAAATTTTTAAAGTGACCATGACCCCATCATCCTGAAAATTAATCCAAAGCTTACTCTTCCCATTAGGTATCTACCTACCAAATATAAAGATATACACAATTGTTTGATCATATTTACACTATTGAGAGGTTATTCGGTTTTAAATCTAGGAGAACGGGGGTTGAAAACATAGAACTTTAGTTGGTGTGACTGACGTCACACACAACTAAAAACTATATCTCTATTTTAACAGGAGATATTCCATGGAAACAAATGTTTGACGCCCACCAACCCACCCGCCTAAAGACATACCCCATCTTTATAACAAGGATTTTTGTTGAAAACCTGGTTAAAAATAACAACAATAAAAATATAATGATAAATCAAGTAAATTTGTGTATGCTAAAATAGCTTAAAATCTTAAAGCAGTCTACCTGAATCTGCTGTGTGGGATTGGAATGATTAATAAATTGATGTTATCAAGCTGAGAAATACATTACAAAGACAGAAAGACGGATATATTAAAAAGCAGCCAATCACTGACAGACATACTTAGAGATTAAAACCATTCCCAGGATATCAACATCATGAGACAGAGAAATATACAAACAACAAACATACAAACAATATTAATGAACAGGCAATCTTCAAATCTTGAGGAAGTGGGTAATCCACCAAGGTCAGCTTCTCTCAAAGTCTGAACTGTTGTATATGACACTCCACATGGCAGACTCCCACCTCACAGCTGAGAGATTTGACCTCCAAGTAAAGTGGTTGACCCCGCCCCATTGTTACATGACCTACATTCACAACCCCCCCTTCCTTACTCCTACAGATTACAGCATCCTGCCAGAACAGTGCAAACATCATGAGACATTGCTGGTATTATTTGTATGGTCAGAATAAATTGAACCAATTTCAGGCCTGCTTTTCACAAAACTGAGATTTTCCTCTACTCAAAAAGTTTAAATAATTTCTAAATTTTGAAGAAATAATGACCATTTCAAACAAGAAATTGCAAGAATAATAATTATGCAAATTTTCCTCTAACCACATTAAGTACAGGAGAACTAGATCATGAAAGTTTTAAGCTGTGGAATCTAAAATTGAGATCTGCTTCAAGTCTCAAATTTGAACTAGAGCTCCCCTTTTTTCATCAATATAAAATATAGAAAAGAAAGTTTACATACATGCAATCATAGTATAATCATATACTCTTACAGAAAATGATCATTTATTTCTTCAGTATTTTATATTTGGTTAAAATTTTTTCAGATGAGGAAAATCTCAATATTACATGTTTCAAGAAATGTAGGCCTCATAATGATTTTTCTCTTTAATATGGTGTGAACGTTTACAGGCCTGACCTTGTGATTGACATTCAACATCATCCCACTTATCCTGAAATGAACCAGCGCCACAATCTAAGTACTCCAAAGCCACAGGTGTCTCACCAGCTTTACAATTAGGAATCTTTGAAATGAACTTTGAAAAGAAAAACAGTTGAAGTCCTGAAAGGTTACAATGTTAAGCATTAAAATGTTACAAGTGCCACAATTTTCCTGGAAAATAGTCAAACCCTTCTTTAGTGGTCAGGTCAAAAAAAAAAAGTTCCGTTCTGGTCTCTAGCAAATAAAAAGAGGATTGTAGGTTATAATTGAACCCGATTGTGAAATTATGGGCATAAACATTGTCTTAAAGTTTGAAAAAGATTGCTAAAACAAGAGGGCCAAGATGGCCCTAGATCGCTCACCTGAGAAAAGTATCATTCATTGCCTGTACAAAACAGATTGCTTCAGAATTAAGATGATGAGGTGAAACAATGTTCAGGAATTTTCTGACCCCATCCACAAAAGATATCATCATGACAAACATTCTGCCAAATTTTGAGGATGATTGGACCAAAAATGTTGCCCTCAGAGTATAAACAAGATTTTTCTAAGATTTGACCTACTGACCTACATTTCTATCCAGCCCCACCCATTTTCAAACTGGTTCGAGATATCATCATGACAAACATTTGGAAAATTTTGTGTAAATTTTTGATTTGACCTATTGACCTACTTTTCGGTCCGGCCCTGCCCATTTTCGAAAGGGCTCAAGATATCATCAAGACAAACATTCTGACCATGTTTGAGGAAGATTGGATTAAAATTGTAGCCTCTAGTGTGTAAACAAGATTTCTCTAAGATTTGACCTACTGACCTACTTTTTGATCCAACCTGACCCATTTTCAAAGGGGTTCAAGATATCATCAAGACAAACATTCTGACCAAGTTTGAGGAAGATTGGATCAAAATAGTGGCCTCTAGTGTGTAAACAAGATTTTTCTAAGATTTGACCTACTGACCTACTTTTTGATCCAACCTGACCCATTTTCGAAAGGGTTAAGATTGGATCAAAAGTGTGGCCTCTAGTGTGTAAACATCAAAATTGTTGACGGACGACAAGATTTTTCTAAGATTTGACCTACTGACCTACTTTTTGATCCAACCTGACCCATTTTCGAAAGGGTTCAAGATAGCATCAAGACAAACATTCTGACCAAGTTTGAGGAAGATTGGATTAAAATTGTGGCCTCTAGTGTGTAAACATCAAAATTGTTGATGGACAACGGACGACTGACGACGGACGACGGCCGACGGACAATCAAGTATCCCAAAAGCTCACCCTGAGCTATGCTCAGGTGAGCTAAAAATGAAGATGCTAGAGTGTAATCAAAGTGAAATCTGGCATTTTTTTAAATATTTAAAGGGGCATAACTCCTGACCTAATCAACAGATCTCAGCTTTAATCGAACTCAATCGAGACATTATGGTCATAAGTTTTGCCATAAAGTTTGAAGATGATTGTTCAAAAGATGAAGATGCTAGAGTGTAAACAAAGTGAAATCTGGCATTTTTTTATATCAAAAGGGGCTTAACTCCTGACCGAATTGACCGATCTCAGCCATATCAACTAATCGAGACATTATGGTTATAAGCATTGCCATAAAGTTTGAAGATGATTGCTCAAAAGATGCAGATGCTAGAGTGTAAACAACGTGAAATATGGCATTTTTTGAATATTAAAAGGGGCATAACTCCTGACCTAATTGACGGATCTCAGCCATAATCGAACTCAATCGAGACATTATGGTCATAAGCATTGCCATAAAGTTTGAAGATGATTGCTCAAAAGATGCAGATGCTAGAGTGTAAACAACGTGAAATATGGCATTTTTTGAATATTAAAAGGGGCATAACTTCTGACTTAATTGACGGATCTCAGCCATAATCGAACTCAATCGAAACATTATGGTCATAAACATTGTCTTAAAGTTTGAAGATGATTGCTCAAGAAATAAAGGTGACAGAGTGTAAACACTAAAAATTGTTGACGATGCACGACGGACGCTCACGGGATCACAATAGCTCACCCTGAGCTTTGCTCAGGTGAGCTAAAAATCAGAGAGACCATGTCAGGTGTCAAACCCGTAGCCACTTCAACCACTTGGCCACAGAAGCCCAACCTCAAACAGAAGACTTCTTCACATGAAAATCTGAGATCACATGAAAATCTGAGATCACATGAAAATCTGAAATACACTGCTAGGACTCAAACCTGCAGCAGTTAGTCTGTGACCACTAAAACTACTCTACCTCAGAGGCCCCACCTTAATATATTTATACAGAAACCCTGTGTGTCAGTACTGAGTCAGTCTGTTTACATGTATATCTAACCCTTCAGGCAACTGTAACTGGTCAACTCTCTCAACATATTGCATCACTGTTAACATCTTACATGTGCAGTAATGGATAGACTCCTGTTGCCTTATACGGAGTCTTCATTTGCATATTGATATTTGTACCAGCCATTCAATCAATGATAGCAATTAGTAAAATGTTTGTCATAACATCTGCATAGTGATTAATACATTAAAAATGCCATCAAAAATGTCACAAATTTTGGTAACAGTTTTTAGTTTAATATTTCAGAAAGTATCAACTTTACTGACCCTTTAGCTCATGAGTATACATGTACAAATTTATGACTTGATGAATATCAATTTACTGAAATTTAAATGGTATATGAAACCAAAGATTTTCATTTGATGTGAAGACAGTGTAGAATCTGAACAATTTGTATGAGTAAACAGAGGAGACCCTGATCAGACAGCTCTGTTTGTCAATGTGTCAAAATATGTCTACATGAGGTGAAGGGTTAATTGTGTATTTAATCAAGCAGGTTTCATACTGATGACTTCTCTTCTTTTCCTTTTATTGTTATGGCTACCAATCATTTTCTGATTATTATGGCCAGATTTTAGACCTTGCGGTCAAGGATTTCACACGTGTGGGTCCTGTCTTTTGCTAAAGAGACAGCATCGGAAGAATAGTAGTTGGATACAAGGGAGTCCAGGTGCGCTACCCTAGCTTATTTGCAAAAACAGCCCCTTGGTTCTTTTATGTGCCCAATGTATAGCACCGATACACGGGAGCCAAGTTCCTGGGTAGAACCAGTACTGAGTGCTCAGAGTTCCCACAGCAATCCCAATTTGCCAAGTGCCAGGCAAGAGTGCATCTGGTACCGATTTTGTATGTCTTTGGTTTGACGTGGTCACTGGAGGAAGTGCCCTGGCTGAGATTCGAATCCCAGACCTCCTGAACGCAGAGCGGACACTCAACCACTGAGCTATTGTGCCGGTAATACTTCCAGACTGATCATCAATTTCTGAAGAGTCTATATTTTAGACTCTAAATTCAAGAAGTGCAAATTTTGCAAGCAATATTTAACTCATGTTATAAACATACAAAAGTGTTTTTCTTGGAAGACATGTGTAACATGTAACAAGTGTGATGGAAAAAGTGTGACAGACAGATGGACAGACAATGTACAGCAGGTGACACAATAAGTGACTCAGAATCGCATTTCTTGGTAATTATTGATATAGTTACACAAATTTATAATGCTTTAGTAAATTCATTTACAATGTATTATCATAAGATACTGAAATAAACAATATTGTGAAAGATGAGTCAAAGTCTAGAGAAAATATTAAATAAATTGAAAAATAAAGGCCCTGCTTTATATAATAATAACCCTGCTTCAGACCTTTTCTTATCCATAAAACATTATTCAAATTATTCAATTATCTTTCAAACTGCATCCTGAAGTTACAGAACACAAGGCCAGCATGGGCAAGTGGTAGTAAAACCAGTCTGGTTCTACGATGAGTTAGCAGGGTCACATACTACCAGTGTGCCTCAAGTGAACCAGTCTTGAGCCATTGTAATGTTCCAGTCTGCTGACACAGAGAGTTAATGAGGTCTGTTTGAGACACTGGAAGAAAAATGTTACTTAATTTGATCTGCAAAATGACTGAACTTCCTCTGTATATTAGGCTAAACAGATGTAGAGCTTAATATTACATTAATTATTGTATTTTCTCAAATAAAAGCCCCAACCCTCAACATTTACAACCCTCAACATTTACACCCTGAAATAAAGAAGATGTATATTAAGGTTGTGGGTTTGAAGCCTGTTTCGAGGCAAGAATTTGTCATGACATTCCCAGGCACAAAGTACTGGTCCAATACAGGAACCACCGAGAAAGATTAGTGAAAGTTGTAAGAACTTGTTTCCCACTGAAAGAAATTTCAACTAAAATTCTGCAAAATTGATTTAAATGTTCCACAATGCAATCACCTGTTACAGCAGGGTTTCAGAATCTACTAAGTTTGTTTATTGGGTTTGGAGATTATGTCTACTAAGAAACTGTGCCCATGCCACACTGCAGTATCATGCC
>CM037780.1:60447160-60497160 GCA_021229015.1 Solen grandis | reverse complement strand
GTAGACATGTGGCATGATACCACACCCAGTCCCATATCCTGACACTTGGCCAGCCAGTCCTGGAACTTCCCTTTTATGTTGAGTGCCATGCAATTGGGCTATATCAGTACCATTTTTTATAACTTTGGTACGTCACAGCCAGGGATTATACCCTCAACCTCCCATGAGTGTGGTCTATAACATGATACTTAAGTGTGGCAGCACTATATCTGTCTCAAGCACATACTGTCTAAATACTGGGATGTAAAAGTTTAGCTTAAATCCAATATTTTTTTTAATTAAAATGTAAAGAGTTCCCTTCTCCCTCTAATTTAGGAAAAATATGGTATGTCTAACAGTTTATATGCAGACAAGAAATAAAGAGAAGTATTTTTAGATAAGAAGCAGAACAATACAGTCCTTCCTTGCAGGATCTGATTCAATTAAGATTAAGTACTTGTTTGATTTAGTTATCATCTTGGGGAAAAACATGAACGGATAACTTTTTTAAAATGTGCAATATACAAAGTGACATTTAGCTATTTGATAACTATTGATATTCAGACCACTTACATCTACTGTATTTTAGGGCAGTCCCACACTATTCACAAAAACGCCCAAGAACATTTTTTTGTAAAACTTACAAAGACTGCAAATAAGCTTTAACCCTTTCCCTCATATCGACTCATTTTGACACATTCAATAGGTATCACATAAAGCCTGATCTGTAGAAAACCACAGTTAAACCTTACCAAATTTAATTACAATATCCTTATTTTCAGACCACTGAGGAGCAGCAAACAGCATAAAACCTGATCAGCCTGCGAGTTACTCGCAGGCTGATCTGGTTTTATGCTGTTCGCATAGGTCTTTTCATGGTTTCCTCTATGAGGGAAAGGGTTAATTGCCTGTATTTTATCTGTATGCATTAGTAATTGTTTATATTTTATGGAATTTATCACACGTGATACAAATATTCTCCTCTTAATCAATTATTTGAAGAGAAAAAGATTTCATAATATCAAGCTCTTGTAATCTTTTCAAAATAGAATTCAAAGAAAGTCAAAAATAATAAAAGTACAATCTCAGACACACACACTTATATATCGATCCCAACTCCATAAAGAATGTTGAGTTGGAGAATGAAAATCATTATTGTTCCATATCTATCATACCTGCTTCTTAATCTGTAGTTACCATAGTTTTGCAACAGGCTCTAGTACTCTGGTTTTTATTTTTGAGAATGTTTTGATAATATGGCCTCAAGGTCCATGCGCCTCATAACCTGAACCTTTTCCTCCTATTTCGGAGGTGTGGTATGGATCATACCCAGGTGCTTACATCAGCATGTCCTCATATATAAACAAAGAAATCATGCTGCAAATACCAAACAGGGACATAGGGCACTGTGGTCCAGTAGTGCAGATCTGATGGTTTGAGTCCAGCATATTTCAATGCCTTCCCAGGCACAAAATACAGGTCTAACCCAGAAACATGAGAATGGGATTAATATAGGTAGTAAGAAATTGTTTCCTAATCAACATAAGTTAAAAAAAAAAAAGAGGCAAACCTCCTTTAAGACAGCTGGAAGGCTTCTTTTGCATGAAAAATCTGCATGACAAGACTAGGTCTCAAACCCACAGAGTAGGGGGGCTATATGATAGCAAGGTATTACAATCAAAACCACTCAAGCATAATAAAGAAGACCTGCCTCAGGAAGCTTCACACCAGGCTAAAGAGGTTTTATATTGTTTCCCTTCTCCTCAGAACCTATGAGAGAAGGAACAAGACCTGATGCTATTATAGGTGGTGTTTTTAGACTTTTTTTTATCAAAAGTATTTTAAATGTATTAAACAGTCACAGGGTCAAGGTCACAAGGTCAACTGCATAATGTAAATGTCCATCCACTTCAGTAACTGTCCAAATATTGAAGCAATCCATGGAAGGACATCGATAAAGAGGTTAAAAAATATTTTAAAAAAAAGAAAAAAGGTTAACACCTGAAGCCGTATGGATATCATAAATATAAATGGCAGAGTTAAAAAAACCTGTCCAAAAATTCCCGAAAGCCTTTCACAGCGAAAACTCCCTTACAATTTGATCTTGATTTCCATCAATGATAACAGTACCATGAAGGATTTAGCCACAGTGAAGATTTAGCTTAATCCAAACAATATTAGCATACATGTACATCAAAAGAAAACTCGCAAGACTTAATTAACCTGTAAGATGCCATGTACAGCCAATTAAACACCATATGGATAACCAGACAAGTCAAGATATGAACATCGAGTAAAATGTATATTTATGAGGAAAAAAGCTCTTAATGAATAAATCAAGTAAGTTTATAAATTGCTAATAAAATTTGTGTCTACCAATTAACTTATATACAGTAAAATTTCTGGATGAAACATAAAATATTATTTCTGGATGAAACATAAAATATTATATGTAAGAGAGAGCCATCCCCCAAATACACCCACTTATAACCTACAATGAGACTTGTCCAAAGTATGGTAGTCAATTTAAACAGAGCCTGGTAAGAGATGCTGCTGCCGCTGATGATGAGAATAAATGCTATTATGTGATGATAAATACATGCTGAAAATTTTTTTCTCAAATCTCTCCTCTGTATCAGCTTTCTTTAAGTATATTTAGACAAAAAAATTCAATCCTTTCTCTTTATATTTATGCTGTTATCATAGCCTATTACAAATCTACAAAGAAAAATACAATTATGATATTAGAACTGAAGTTAATGATATATGGCACTATAATTTTCAAGACCAAGCACCAAGGACCTTGGCAGTGTGTTAACCCCTTATATGCTTTAACTTCATAAAGACTGGCAAACAGAGCAAACGAAGAAGCTGTCTGATCAGGATCCCCTCTGTTTGCTCATATGATATTGTAGCTCAGTTTCTAAACATTCATTGATTTCATATAGTCCAGGGATGGGAATTAACGGGTGAATCCCCTGAATCCCAAAGGGCCTCCGTGGACGAGAGGGTAAAGTCGCAGACTTTAACACTCACTCAGCCCCTCACCGCGTGGGTTCGAATCAAGGCAGGGTCATTCAAATTTTCATGTGAGGAAGCCTTCCAGCTGGCTTGCAGTAGGACGGTGATTCTACCTGGATGCCTCCATGCATTCAGGGTCTTCCTCCACCTGTAATTAGCTGGACGTCGCTATATGACTGAAATACTGTCAAAGCGACGGTAAACTCAAATAGTCAAGTCTGAATCCCAAAAGCTAGTAGCCCACTCGGGCAACCAGACCAAAAAAGTTAATTTCTATCCCTGATATACCATTTTAATTTCAATCCAATAATATTCATTAACTTTTAAGTCATATATTATTTGTACATGAATATTCATGAAGGGTTAATATATAAAGTTCAATCAGATACTAAACCACTAAACAGACAGCAAAGGACATAACATCCAGTGCAACGTTCCACTGTTATTTTTCTAGAGTTTTCTGTTCTGTTTCTGCATCAGTAGTTCAATTATTCAGGGACATTGAGCTTATTACAGATGAAAAGAGATCACTAAGGCACAGGACATCCATCTTCTTATAAAAACTCCAAGAGACTAAACAATGACTCGAACCCACATGTGTGATGAGCTGTTTAACAGTACATCAACAACTATAACCACTCCACCTCAGAGACCCCAATACACAGTAACGGTGTGAATGGAGGCAGAGAGAGTGACTGGAACAACTGTCTATCCTGGCACTAGCAGGCGCATCATCAAACTGTGGAGGAAATGTTTACCTAACATGCCCAACTGACGGGGTCACCTGTTTTCTGTATTGGAACTTTACATAAACAGCTGTACCTGGGCTAAACATTGTTGAACCTCTAGCAGGAGGCTGGGGGGAATAAAAAACATATATCTGGCACCAAACTTCCAATACTTTACATCCTGATGCTAATTCGTTAAGGGCCTACACTGGGTGTTTTCTGGCTGTATCAAACTTGGGGCAGATACAGGGTACCATCCTGATTCCTTCAGCCCTTTTTAATGTAGAAATAAACAGTCAGGCCTTTCTTTCAGGTGATGAATGGGGCCTTAATACTGTTTTTTAGCATGGCAATTTTTTTTTTTCATAATACCATTTAAAGTTCAGTTAATTAATATTCATTGAGTAACATGAATATTCATGAGATTAAAGGATTAGACAATGGATTATGGGTCCTATGGATTTAAGATTATGTCGAGGCTCCAATCATCTCACATGGATGTCTCCGTTGTATTAAATCTTAAAGAGTTAGGTAAGGCTGTGAATGAAAGAATAATTAGGTTGGACTTTATTTATAAATAAATCATCACTTCAATTGGAAAATAATCAACAAGAAATTTACTATAAAGAGTTTAAAATTTAAGAATTAACATTGTAATGGTTGAATGTTTTTTCTCATTAGGATACAGATGTACTGTTCAGTGCATTGATCAAATAGGAACTCCTTTATATCTGTGTATATCTTTAGTTGTATCAAGTAATCAATATCTTGTCTTTAGCCATCAATACTGACAATGAATTTGAATGTATCACACAAGGCACACCCATCATTTACATGTGCAGAATTTGGCCCATTGCCAAGAGCATGATTGGTTTTTAAGTCCCATCATTGGGATTTTGAGTCATTTGGAAAATCTGTCAAAATCAACAGATCATAGTGCAGTACCACAGGCCATATACAAGTCAAGCAGCATGATACAGGCCTTTTAATGCCTATTCTGGGACTGATATTTGGCCCCATGCCCCTTTAAAAAAAAATGTATATTTTATTCCCAAATTCAATCTTAAAATTCCCCTGACAAAAAGTATTTTCATTTTTAAAAAATGACTATTTATTGGTAACAGCGTTCGTAAATGAGTGGCTGCAGTTTGAGACTGTATCCGCAGTTTAAACATATTACTATGGTGTTTCAGAATAATTATTGTGTTTTTTTAAATGTTTTCTTCATAAGTAAAATTTCCCCTGATTGTCATATTCTCCCCTCCTGAAGACCCGCCACCTTTCCCCAAAACACTCAAAAAAGGCACATTTAGAAACATTATCCCAAGCTCTGTCCAACCAGTCCAGGAACTATCTTTCATAATTGAGTACCAAGGCAGAAGCAAATATTACTAGAGTCAATCTGAAAGACTGTTTTTACTAGGGTTGGATAATGTTAGAGTCAAAACTATACAATGAAATATTAAAAACAAATTCATTTCCAAAACAAGAATTTCATATATCGGCCATTCAACAACAGAAGGTCTTATCAACCTCCTTTTTATATAATGCTGATGAGCCTTCCTGGCTTTTAATGGACCAAGTAATGGGAATGTAAGGTTTCCAAAAGTGATCTCAGATCTCTGTTTTTCAGTAAAGTGATTCTGCAGAAAAGCTGAGTTTTTTGTTAAAAAACAAAAGTAATTAAATTCTAATATATATCCATACGGTACTTTCATTGAATTACAAAATCTAAATTATGGTACCTGTAATTTTTTCAATTAGTTTGTAGCTGTAATTTATTTATCAATGGGATCTTAAAGTACTGTCATGATACTGCAGTGTGGCAGCACTATATCTGTCACAAGTCTCCAAATGACTGAAATACTGTTCGTGAGACGTTAAACCCAACAAACCAACTTTAAAGTTCTGATTATACTATAACACGTATCCTTCAACCAACCCTATATATTGTCACATCCAGCGATCAAATACAGGCCCTATATGGTTCCTGCATCCTCCTAGGAACAGTCAGTCTATGAAAATTAATGTAAAATCACTAATAAACAATGTAAAAATCACAAATTAACAAACTTACTTGGTCATTTAACCCTACCAATCCAACTTCTTAAGAACACTGAATCTCTTATATTCATTACAGCTCTAAAATATTCATGGGAAATGTAATTAAGACTATGGATAACCTAAAATTAGAAAATTAATCATGGTGCATAATCAGAGTTTTATAGCAGACCATCAACAGGAGTGCCTGGTTCCACTTTGAAGTTAATGCCTGGGTTTTATAAATATCATGCAGTTAGGAGCTGCAAAATCATTGTCAGCTAAAAGCAACGGTGATGTTGAGTTAAGATTCTAAAAGCCTCCTTCCTACATTTTGCAGACTTAAATTAGGCAACCATTCCAGGCACTATATTGATATAATGTCATCTAATCCTTGGATTAACAAAAGATGGACTTAAGCTTTGAGACTTGACTCAAAGCACAATATGTACCTAATGGCTCTTCTTTGACTCAGGAGTCAGGGTATGACCCTTGTGATAACAGATGTGGTGCCTTTTGAATCTTGAAAATTAAGTCAGGGGTCAAATTTAGTTAATTTACAATAAAATTTGAAGAAAAAGATCCATAAAATCCTCATAATTTTTTTTTTTTTTTTTTTAACAATTTTTTAACATTTTGGCTCTCAAGTTTAAAGACTATTTTGAGCTTTGTTGACTTCTTGATTTCTTGAAAAATTAACATTTCTGAACATGTGTTTGAGCTTTAATCAGGTTTTTCCAATCTTACAAACTTAGTTTATTGGGAGAAAACTGCAAAGCTTTGGAGATATTTTAGACTGGTTATACGGTATCACTTTAAAGGATCATTATAATAAGGGTATGACTTATCATGCTGCTGTTTTGGAGTTTGCTATTGCTACGGTAGTGTCTCAGTCATATAATGAAGCCCAAAGAAGGACCTTGCTTGTACAGATGCATTAAGGTAGTGCTATCAGCCTACTGCAAGCCAGCTGGAAGGTTTCCTCTAATGAAGACCTGATTGAACGGATTGGCAATTGAACCCACGGCAGTGAGAGGCTAAGTGATAGGGCTTAGATTTGTCTTAGACAACCATGCTTCTGCATCAACTTTTGAAGGATATATGCAAAATGACAGAACATCAGATATACTGTAGAATCATTAATTTTCATGGGGGACTACTTTCATTGATTTTGTAACGTGGGTATGTATATTAATACCCATGAAAACTCTTCATTTAATAATCTCCAAGTTTCCTTGAACATGAATCCACAAACACATGTACCAACCAGATTGTTATTATTCCTGATTCCATGAACTCAAAAGTTTTATTTCATTCATAAACTTTATATGTAAAAAATTCCAGCACACTCCCTGCTTCATAAAAATACACTGACATACACTGATAACTAACTTCATCAACATCAACATTTCGAAATCCATTTCAGCACCATAAACGGGGAACAGAAAATGGCACATTTAATCAACTGATTAATTCCCAGATACAACTGTATTCTGTATACAGGATAAGGCCCCAGAGATGGTGTGGCACGTCTACAATCAATGAGATCAGTGACACACTGGAGATACTGCCATTGTATACTAATCAATGGACGTCCGAGTCAGCAGTTTCAACTTGTACAGCCATGCTGTTTTCTCTGCAGCATATTTTCTGTATTTTTGACATTAATTTTCTTTTGTTGCAGAGCATCGCTCATGTGACAGATTAACTTGTTACCTAACACAGATTTGTTTTGACAGCACAGAGCAAGATCAAACATCTCCAATAAAGAGCTGTTTGATAGGGGTCTTATCTGTTTGCTCATATAATTTATATCCCAGATTCTACTAAGTTAACATGGCAAAGAAAAATCCATTGCTTTGTACACAATTCAAAGTTCAATAAATTAATATTCATCAAGTTATGAATTTGTAGATGAATATTCATATGGGTGAAATTCTGTAGTGGTTTTATTGAATTCTCTGTCCTTTGATAAGATGTCAAGTAGACACTTACTTTATTGAATTTGTATTTTTTTGAGTTCATAATGATGACTGCACCTTAACAGTTTTAATAGATGGAAAATGAATTAAGTCCAATATGACCCTTGGAATTTGGGTTTTTAAACTCAGTTATTTATCATAGAGTCCATTATGATAAAAAGAAAATATGACCCTACAGAAATCCCAGTATAATTAATATAATTATAATGATTTATATAATTACATGTATATTAACCCTTTATCTCATATAGACATGGTTTGATGCTAGACCCTGATCAGTCACCTTTTGCCAAGTGCTGTCTGATCAAGGTCTCCTCTGTTTGCTCATACAATGTTGCAAACCTAAACATGAATATTCATGACTCATGAGGACAAGGGTTACAATAGGACTGGTAGACCACATCCGCACTGTCAGCGATAATGAAAACTTCATTTACATATTAGATGGAGAAGCCTGATTTACAAGCCAGATACGATTCTCATGTTTTATGTTGACTATAAAATATCAATGAGTTTGTATAGCTGGCTAGAGTAATGCCATGAAGCAATATCAAATCATAATGAATATCCTTTCCTAGAATTTCTTGCAAATTATTTTTTTATTACATTTATCCATATACATGTACATGTATATATCCATAACTCTTTCAACAGTGAGTATGAATGCCACAGGGTTTGAATTTAACCAGATTTTGCACTTGCTATTTTTAGCAAGTAGTAATTTTTTTTACTTGCTAAATGAACAAGAGGGCCAAGATGGCCCTAGATCGCTCACCTGAGAAAAGTATCATTCATTGCCTGTACAAAACAGATTGCTTTAGAATTAAGATGATGAGGTGAAACAATGTTCAGGAATTTTCTGACCCCATCCACAAAAGATATCATCATGACAAACATTCTGCCAAAGTTTGAGGATGATTGGACCAAAAATGTTGCCCTCAGAGTATAAACATCAAAATTGTTGACGGACGACAAGATTTTTCTAAGATTTGACCTACTGACCTACATTTTGATCCAGCCTGACCCATTTTCGAAAGGGTTCAAGATATCATCAAGACAAACATTCTGACCAAGTTTGAGGAAGATTGGATCAAAATTGTGGCCTCTAGTGTGTAAACATCAAAATTGTTGACGGACCACAAGATTTTTCTAAGATTTGACCTACTGACCTACATTTTGATCCAACCTGACCCATTTTCGAAAGGGTTCAAGATATCATCAAGACAAACATTCTGACCAAGTTTGAGGAAGATTGGATCAAAATTGTGGCCTCTAGTGTGTAAACATCAAATTGTTGACGGACGACGGACGACGGCCGACGGACAATCAAGTCTCCCAAAAGCGCACCCTGAGCTATGCTCAGGTGAGCTAAAAATCAACTCACAATTTTAAAGTTTTAAATTCTTTACTTGTAAAGAGTTAAATGTCTCACTCAGCCCCTCACCATGTGGGTTCCAATCCCGGCAGAGTCATTTGGATTTTCATGTGAGGAAGCCTTCCAGCTGGCTTGCGGTAGGTCAGTGGTTCTACCCGGATGCCTCCGTGCATTCAGGGTCTTTCTCCACCTGTAATTAGCTGGACGTCGCTATATGACTGAAATACTGTTGAAGCGACGGTAAACTCAAATAGTCAAGTCAAGTCAAATGTCAGTTTTAAAGGAATACACTCGGCTGATAACAACTAGGTTTTAATTGAAAGATAATGATGTAAATAAACCAATTTAATTACTCATTTCATTGAATCAATCGTAATAAGAAAGAAATTGCAAGTTAAAGATGTCTATTTACACCAATTTGCTCCGAGACATGGGCGCAGACATTGTTTATGTCTCGTGGTCTCGCGAGACTTTTTTTACAACAATCGTGACGTCACAGACACACTTCCGGTTGCGTACATACATTGAAATATAGAAGGGAATTACGTGTGTTGTGGAGAAATTTTACCCCCAAAAAGAAACAGGAAGGCAAAAAGTATGAATATGATGAAAATATATTATTAAAAGATTAAACTATGATCATTTTATTGTTTTCTTACTCGTGAGTGAGAGAGTCTGGAACCCTCGTCCTATGACCTTTGTATGCCAGAATGGTAATGAATGCAACTTCTAAAACAGAATCATTCAGAACTAAGGTGTGAAAGTCCGTATGGTCCGTAATGCACGTAAGTTCATCAACATACATTTTCCAAATTGGATGGCATCATAAAACAGTTATCACACAGACAAAAGTCCTCAGCACATAAATATTCCTCCTCCCGTCGTCATTGTCTTGAAGCAGTTGCAGCTCTTCCTCAATATATTCGGGCTAAAAGTCGTAAGGAACTATACACTCCATTTTAAGAAATATCTCAAAAAGTTTATTATACTTCCTGCTATAGTGATCGAACCATAACTAAAGTCAATACCCCTTGTCACGCAATCATTTATGCACATTCTCACAAACATCGCTATTTTAATTGCGCAAATCATTACAGCAATTACCAACAATTTTTAAACAGTTTTTTAATCAAACATATAAATATATAAAAGGGGCGGTATCATGTAAGTAGAAATCTAATTGCAATGACAGTAACTGTGAAATACTATAGAGACGAATCAAAGGGACACCGTGTTGTAATTATGATTAACACACCTAATTGCTCGCAATATAGCAAAATAATGTAAATTATGCTAACTACTTTCTGTATATCACACTAACATGAGCTCATTGCGATACAATTTTTTTAAAATTTATTTAAACAGACTTTTTCCGTAAAATAGCATAATATAGATTATTATAATATAAAACATGGATTCAACACTTTTCTTTCATATTTATATAATGCATTTAGTATGTTTGTGGTGATGATTATACTCTACATGTCCGTTTCAGTAAAACGTGCACATCAATTGTCTGTTGACATGGTGACTCGGTCGCACGCTTCGTTTTATGGCCGTGTTTTATGGCCCTGAGGTGCGATTTTATATGACGCTTATTCTGTTACAAAGGCTTGCCAGTGATTTCTTATCCAATCAGTTTAACACCACACAACTTTTCAATAACCGCAGTTACAAGCATTTCACGGTAAAAATGACAAAGATGTATTATAGAAATAAAAAATATTGCGGAGCAAATTGGTTTAAATAGACGTCTTTAACTTACAATTTCTTTCTTATTACGATTGATTCAATGAAATGAGAAATTTAATTGGTTTATTTACATCAATATCTTTCAATTGAAACCTAGTTGTAATCAGCCGAGCGTATTCCTTTAATGCTTTTATCACAACCCCTATTAATCGCACTCATCGATCGGGATATGGTTCAATGGGTATTTGTGACGTCACAGAAAGGTAAACATGAACAAAGATGGCGGCGGCCATAGCCGATCGAAATCACAAACTTTAAACAGCTATATCTTCACAAATATAGCGTGTATAAAAATGAAAGTCATGTCAAAGTGATCTACACTAAAATGTTTGTTGATGGTTAAATTTTCATTTCAGCCGAGCGTATTCCTTTAAGGACACAGTGCAAAACTATGAACCATAGCATACAGAGAAAACAAAATGAGAATGTAATTTTAGTTTCGGGCCCCATATGGCAGTGTAGTGGGGCTTTCTGTCTCTCTCCAGACATCCATAATCTTGTAACTGCAATTTTCGGATCATAGTTCTTTAACTTGACATTAGCTACTCTATTTCCACTTTCAAAAAAAAACAAGTACCTGAAATTTTTACTCGCATTTATAAATTTCCACTCACATTAGCAAGTATGCAAGCTTAAATTCGAACCCTGATGCCATTCATATTGTCATCTGATGCAGATGGTTAAACAAGATGGCCCTGCGTCGCTCACCTGAGTAAGATTCCTGAGTTAGACATGATTACAAAAAATGTGGCATCTAAAGTGTTTGCAATGTTTTTCTAACATTTGACTAAGTGACCTAGATTTTGATCTTACCTAAATTTGCACTCATCTGGGATTTCATGCTGTCATCATTCTTATCTAAAAATGAGGGCTGCCACAGAACTATTCTAATTCCGAACAGAAAATAGAAGAAGGTGGAGCACCATTATGGTCAATCCTCCAAATGCATGCATGATTGTAAACAGAATCTGGATTCCAAGAACTGTTGAAAATCTGAATTCTTTGTCAAAGAAATAATTACCTTTAACAGATATTATTAAATTTACCATTTGCGTGAAGTAATTTCAAATACATTTTCAGCTTATTTTAGGTACACTCTAAAAATTAAATGACCCGACATGCCATATTGGGATTGAGCTCGAGAAATTAACATGCATTGTTTCAAACAATAAAGGGAGAATAAAACTAACCTGTAAAGATAAAACATTGTGGCTATTCATGGGTGATTCCCTCCATGGTCGAAAATAAAAAGTTTTCCAAGACAAAATAAGTCCTTTAAAACATTGAGAATTAAAGGGTGTTTTGCTTTTCTCTAGCCTACATACAATCTTGTTCCAGGCCCCAATAAAAAAGACCAATATTTGCTGATTTTACAGGGAAATAAAATAAAATTGTCAATGCATCCTGTTGAGGTACATAAAACATTGTTTTTATTTTAATATGTATGTGTGTACTGTAAAATGTTTGAAGTCAATCAAATGTTGTATTTCATGTGCATGCTAATTTATGCACTAACTTTCAAAATAAGCTGTGAATCCCACATCTTGCATTATAGCATAGACACTGAATATAGAACCGTGCAAGAATAGTGTGCAAATCTGATACCAACCCACAGTCCAATTTCATACAGATATCTCATTTTATACCAAGTCACTTCATACACAGAAACCACCCATTTCTAATACCAACCCACTTCATGCACAGGTACCCCTCATTTCTGAATGATACCAACCCATTTCATGCACAGATACCGTTCATTTCTGAATGATACCAACCCACTTCATGCAGATACCCCTCATTTCTGAATGATACTAACCCATTTCATGCACAGATACCACCCATTTCTGATACCAACCCACTTCATGCACAGATACCATTCATGTATGATACCAAGCCACTTCATATAGAGATACCACCCATTTCTGATACCAACCCACTTCATATAAAAATACCACCAATTTCTGATACCAACCCACTTCATATAAAAATACCACCAATTTCTGATACCAACCCACTTCATGCACAGATACATTTTTCGGATACCAACCACATTTCATAAACAGATACTATTTGCAAACCACCTGCTTCAGAAACCGACCAATTTGATACACGATACATCCCACTTCTGATACTAACCACCACCTTCTCCAGATACCGACCCATTAGATAAACCATTATTTCTGATACCAACTGACTTCAAATTAATACCACCTGCTCCTTATATTGACTGTTGTATAAAAAATATCAAGATACAGCCATTGCTTGTTTTGAAATCTTAACTCTTAAAATCACAAAATGCAATAATTCAAAAACTGACAGAGAAAAATAAAATGTTTCCATAATCAATGCCTCAGAAACCCTAATACATTTTTTTCTATTTCCTCTTTATATTAATGTATTCCCATGTATATTTCACATGTGTTAAACATTGTTGTCCGCACAAGGACTTTGTAAAGACACTGAATTAGAAACACCTCTTGCTTAATCGCTCCTTGGACCGACTATTGCTGTTGACAGTTACACAATTAAAGATGATACAAATTCCATTACTCACCCTTGTGGGCTTCACGATTACCAATACATCTCCCTTCTGGAAGGGCAAATCCTCACGTGTGGTACCACGGAAGTCATAGACGGCTACCACTTCCTGGTTGGCTTGCCAAACCTCCTGTGTGAACATAAATCAATAACTGAATAAAGGTTCAATTCTGTCAACATTCTAATTATATGGTCTTCTGGCCTTTTTTAAATTGAATTAAACATCTCAAATAGAGATTGTTCTCAATTCAAAATTTCAAAGGTATGTAAGTTATATGTCTTATTTACTCACCTAAGTAATAGAATTTGTGCGAAACGGGGGGTATAAACAATTAGTGAGTTACTATTTTTAGCATGCTCTTACACAATAAATTTCTTAAAAAATATTGAAAAATTTTGGTGATACAGAATTAGAGATTTCTGAGTTTTGGAAAATCTCAATATTAGATGTTTTGAGAAATGCAGGCCAGGTGTGGCAAAATATGATTTTGAGTTTCTTGTTTCTTTTGAATTACTTTTATGTTCCTTTCTTGTGCTTGACCATAAATTATGATAATGATAGTGTAAAATATATCAAAATTTCACTAACTTGTATTGGATCTGGCACGGTATGAGCTAAACAGAGAAATGGATTTTGCCACACCTTCAGGGACCTCTGGTCTTTAAACTTCAGCAAAATTTTATTTTTACAATGTTATAAGGATATTGTGTATCTTGAAGTAGGGAAGCCTCATGGTACAGTACATGAAACAGAAAACTACCAATTACTGTTTAGTCTGGGTACTTTTGCAAGTTGTATTTGTTTGAAAATTTGCAGTGTCCACCTGACAAAGCTTTCAAAAGTTCTGTTATCTTTTGGTGCTTTCTTGAACTGAAGTCAAATACTTCAACACTTTTGACCTGTGTGTGTAAAATTCTAACGCCCCCTACATCGGAGTTTTCGTTTGTATCTAGACTTAATGAAAGTCAAGACAGAGCATCACATTTCACTGGATACACAGTGGCCACTAGATCGATAAAACATTGGCTACACCTTTTGTATGTTACCAAAAAACAAAATAATGCACTAAGTGCAATACCACAAGCTGAAATAATATGTATAGATGTACTGTCTCATACCATTTCAGCCCTAACCTTAGGGGGAATAAATAAACTGCTGGATCTCTGAAGGAAGAACTTACTTGCTGTGCAGGACCTGTAGACTGGTCCATTGGCATTCTTCTAGTCAGATAAATGCTGGATAAATATGGACTCTCCTGCAGACAAAAATAATACATCCTAGATCAAGTATCTGGTAAAATACTGATTACCGATAAATTATAAATTTATAAACACTCATGAATTAAGTGCACTGGCAGTCTGCGATGGGAAGGGGTAATTCTAATCTACAGTGAACATGAAACAAAGCTTGAAATAAAAATTTTGGTATCATGTCGCATGTTTAAATATATGTGAATAATTTATTTGAATAATAAATGTTTGTTTGCTTGGGTTTACTGTTCCACTGACAGTATTATAGTCATGCGGTGATTGTGAATAGGAGACATATATTTTAGGAGGTGTGGGATTGGAATGTTGTGCATAAATTGAAAACATCAGCATGAAAATTGCGCATGAAACCCCATTCTACAACCCAGGTTTTTTTCCTCCTATTTTGGGAAAGGGACCCGAGCTCCCGAGTTGTGACCAGTGAAAATCAAGAAATACCCGTAATTGACATGCAAAAATAAAGTCTAAAGAGTCAGTTTGACCTGTGGGCATTTCCGGTCGTGCATCATGATATTGTCACGTGTCAAACACCACACGTATCAATAGCCAATAAGTCTGGAGTACTACACACTATCACAGGAAGTCTGGAACCAGACTGAACATTACAGTCACATGCAGTTGATAGACAGATTCTATTTTTTTAGCAAATCATGTGCTTGATTCGTATAACAGCTTTCACCTGTCACCATGCAACAAACTTGGTAATCCTTCACAAATTCTTTCAAGTTAGAAAATTACTAATTCCAGCATTAATCTTGGAAAGAAATCTATGACTGTGAGACAACTGAAATTTTTAATCAGTAAGATTTAAGAACAGGTCAGGAAATTATGAAAATGAATGGGACCCGAATGAGCAGAAGTACAAACAAGAGGGCCAAGATGGCCCTTGATCGCTCACCTGAGAAATCTGGCTTTTTTTGGTGAAAAGGGCATAACTCCTAAATTAACTAGTCAATATCAGTTATAAGAATCTGATTGCAAAATTATGGGCATAAACATTCTTATAGTTTAAAAAAGATTGCTAAAAAATGAAGATGCTAGAGTGTAATCAAAGTGAAATCTGGCATTTTTTTATATTTAAAGGGGCATAACTCCTGACCTAATCAACAGATCTCAGCTTTAATCGAACTCAATCGAGACATTATGGTCATAAGCATTGCCATAAAGTTTGAAGATGATTGCTCAAAAATGAAGATGCTAGAGTGTAAACAAAGTGAAATCTGGCATTTTTTTATATCAAAAGGGCTTCACTCCTGACATAATTGACCAATCTCAGCCATAATCAAACTCAATTGAGACATTATGGTCATAAACATTGTCATAAAGTTTGAAGATGATTGCTCAAAAATGAAGATGCTAGAGTGTAAACAAAGTGAAATCTGGCATTTTTTTATATTAAAAGGGGCTTAACTCCTGACCTAATTGACGGATCTTAGCCATAATCGTTCTCAATTGAGACCTTATGGTCATAAGCATTGCCATAAAGTTTGAAGATGATTGCTCAAAAGATGCAGATGCTTGAGTGTAAACAACGTGAAATGGGGCATATTTTTATTAAAAGGGGCATAACTCCTGACCTAATTGATAGATCTCAGCCATAATCGAACTCAAAGCCATTAAAAACATTTTTTTGGAGCCACAAAATGACTGAATATTCCATTTAATTACTTAAATAATCTAAATAAAATAAAAATAAAAAGTTACCAAAAATAAAGAAAAAATGATTTTTTGTCCTCTTGATTAATTAACTTTATTTATTATAAAAAAAATGCATTCAATGAGTCCGCTTTATTTTTTATTGCAGCAAATAAAAATATTGAATAATAGTAATAATGATAATAAAAGGTCTACAGTTGAAACAAAATGCATTCAATGAGTTTGCTTTATTTTTATTGCAGCAAGTACAAAACCCTATGCATTAATACTTTTCAAATAAAAGAGAAATCAAAATATCTCGGCCTTCTTGGGATTGGTGATGTGGGTAATCATGCAAAACAATTTCTGACATAAGTTTACCTGTGAAATATTTCAAAATATGAATTTGACCCTTGAAAATTTTGGCTGAAGAGTCAGTGACCCTTGAAGGTCAGAGTCTACTAAACACCCTGTGTATGGTAAGAGTAAATTGGTGAATTTTGGTCTTTTTCTGTTTACAGCATAGTTTAGGTTGTATGGATCATGTCATGTAACTAGTTTAAATGTGGAATGTTCCATTATAAAAAAAAAAAAAAAAAAATACTGTAAATAATGAATATGAAATATTCATGCAAAACCGAAATACATGGACTTTTTGGTATCAGGTAATATAAGTGGGAAATGTATCTTTTTTTTTCATTTTTTTTCTTCAATTTTCATATTACTCAAAAACACAATGAAATGGAAGCCTGTTTCCATCCCAAAGTTATTGCTTTATTTACCTTTAGAAGCTACATTGACAAGTGGTTTCCAATCAGATCCCCTCTAAAAATTAAAATCAAAGCAAATATATCACACTTTCCAAAAGGAAAATCTCCTGTGAATTTCTGGGAGCTGTCTCACAATGTTGTAGACAAGTGGCATGAAACCACATGTAGTCTTATTATCCTGACATGGCACTACTCCTATATGTGTTTAACAACATCCTATAGGAAACAGAATTACTGCATGTCACCATTTGTTTTAAAACTGTTGCAACAACTTTGGTATATCAAGATGTGTATGCTGTTTAGTTTGACTGAGGTGGATTCATATACACCCCACTCAAGTCATGCTTTGGATTCATCTAATTGAAATACAAATCATAATTATGGAGGCGGTTCTTACCTTTTTAATAGCAGTCACATTGCAGACTGCTTTTAATGTGACAATGCTGTTGATTTAACTATTCAAAACAGACAAAAAATATCAGTTTAATATAAACAAGAAATATCTTTAAAAAAAGATATTCGGCGTAAAATGGAAAACAAACTGAACTCCTACAATCTAATAATAGACTGTATTTCCGGGAACTCAGATGTATTCTTAAAATAGTGATCATGCAGTCTATTTATATACATTCTGTACACACTGACATGGTTAAGTTTACTTATTACAAAAAGGGGTCAAAGGTATGTTATTGTATATGTAAGATTCATAATGTTTGTTGGTTAGATCCATATTGATAAAGTAAGACCCCCTAATTGATAGGAAAGTATGTGTTAATTATAATATATGGGTTAACTTCCACCTCCTCCGCATACTACATGATCAACAGGTTAAAGTGGGCAAGTCCACTTCTGCAGATTTGCAGGGGGGATTTTGGTCTAAAAATAAACATCGAAATCGATTTTATACAGCTACGCCGAAAAATCAACAGTCAAATTTTAAATCAAAATATGTAGGAAGAAGATGCATGGAACTTGAAATTACAGCATTGCATATGTTTTTTTGTTGTTTTTTTTATATAAATTTCAGTTTTCATTTTGAACAAGATAATCTATGAAAAACTTATAAAACTATAGTTACAGTGTTTCTTCCAGAACGCCTTTTTGCATTTTTGACGCTCTTTTTTTTGCTTTGATGCAATGAAATTCGGTCTGTGCATTTTCCGTGACGCAGGTTTTCATTTGTCGCATTGGAACTTTAAAAGACTGAGAAAGATGTAAGAAACTTGTTGTGCAGTAGCACTGGTCGAGAGAGGCATGTGTCATGTGCAATAGTCACATTGTTTTTTGCATGTGAATGCCCCTGTCGCATTCCAATTTTTTGGTTGTTTATACTTATAGTCCAAGCCCGAAAGAGGGGAATTCCGCTGCTAAATATAAATATAGAGAGATAAACATTATTTATTCATCGAGGCATTGGTGTATCAACCAATGAGTCTTTTTACATATGACCCCCCAAATTCTGGTACAGGGGGTAAAATATGACTCCCTAAAAGTCAGAGCTGGAAGAAACACTGCTTAGTTATTAATTAATAAACCACACAGTAAAGAGAATGTCATGCAATCTAACATGAAATATTACAACAGTCAATGAAACACGTTATATCACTCAAGATTTTTATCCGAAAGTCTAGACTTCCTTATTGTAAGACCGGTTGTACAGCCCATTTCACATGCACAACAGAAGTTTTTGGTAATTCCATGTGATTATTAATATATACTTCCAGTAATTAGTCTTAGGATTATATGGTCAAAACTTATTTGTATCTTCAAAACAATAAAATGGTAGATTTAGTTGAATGAAGTTTGATATATTTTATTCATTTTTAAGCTAGACATTCAAATTCACCATATATAATGTAGAGTGAGATTGTATAAAAGATGAAAAAGATGCTCATTCAGTGTTAATTACTGACATGATGACGGTTTACAGTTGAGTCATTCATAAGATTGTCCAAAGTAAAATACGGACTTTAAATATTACATCTCGAAAGCAGTGTTTGCATGATTTATGACGTTTCCGTGATAACAGAAACAAGATTAATGACGCGCTGTTGTGTTTACATTTTGAGAAAAAAGGCGTTAAAAAATAAGTTTATCTTGCTTATTATTGGTTAGTAAAAATGAGTTTCAACCGCAAAAATTATGTCCAAAACTTCAATGACTCCTGTTTGATAAATGTTCACATTAGTAGTTCGTTATGAGATAACACTCATCCTTTTACTTGGTAAAGGCAAAAACATATGAAAAATATATAATATTGGTATAATTGCAAGTGAATATAAAGCAAACTTACAAATTATTAAACAGGAAGCGAAATCACAATTCGCCATTTTTATCATGACGTCACACCTATGTAAAGGGAAATAACTTTTGCGTGAGATTGGATAAAGTGGATGCAGTTCTCTCATGGATCGGTATAATACGCCGACGACATGCGAAAAATTACATGTACGGTACATAACAGACACAAGAAATTTTATTTCACGTCGGAAAAATAGATAACAGATAACATTAGCTACAAAAAGCTATTTCCGGACAAACAAGAGTATAAAGATAACATATTAAGGAGTAGCTATAAATTAACACATACTATATAGCACATAATTTTAATAATGCACATACGGACAGGTATGTAATCTCGTCAAAAGATACCAAGGATTTATGGAAGTAGCCATTCTTCTTCTAGAAAGAACGGCAAATAAGGTACATAATTAGGTGCTCTCTCAGATCAGGAGATATTCTTTAATATAATATAAATGTCTTGCTAAAATTTGAAATATATTCTAATCAAAATATGTGAATATCAATTTAGGGGAAGTAGGTGATAACTTTTAAACCGATTACATTTATTTGAAAATGAGAATTTTGATAACTGTCATTTGTATATAATAATAGGAAAACAAAAAACCAAAACGAACATAAACCCATCCAAGACGAAAGGAAGTGTGCTGTTAAAACCTATCGCTGATTAGATTAAAGGGGAATGTCAATGCATCCAGTTATACAGACATTGCAGATATGATGCAGCCTCTTTGCAAATGATGCAACTATTGATGTCTATATCTGGAATATTAGGGTATGATCGCCGATCAAGCGGCGATAAGATTTGCGACTTGTCAGCGATTGTTCGACGACTTAATTACCGACACATTCTCATCGTAGATGTAGAAAATCGGTGAAGCACTTAAACCATACAATTCTTAATATTGGGAGATTATTATTTTCATATATATATATATGTTAAGGACAAAACATTAAAACTTAAAGGGGGAATGACACTATTTTCGTTACATCTAGTTTATTATTTTTATTCTTATTATTTGATTTAAACTTATTTATTTTAAGTCGATTGGGAAAAAAGTTCTTACAACTTATACCAATCCTTCTCGACGGTTCCCGGTTTGGACCAGTACTTTGCGCCTGAGAAGGTCATGAAAATTCCTTGTTAAATGTTTTAGATTTTCCCTTCGGTTTATATATCTTTTTCATACAGTTATTTATTCATTTTTAATATATATTGTAACTATATTTTGAAGTACTGGATCAAAGAAAACAAATTATAAGATTATATCACAAGGAATAGACAACACCAATTAATAACAATCATAGGTATTGTTCAATAACAGAAATAGGTATAGTCATTATTTCTCCTTCGTTTTGACTATTGCATCTGGTTTCTTCTACCTGGACGCACTTGTACAATATCCAGTCTTCCTCAACCTTGTTTGACTTGTTTGTTTGACTTGTTTGAAGCTGATATGTGGGTCGTCCAGGGTGACAAAAGAGTCACAATGGTAAAAAAAAAAATGTACATGTATGTAAAATGTATGTATATGTCAATATAAAATCACTTAAAGAAAAGGCTGATCTGAAAAATGTTTCTAAGCTTTAGACAATCTGACTTAGGACCAGAAAAGTAAAATGTATTTGTGAAACTTATGTTCAAGAATTTTCCAAAGATAAACTATGTATCGAAAATATGGATCAAATCACTATCGATAGGGCACATCACGTCGAATTAGTGCATCAAAAGTATCCTCGGCCAGTAGTAGTAAAATTTCATTCATAGAAGGGTTGTGAAATCGTGAAAAATAAGTTTGAGAAGAAAATCTCGGAGTAGTTAAAGCGTACGGGTCACGGCGTGGGTGTACAGTGACCAAAACAGGTTCGAGTTACGACCGATCGATTATGGAGCGTGAAATGAAAAAGGGCAACAGGGTCAAACTCGTACGTGACAATGCAGAGTGAGATTGCTTAAAAGATTAAAAAGATGCTGTACTTGTAAATTTTGGGGGCACAGCAGTTATGACAATTAGGACAGCATGGAGATATAGGACAGTCGTGAGAACTGCATATAGTAGCTTGGATTGTAGACAGACTGGTATATAAACAAACAGACGGCGATTTTATATAACACTGTGAAATCTACAATATTTTACTGTTTTCAGAAACGTGGTTAAATAAAAAATAAATACAGGCAACTAATTTTGACTGTGATCATATTTTCGGAAATAATCATTCAGGTGTTCGAAAGGGTCGGTATAGCGGTGGTCTGTCCTTGTACTTTAAAAGTAAATATAAAAAAATACATATCTGACAATTAATGAAAAAGATCAAAATGGTTTGATGCAATAGAGTCTGGCACGAAAGTTGGGTACTACTCTCGAATGACCAAGATTCATAGAATGCCAATATCTCAGTCATTTATGATGGTATATAAGCGATATACATTTATGTATCATAATTATACGTTTGAGACGGCCGCGGCATTGACCTTTTCGAACAAATTGAAAAATATACAAACTTGGGCAAAGACTATATTGTTAGTTAATTGCATAGTCACACAGCGAGTGGAACGGACTTATTATTCTATGATTAATATTTAGATGATGAAAATGCTTTCTTTTTTATTTTGAAACATTTCCTGTGCGTGTGAATAAGGACAAAGGTGCGTACTGGTGTTGATGCAAGCGTCGGCCAAAACACATTTTGTAGATTATCTTTTTGTGAATAAAAGGGAGATAAATACAATTTTGTATATTTTAATAAGCACTCTGATTATGCCCCTTCCTTTAGAAATTGCGTATGCCAAAAATATTTTTGATGAAAATACGAGTATCAAATGTATTTGTGAATTTGTTATCTTCTAAAATAAATCATTTAATTTCGATTCATGAAAAGATAAATAGTCCTTAGTATGGTTTTAGACGATTTTGTCACATTATTTATCAATAGTGCCTAATTTACTTTTTTTTTCAAAAACATTTACAAAAAAATCGCCAAAAACAAATACAAAAATTAATAAAACTCATATAATAATTGTATAAAACAAAATGAAGGAATATCAAAAGGAAGGGTACACGTAAACTCTGGAGTGAAACAAGAGGATCCCAGTTCTCCGATGATCGTGAAACATAAATTTGGATATCGAAGATATATTTTCAATTGATGATATAAAATATTTATTCTAATGTATGCAAATGACCAAGTTTTGTTTAGTTCTTCAGCATTACCCATTCAGTCAATACAAAATGACGTGCAAAATTATTGCGATACATGGGGCTTAACTATAAATACATGTACAAAAGTTATGATATTTGAAAAATGATCGTGCCTTTCTTCAAATAAATTTTATTTAATAGGACATGAAATAGTTGATTCATTCAAATATTTAGGCGTATACATTTTTTAAATGCAAACTGGTATAGGAATCAATAATGTGTAGCTGAGCATGCATATTCAGCATTGTACAAATTATTTTTGAATTATAAACGTCGGATACATAATTAACTACTTCAGAAAAATGCAAATTACTCTTGTGGCACCAGTTCTAAATACTCTATGTTAGAAATCCACAAATCTATCTGCTTTATATGGCGAATTAGGGCGTCATCAAATGTACGTACAATGAGACTGATTTTGCATATAATGAACTATTGGTTAAAAATAGTAATATTAGGCGAACGTTTCTTAATTAAACGAGTTTATTATATGTTACGACGTGAAGTTGATAATGGTATAAATTATGGAGGTTTAAATTCGGCATATCAATTAAAAAAGGTCTATTTTATCTTCAGTTAGGACAAGATGGGCTTAACATAACTTTGACTCAAATACAGCAAGGTTAATTTCTTACTCGGGCTTTAAACACGATTTGGCTTTTAAAAATGATCTTGACAAGATGAATGAAAAGAAGTATAGAATAGCATTAACAAGGCTTCGACAATTCTACCATTTAAGAAGTATTTACCAAAGGCGATCCATACCAGTGCAATGTATGTCTTGTAACCTATATGGACACCTTATGAACATGACTAGTCAGGGAAAGGAATGTTTCTTCTTAACCCTTTCCCTCATAGAGGACACCATGAAAAGACCTATGCGAACAGCATAAAACCAGATCAGCCTGCGAGTAACTCGCAGGCTGATCAGGTTTTATGCTGTTCGCTGCTCCTCAGTGGTCTGGAAATGAGGATTTTGTAATTAGATTTGGTAAGGTTTAACTGTGGTTTTCTGCAGATCAGGCTTTATGTGGTACCTATTGAATGCGTCAAAATGAGTCTATATGAGGGAAAGGGTTAACCAATCAAATAATCTCTCACATTTCGGCATGCGCAAATGCTTTTGAATAGAGGAGGACGGGCTGAATTGGTGCTGACCATGGCTCCTAACGACAGTCCGGAAAATCTTTTCTTATCACAAGTTGGTTTGTCCTCAATAGACCCTCTTCATAATATTTTCAAAAGGTCTATAATTTAGTGTGACCATACCAGTTTCTAACATTATTAGTGATGTGCTATTCGTGACAACAAACAAATGCCCACGAATTCTAAAGGTTTCACGAATGTTTGAAAATCCTGTATATCATTAATGCGCTATATCCCAATAACACTGATGAAGAAAAAAATACTTAATCAATTTTCTTCAACGAATCGAGCAAAATAAGATATTTGTGACATTACATGTTACAACCTCGTCGCATGGCCCCCTTTTTAATTTTTACTTTACTTGGGGGATGGGGTGAGGGTAAATGTTTAATGTTTCATTTGTTTGAAAACATATTGAGTGAAGGTCTGTTAATTGTAACTATTGTGATATATAGCAAGAGAATACTAGCGTCCTGTTTAAGACAACCCCCAAAGTTCGCAAGTCACCAAAGTTACTTTGATGACCTGTAGTAGAACGCTGCATGCTGTTTGTGTTTTTGAGATTTAATTTCCATATATGTTATAGGATGAGCAATATAGCAACAAAAACATATCCAGATCATTGCATTGCAATTAGAGTTTTGGCCAGACCCTTAGATTTATTTCATGCTCTGCAGGTGATGATTTAACCCGCAATCTTAGAGGGCCTTGCCAAAACTTTGCATGATTGCAATGCGCTAGAGATATGTTTCGTGCTACATTGTTCATTTAGCACATCAAAATTAATGTGAACATTCTACAATAGATATGGAAATATAATATAGAATTAACATTGCAACATTATACTATGTACTGCTCATTGCTTTAGAATGTGTTTGTTACTTTCGAATTAAGGGGTTGTACTAAACAAATTGTCAGTATTCTTTTGCTATAAATAAGAATATTTACATATTAGCTGACCTTTTACTCTATATGTTTTCGAATGAGACATAACCCAAATGATTCGTATCGTCCAGTCCAATGACGACGCCCGTTACCTCATACGCCATACATATGCTTAACCCTTTCCCTCATATAGACTCATTTTGACGCACTCAATAGGTACCTCATAAAGCCTGATCTGCAGAAAACCACAGTTAAACCTTACCAAATTAAAAATCCTCATTTCCAGACCACTGAGGAGCAGCGAACAGCATAAAACCTGATCAGCCTGTGAGTTACTCGCAGGCTGATCTGGTTTTATGCTGTTCGTACAGGTCTTTTCATGGTGTCCTCTATGAGGGAAAGGGTTAAGGGAAATAAAATTGAAACGTGACAATATTATAATAAAAGTTTCTCAAGAATTAACTAAAATAATTATGTGATTATATATGATATATTGGGAGAAGAATGAACGGGAAAACTAGCAAATCGTGAACACATACACACGTTAAAGGGTGTAAAATAAATAACACGGAGACTGTATGAAATGAACTAAAATTCTTATAATTAGATTGGTTAAGATTATTTCATCTTCCCATCAATGATTTCAACAAAATAAAACATAATTTAAAATTAAAAAAAAAGAAACTGCATCTATTGGACGAGACCATCAACCAGTCCGGTGTCTGCCTTGCGTCGGAGGAATCGTCGGAGACCGTTCCTGACATCCTGGATAGCGGCCTCGATCTTAGGGCGGGGTGGTCTCTGTGTAGAGGGGACGGTTAATTCCATTTGGGCCTGTCTTGTGTGGGCTCTCTCTGCCCGGGCCATCTCTAGGTCTTCTTCCATTCTGTCAAACTGGTAAAATAAGTAAATAAATAAATAAATAAATAAATGCAATTTTGTATCTTTAATATAATTATATCAAATAGCGTATATGAATCTAAAAAAATCAGTCACAATCATGAATTCAGTATTGAAAAATTTAATTGATAAAAACAACCTAAGTGAAGTATTCTTTTCAAGAAATGCGCAGATCGCATTTACAATATGTATATCAAATTACATGTACAGCTGTACATTAGTTCTAGAACAACTCACCCTTTTCCTCCACTCGGGCACCTTCATGTATCTCCTGTACCTACACCTCCCGGACTCCATGTCTTTAAAATCAGGTCGGTCTCCCCACACCTCCGCCCGCTCCCGACGGACCACCGGCTTGTCGTACAGCCCCACGCCGTCGGTGATCATTTCGTGTATAGCAATGAGGACGGACACCTTCTTGCAGATCCAATTTACCTTCTCCTGGATAAATGATGACATTTTGCAGTGAAGAACTAAAATGTGTAAGACTGTTTTCCGGAAATGAATGTTGTTATGTACTATCTTAGCGACAACTCAAAAGATGACGTCGTGACGTCATTATGTCGACGCAATGACGCCAAGTTATTGATAGCATTTCTTCAAGGCCCGGATCCAGAATTTTTCCGCTGGGGGGGGGGGGGGGGGGGGGGCGGCAAAATCTGAATGTGATGTGAGTGCTATTGGGAATGAAAGTGAAGGTGTTTTTTTTTTTTTAGTGTTGTGGAGATGTGTTACGGAGATGCATTCGGAAGGGTATCTGGGAATGAAAGTGAAGGTTTTTTTTTTTGTTTTTTTTTTTTTTAACTTGAACACCATATAACACGGAGGAGTCCCATGAGAAGCTTCGGGATTGGTCCGTTGAAACGTTCACTAATGTTTGGATCGGCTATGGTACGAATGGCCTTGTATTATCGGGGATGGTTCCCGATGCTCGGGAAATTCCTCCGATGATCGGGGAAGGTGCCTCGGAGCTTCACCGAATTTGAAACATCATCGGGGGAATATCCCGCAGATTAGGGGATGTATCGTATCGATTATGGAGATTATGAGAATTGGTGATGGAAATAAGAGACAGAAGCAAGGTGGACTTTGGGGGGGGGGTGTTATGGTGATGCCCCTAGGAATGTCCCATGGCTTTTTTGATCCCCAAAAGTCTACCCTTAGTCTAAGGTTGACCACAAAAGCAACACATTTTAGGGTGAGCTTGTCGAAATCTTTGGCGATTATTCTGAGATTCTATCACAAATCACATCACTAACATCACTATTCTATCACTAACCGTGGCCGAGAGGGTAAAGTCGCTGACTTTAGCACTCACTCAGCCACTCACCGTGTGGGTTCGAATCCCGATAGGGTCATTCGGATTTTCATGTGAGGAAACCTTCCAGCTGGCTTGCGGTAGGTCGGTGGTTCTACCCGGATGCCTCAATGCATTCGGGGTCTTCCTCCACCTGTATTAGCTGGACGTCGCTATATCACTGAAATACTGTCGAAGCGACGGTAAACTCAATTGGGAGATATGGTAAAAAATATAGGTTTCTCGTGCATTTTCATCCGCAAACTGGCATTAAAAATTAATAAGTGATTTTTGGGAACCCCTCTCCCCACCCCCCAAAACAGTGACTTGCGTACACTGTCAATTAGTGAATGCTTTGAATAATTATCTGTTTTAGACTCAACAGTGTAAAGGAAAAACAAAACATATTTTGTCAAATATGTGGAAGGGAATACCGGGTATATGCTGTATTAGGTTCGAACTTGGTAATCTTGACTGTCTAATTGTCGATCTGAAAGCAGCCTTCACACACAGACTTCTAGATAAAAACGCACGTTTTAGGGTCGGACGGTTGCAGAAGGTTTTGGGCCCTTCGCGTGTCGATTTTGCAATTTATTTCTAAATGTTAAATCAGTGATAAAACAACAATATTCAGTAATAAAAGATGTTGATATTTAATATAAAATCTTTAATATCCGTTTTATATCGCAATAAATTGTGTTTTCTGTGCATTAGTATTCGTACTATCGACTTTCAGTAACATTGCTCAATGATGGTTACTTGGATTGATTTGAATTAATGATCATGCATAATCTACATAACAATATCCAAATATGTATTGTCTCAAAATATGGCAGAATTAAATTTTCAAATTCTTTAATTCTTATTCATTTTTTATATATCAATTAAAATACACCAGGTTCTATATTAAAACACATGAATACACATACGGTACATGCAGATTATTGCATTCGTTAATCTTAAAAAAATGATATGATGATGTATCGGCCTACTGTTTGTATTTTCCTTTCAGGAAATATTTAGAGAGTGTTTCATAAAAATAATACTTAAAAAGTATGTAAATATGGTAAAGCTGATGACATTTAGAACGCAACCCATTTCTGATTAAGTTAATTTGCATGCTGCGATAGGTATGCGCTACTTGCAGAATACTAAAATTTTTTTGCTACAGCAAAAGAAAAACAAAACAAAACAATTAATATATATAATTATATAAGGGATTTCATAGCCTGGAAAAAATGTATGACCAGGGCAGCTGGGGGGGGGGGGGGGGGGGGGGGCAAGGCCCCCCCCACCCCCCCCCGCTGGATCCGGGCCTGTCTTCTATATTTGGTCCATAAGAACACCGTGGGTTCTAAAACTAAATTTTATTTTAATTTCAATTGTTCAAAGACGCGATTTCTGTTGTAGATCAAACAAATCTTAAAGAATTGATATTTTCACCTATTCACACCGACGTCATGTCGTATATTATTTAATAGCCATTAAATATTATGCAACAGGAGGCAGAAATAGGGCTACTATAAGTAAGTAACAAGTTCTTCTATACTAGTACTATCCTGATACCGGGTAATACCAATAATTGCTGGGTACCAGACAAGGAATAAACATTTTTTTATCGGACTTTGACCGAGTAGGTCGACGCTGGGTTAACCCTTTCCCTCATAGAGGAAACCATGAAAAGACCTATGCGAACAACATAAAACCAGATCAGCCTGCGAGTTACTCGCAGGCTGATCTGGTTTTATGTTGTTCGCTGCTCCTCAGTGGTCTGGAAATGAGGATTTTTATAATTAAATTTGGTAAGGTTTAACTGTGGTTTTCTGCAGATCAGGTTTTATGTGGTACCTAATGAGTCTATATGAGGGAAAGGGTTAAAAAGATAATTCGATGTTAGCTTGTTCTATTTAACTAGACAATGTACTTAGTGATAGTTAAATGGTTTGATACTCAGGATAATTCATATCAATCTTCTTTTCCTGACTTTTTTTGAGCATTTGTATTCTTTCACTGATATTCTCTTTAAGCAGTCTACCCTCTTCCCGTATCTTTATGTATGTAACTCATGCTCACCGGTGATTTTTTTAGATCTTTTTATAATCTGTACTCTCTTATTGGAAAAAAATAGAGTTATAGATCAAAAATTGGGAATTCAAAAGATAATGAAACTATTTCAAATTAACAAAACAATTACCTAATTAAAGGTGGTATATGTCAAAAGTCAAAAAAGTTTCAAAATTTTGAAAGTAATATTAAAATGAAAAGAATAACACAAATTTCATTAAAAATTCAATGAATTATTTCTCTTGACAAAACAACTATTTCACTGGGAAATAATACTCATTTTTTAGGGGAAAATGTCAGTTTCCGTGACTATTTCTCTTGAGAAAAAAGCTATTTCATTGGGTTTCTCTTGAGAAAAAAGCTATTTCATTGGGAAAATAAGTACTCATTTTTTAGGGGAAAATGTCAGTTTCCGTTAAATATTTCTTTTGAGAAAAAAAAGAAGCTATTTCACTGGGAAAATAAGTACTCATTTTTTAGGGGAAAATGTCAGTTTCCGTGGACTATTTCTCTTGAGAAAAAAGCTATTTCATTGGGAAAATAAGTACTCATTTTTTAGGGGAAAATGTCAGTTTCCGTTAAATATTTCTTTTGAGAAAAAAAGAAGCTATTTCATTGGGAAAATAAGTACTCATTTTTTAGGGGAAAATGTCAGTTTCCGTGAATTATTTCTTTTTAGAAAAAAAGTTATTTCATTGGGAAAATAAGTAGTATTTTTTTTGGGGGGGGGGTTTGGGCAAGGAGAAACCACCTGTAAAAAGTTGTAAATTATATATATATAATCACTGTTCACTATTCCGTCATTCTGAAATACATGTATATTGATGGCCCCTGACCATAACAAGTTTTTACTGATTTAAAACTTACTTACCTATTTTATATTTGAAATGCTCCAAATCATCTTGTAAATCTCCATTGTTCTCAAAATCAAATGTGATATTATATTTCCGTCGCTTTGGCATATTATGTAAGACTGGCGGTGTCCTGCATGGAATGCATTTGTTAATGCACAAAAAGTTATTATGACAGCATTATTGCATGGATGTTGCGATAAGGCGTTTGCAGTGAAATAGATTCTGTAAGTAAAATATCTCAGATGCCCTCAGGGGTTATTGTAACACTATAAAATGACCGAAACCTACACATTAATAACGAACCCCTTTGTGAAAAAACAAACAATATTCGTCCACATGGTAAACGAGCAGTTAAGGAACATCCCAGATAAATTAGTTCCTTTGCGCTTTTATGCCACAGTAAATTATTGTGTCCTGTAAATATTTAATTTTGATAAAAAATACTATCTGAAAATAGTCACAAGCCTCTTTGCCTGTAGCACTGACCTTCGCAGCAAACCATTTGCATAATTACCGTAGTGGGTCTCGGCAAATGACGGGTTAGATAAAATAATTGATTCTCAAGACTGAGCACAAATCAAAACGCCGATAGCGATGACAGAACAGGTTTTTATTAGACGGCGATAGCCGTCTAATGCTGAAGAACGAAATCAGGCCTTGCTAATTTGCATATTTTCCACAACATTTTTAACTGTACCTCTCCGCGCTTAGTGCGGATCCATGTAATGCGATTCTGCACTAACGAATACGAATGGAATATGTTACATAGACGTTTAAATCATTACCGTAACCGCTTTTAGTGTGTTATTGTTTGTTAACATGTTTTCTTTTGCCATTATTTTGCACTGGAAGCATCAATTTTAAGCGTGAAAAAAATATCCGTGACATTTCTTAACCAGAACAGCAACCCATCTTACGTACATGAAGATCGACTCCTGTAAAAAGAAAAAGTAGTGCTCCGTATGTATGTAATTGACCTAAAGTAGTCCACACAATATTTTGCATGATGGCGAGTTAGGTTCCTCCCAGGGCATTTCTTAACTTTGAAATAGATAGGCAAACATTCTAGTATCTTAAATAATCAAATACCTGGTCAATTTCTACACATACAAAACAACAGATAGAATTCGCTAGCACTAGAGAAAGAGAATGACCTAATTAGGTATGCAGCTCTTTAGGTAGCACACCACACTAAATGTAGCCACAGCTTCGAGTGGCCAGGGAGGATTTCTTGAATATGGTAAATATTCTGGATTTAAATGGCTGTTTGTCTTTTAAATGCTTTTTTAGCATCAAATTTGTTCTTGTGACTTCTAATATGAACTCTGGCAAATTCGAAAACAGGAATCATTTGTTCATGCATGAGAATGTCAAGGACGCCATTTTCTGTAAACAGTGTTTTTCGTCTGCATGGTGGTAAATATCAAGTCATTTTACAAGGGGGTACAAACTTTTAGCAATTGCCAAAAATTTTCATGCGTGAGCACCAAATTTTTGGGGATAGTTTGCAAGTATAGGGAGTTGCTGAAGCAGAAACACTTTGTTTAAAGCCCTTCTATTTGCAGATATTTTTTGCCAGAGTGACAAAATGTGGTGTTTGTGGTCTCGGCCCACAGCAGATTTTTGCCTTCAACAGGATGAATCACAGCTTCTTGTACTGCCTGACCACTGTAAATGTCACAATTTTATTGCAGATTTGCAATGCAATGGCTAATATGTTATCAATAAATGGTGTCTTTTTTTCCAGGTTTTTTTATTTCGGAGTCAGGAATTTTGGACATCTTGCTTGTTGGACGTGGACAACAGAAAGTTGGATTTTAGTGTGGAGTGCTACCTTATGAATGAAAGGTTCATGACCTTTACTCCGGATTATTATGTTACAAACAGAACTTCTGTAGCAACAGCGGATGGAGTTTTTGTCGTCGTGTGATTGCTTCAATAACTTCAGAAACACTGGGTTTAGAATGTTAATCCCGTCGCCGTCTCTCAGCGCATTGTGCGCTTTGATTTTTTAATGTGACGATGTCGCATTTTCAAGTAAAAAAAATGTTATAAACCCGCTTTAATCTTACGTGAATACAGTCGTCACAAGAAAAGATAAACTCACCATTTGTTTCAATGGACTGCTAACAATACGTATATTACTCTTCCCTTTTCCCTGCCTGTTGTTTATAAGATATATATCAATATGTATATTTTAATCAAAAGGAATCTAATCTAAAACAACATTATTTTTTTTCAATTCCATGTATCTTTTTTATATATACACAGGTACTTAATTAGATAAATTCATGGTATTCAATATCATATAAAATATACACACAACTTGGCGTTTTGTTGATTTTTCGACCACATGTGCAAAAATCAATATCATTTTATTCTTCTTTGATATAGCAGCAGCAGCAACAACAACAACAAAAACAGAAAGCAAACTCAATGTACAACAGGTAAAATAATAATTGCCATTGTAGCCTTCTAACCCTATGACCAAGTTCATCCCAGAGATGCTCGACTGTATTCAAATCGGGACTCTTGGAGCACCATTGCATCATTTCTAGCAAGAAGCCTCCTGGTGCTAGCAGGTACTCCATGACCCTGCTTTGCTGATTGTGAGGTATCGCTACCTATGCGAGAATATCATTTTTGTAACGCTGAACATTCAACCGTCCTCTGACAACAACGTGTCTTCGTGTGCAGGGAGACTGTGGTCTACATCATAACTGATCCACCCAGAAATTGGTCACGCTCAACCACGTTGGCCATGAGGTTAGTTGGGATTTTAATAGCTCTTACAAAGAACCAGGCAACCTGAAAGAGATAAAATTGTGCGAATGGACAAGGCTCCAGGACATGTTTGTTTCTGGGTTTTACTGTGGAATTTTATATGTATTTTTCTTTATAAAAAATTAAATGGGCAATTAATTTAATGGGCAAATTTCTTTCTTTTTTATTTATTGAAATTTTATCAAAATTTGCATAAAACACTTTTCAAAATATGATTTTTTGACCTTCAAACATTTGACACACACACACACGTGCATAGGGTTTAGACTAATTTTGTCAGATTTTCTTCACAGAAAGTTCTTTATGTTTGGTAATATTTTTAGCTTATTCAATTGCCTACAAAATGATGTATTTAATTTAAAAAAAATTGCGGTTTCTGTAGAAACGTGTCAATCGAATAAAAGAGGTAGGGTTTCAAAATGAAAAAAATACGCAAACTGTGCTAATGCATTTTACTTGTGATTATATTGCGATTTCTATGACTCTTTTTTATGATTTTTTTTATGTGATTTTCAATAATATCAAGTATGACACCCGGCTTGTCGTATTACCTGTAAAATACGAAATCTCATTTAATAGACGCGTGGAGGAATGTTGTTCTATTCCGCCCGTAGAGCATTTGTGATATCCTGAAGATTAATGACAACATGCCTAGACCTTACCCTTACCAAGCAGGTCCCAAATATTCTCTATTCTGTACTGGAGAACGGAAAGCCAAGGCAAGACGGCGACGCCATTTGCATTCGAATATTGCAGAGTATGCCGTGCGGTATGTGAGCGTGCGTTGTCATGCATCAGTGTGGCGAAGCATGTTTGTGAATAAATGGAACAGCTACTGGTCTCAAAATTTGATATATGCACTCAGCTGCACTGAGATTGCCATTCACAGTGTCAAGATCAGTTTTCCTGTCTCCTATGGTTCCACCCCATACCATGACACTGCTCCGCCAAATCTGTTTCTCTATACTACACCCCTTCTTCGGAATACCTTTACCCTTCCCTTTCATCGTGGTGGCTTAGATAAAATTTAGATTCGTGAGAAAAGACGATTCTATTCCACTGCACAGGTCATTCGGGCGTCGCGATGACGTCGTAAGAGCCCGCTTCCCACGTAGGCTCGCCTAGGTCTTATGGGTCGGACAAAGTGACGCAGACGCCCCAGAACGGTGTAGCAGTAGCGGTTTGGAAACGACGTCTTGTATGCGTCAGTTCTAAATGACGATCTAATCTGACGTCATTTACGCTAAGCCTTCCAGTCCGAAACCTTGAAACCTTGAACAAAGATTACTTACAGTGATTCTGTGGCAATCACATGCCCGTGCGACAACATCGACGGAATCACCTCTACTAAGCATCATCAAAGCTTCAATACGTTGACGTTCAGAAAGTCGCGGCATTGCAAGTTTTGAAAAAAAAAATCAAAATGTTTCGAGTTTTTCTTTCTCTAAGAACGTGGGCGAAAGCACGGAGACATTTTTTTTATAACCAATTTCACATTTATTCAGACAGTACACGGGCAAATCGTTTTTTTGTTGTTTTTTAGGTCCATTATGGGTATCCCCGTTTATTTTCCCCGTAATAGGTACATCAGGGATCGGGGAACCATCCCCAGCTGACCTTACAAAATAGATACATTTGAAATTAACACACACACACACACACACACACACACACACACACATATATTTAGTTAATACAGGGTTTTTCTTACTGTATACATATTACCATGTAGGGACATTTTTTAAGAAAATGCAATGTTGATTTAATTCAATTTTCTAAACAATGGCAAACAAAATAGTAATCAATTTAAAAAATTTCCTCATTTAAAAAAGAAAAAGCATTTTCATTGTGAAGAAACTACGGGAACTAAAAAGGAAAAAAAAAGAAGTCTCACTATTTTTATCTAAAAAAGAGACCTGTTTTTTATCATACAGACTATATAACATTATTCCTTAAGAAAGATGTATTATGATATAAACAACCTTACAACTGTCCAATTTTTCATTTCTTTATCTGATATATTTGATGACTTATACACCTCCCATGCCAATTTAAAAAAACACTTTTAAACCCTATATCAGATGGCATTATGTGTTTGTATTTGCATAAATAAACATATCTTTTAAATTCTAAAAATAATATGTCTAATGCGTTATCATATGTTCCTGATCCTAATATAACAAAGAAACTATCTATATTAACCATAGGATCAATTTCTTTTACCTTATTTATCAGACTTTGTATTAAACAATTCACTTTAGAACAGTCCCAAAATAAATGGTTAATAGTTTCTTCTGTACAAATACAAAAAGAACACAGTTTACTATCAGTAAGTTTCATTTTAAATAATAAAGTATTTGTTGCAATTATTTGATGCGTAATCCTGGTCAAATCGTGCCAAGCGTTTCTTTTGAGGCGTTACGTAAAACTTCGTTCATCCCAGGAGTGTTTACATGTACAACATTTTGGACCAATATAACTAAAGTTATTCGAAAAAAAAAACATGCACAGTTTCTTTTGCATTTGAGCATACTTTTACCGGTAATCATCTTTTAATACAGGTGTCTTGAAATTTGATGTTTCCTATTACATTCTTCTCAAAAATAAATGAGAATTAAAAACAAATCAAATCAGTGGTACCGCGCTGAAACGTTCTTAATAACGATTTATTTGCTTGCATGTTCCCCCCCTCCCCCACCTTTTTTTTTATTACTGTTGATGAAACACGTTTTATTAATACATTCTAATTCAGTTAGTTCATGAATTTACATAGCTATAATTATGACGAATTAATGCGCGCGTTCGTGTGTTTGTACATATTTAATCTCATAACTAACTGAATGTGGTGAGTATTACACACCTACTTAATAAATTTGAATAATGTCCAGCTTATTAGGTAAAATTTACTCACTCAGTGTGTTCTGTTCATCTCATTCAGCGAATAATGACCGCCATATTTAGTGAACAGTATGGTCATTTATAGAAATGTTCGTCTAAATACTGAAATACGTATAATATAATTCACCTAAATAGCTGAACAGTATTCAAGTTAGGTGAACAGTATTTATTTACGTATGTGAGCTTTGCTCACGGAATTAAGTGAGTGACGTTACCCTATTTGGATGAGCACTGTTCACCTAATTCAGTAAGTAAAGCTCATCTTATAAAGTTAATAGTACACACTGAAAAAAGTGAGTAAAGTTAATCTAATTAGTTTAACATTAAGTGACCACTGTTCATCTTATTCAGTACGTAATGTTCATATAATAAGTTGAGCATTACTCACTGAATTAAGTAAACACTGTCCATCATGTCAGCGAGAAATGCTCACCTAGTGAACAGAACCCACAAACAGAACTCACAAACAAATTGACTAGTAATGCTAACCAGTACTCATCCGATTTGGCGAGCAATTCTCATCTAATTAGGTGAACAGTGTTAAAGTGACCTAATCCAGTGAACGCAATTCACAGAAATAAATGAGTAATGTTCATTTAATTAGTGCACATTCCTCATGGAATTCACCTGATACAGTGAAGTAATGGTCTCTATATTTGGTGAACAGTTTCATCATTTTTAACCTACTACCGTTTCGGTTTGTAATGTTCATCTTACAAGGTAAACATTACTCACTGAATTAGGTGAAGACTGTTCACTTAAATCAGTGAATAATACTCACCATATTTGGTGAATAGTAGTCACCTGAATCGGTGAGTAAGCAGACTGTGCATATGAGAGCCCACGACCAGGACCATGCTATGATTGAAACCACTAGTGTCTAGCAGTGAAGGTAGTACAAGTTTGCCTAAGAGCGAACATAAGAGTCCGCATTTTGCAGGCACATGTCGCAATCTTTCTCTTCCTCTCACACCTTATATATATTTCGAGTACATGTACATGTAATATCTTAGGCACGGGTATAAATGTGTATCTATTTTTAGCATTCTTAGGTTTTTGATAATAATAATATTTTATTTCATTCAACATTATTTATTTCCTTGCCTTTTTAATTCATTCAGAGTATGTCTTCCATATAAAAGCTGACAAAAATATAGATAATCAAGCCAGTGTTTTCAAAATATTGTTTTTGAAACTTCAACAGTATACAACATAGAAATTAAATGCAGATCCTGAGAGAAGGGGTTGTCATCAAAACTGTAATAAATGTATCATCGACTGGTAGTGAGTCATACTGTATCTTGTACATTGTTTTCTTATGATTTCCTCGTGCTAAGTGAGCTTGATAGTATTTGTCATTCGGTTTATGATTTCCTACCTATCCGTCCTTGTTTTGCAGTGATTAATTATGTCATTTCTTTTCAGTTATGATGAGTTTGTTACATCAGCATCCATGTGTGATCTTGGAAGAAATGAATTCTGAAAGATTGGCGCAGTGGTTCTGGACATTTTTAACCACGAGGAAGTCTACTAATGTTATCACGTTCCATTGTTTTTGTGGGGCCTCCGTGGAAGAGAGGGTAAAATCGCTGTCTTTAATACTTACTCAGCCCCTCACCGCGTGGGTTCGAATCCTGGCAGGGTCGTTCGGATTTTCATGTGAGGAAGCCTTCCAGCTGGCTTGCAGTAGGTCGGCGGTTCTACCCGGATGCCTCCGTGCATTCGGGGTCTTCCTCCACCTGTAATTAGCTGGACGTCGCTATATGACTGATATACTGTCGAAGCGACGGTAAACTCCAATAGTCAAGTCAAGTCATTGTTTTTGTTAGGACACTTTGTCTGCAATTATATAATGGTCACTGTTGGGATTTTATGTGTATTATCGATTAGGAAAAGTCGCCTTGTTAAAATCACTCCGTTAGTTTTGTTGTTATTTATAAATAAGAAAGCTAATAAATTGTTTATGTTTGGATAGAATAAAATGTAAGGAAAACACGAATAGCTTATGAGTTATAGACGAAATTAGTGATGCTTATGCCCAAGACTTAAATTTTACCGTTTAAACACATACAAGTTTACAAGTCCTCTAATTGACATCTCGATTCAGTCCACGTGAGGAAAGTTTCATGTTACATTGTTTAAGATGGCTGTGTTGATTATATAAATCATCTTCTTATTGCACGTGTACAGAGAAACAGACGTGTTACACAACAACTCGGGTTTCTTATATGTCATACAGTTCTGGTTGATCAGGTTTAATGATGGTCTGGACGGGCGACCACTGTACTCTCTCACGTACGTGACCAGGAATCGAACCCGGATTCGAACCAGGGACGCATTGTTGAAAGGCGAAGCGCGTTACCACTGCTCTATCCAGGCGACCCATGATTTCGACGGGTATAAAAACAAAGCCATCTGAAACCACACAAAAAACCAACAACATTTTTGTGATCAGGGATTTCAATTGACAGTGGGTATGTTAAGATTGTAAGTAGTCTGAATATATAAATGAATGATTCAATCTACGTCAATGAGGGAAACAATAATTAATAACAAGTTCAAAGTACTGTAAGCACATAAAACAGTCTCGAATAAAAGGGGATACAGTACACCTTTTTTTGCGAAAAATACCTAAAACAAATCCCAGGAAATGTATTCTTATGATACTTTTATAGATAAAGTTTTTGAAAAATCTTATTTTCCGACAGTTTATTTGCTTGGAATTAATATCCCACAAACATCATTTACGTCAGTGTGGAACTTTATCTACAGGGAATGGCTCACCCACCGTCGTCAAGTGGTGAGACACCACAACCAGTCACAATATTTTCTTATATGGTGAGCATTGCGCAAGAGTTACATACTCGTTGTAAATGTCCTTAAGGCTGTTTGCTATTCATGAAACACGTTTTTTTTTTGTACATGTTCTTCTAGATCATAAATATTTTTTAATAAGGGAGATAACTCTTCCGTGCTTAACAGGTTTTCATCATTGTAGCTAAGCGCTTTGACTGAATTTTTGTTGCGCCTGAACGATTGGCATACGCAGACGCAATTTAACAACGTTTATAACGAATTTTTATTTTATTCTAAAACGTTTAAAGGACTTTGTTTTAGAGGATTCAGGTATGTTTTTGCATATATTAATGCATTATAACACCGTTTCTTTTTTAGTCTTTGGATAGAGTTTGATGTTGTTTTGGTAGCTGCCAAAATGTTTGTCATTTGTTTTCGTGGTGCACGTGGTGGAAGAAAGTTTAACGAGAAAGATTAACGAGAGTTTATTTTGATATGTGTAAGCTTGTATGAGGGTCGCATGACATACATACATTATTGTATTTTTATGCATCTCGGCTTGTATGTTATACAGTAAGAGATTTAACGTTTTAAACGAAATTATGGGTTCCTTTAACGCAGCTTTAACGTTTTCATGTATATATAAGCATATATCATTCCTTTGTTTCTATAAGGTATTTTTCTTTGTACTTTTCAGTTCTTACGGGTTGATAAACTCAGTAACGGACCATCCTCGTTGTAGTCATACCAAACCAAGGCCCCTTACACCCGTAAAATTTAAACTTGATCATCAGATCAGTAACATAAAGTTTAACCTCTTGAAATATTTTGTGTGGAAAGGTTTAAAAATATTACAAGCACCAAGAAGTTACATACATGTATCAACATGTGTAAACAGATACTGAAATATCAGCATATTGGGCTGTGACAATCAGAGTAGATCCAGCCTCTGTTTGATGTGTGTGAAGTTAGCCCATTTAGCCTATTTAGCCCATATAGTCTATGTAGTAAATAGGCTACAACTTCCATTTAGCTTATGTGCATTTAGCCAATAAAGCCCATTAAGTAGATTTAACATTAAAATGCTGTTTTAATCAACCAATGAAGCCTATTTAGCCTCTTAATTATCCATTTACCTTAAAAAGGCTATAATTATTTTAAAAATGTAGGCGATTCAGCCTATTTAGCGTACAAAAGGCTGTGTGTATATGAAAATGTAGTCAATTTAGCTGATTTGAAGTAAAATTGATATCTTTATTGGCCAATTATTCACACACATATCTATTTGCTCCAACATGGTAGCTCATATTTCTTACTCCATGTACTATACAAAGTTCAGTAGATTGATATTTACAAAGTCAAACATGTGTACATGTATATTTATAAGGTAAAAGGACAATCTTCACTTGGCGAGGTATTCTGAAACATCCCAAGCATGGCAACACCATTCCTTATAAGTAACTAGTATGAACACAATACGTGCTTCTATGAAGGCTTTTATTCGTTGCCGCATAAGTATCTATTCAAATTAACCTTGAAAAGAAGACATGGTCTATTTATCGAAAAATATACTAGTATACTGTAAGGAAAGTCATCCGCGCAACTGAGTTGGAAATATTTAAGCAAACAACCATTTCTGCTCTCATTCAACCATCAGAATTTACGCCTGGCTGCGAGAATGTAAACTGCAATGACAACGGAATTTGTAACTGTACACAATCCCTTAGTAACGGCAGTAGCGATAAAGTCCAGTTCTTTTTACCAACATGAAAGCAGAACCTCCAGTCAGTCATCCAATTCATTTGCATGGATACCATTTCCACGTACTTTAAGATCGGTTACCCTCAATCTCATTGAAATCAGATTCAGTTTGCTAACTAGATCTGACCACATCGTATAGAGGGTCGTCTCAGATTGACCTTTATATAAGCCAATCAAATCGGCGGCTACAGAATTGTTCAGTATAACCAGAGGAAATCACATTAGGATAGAAAGATGTATAAGCGGCCCGGCAGCTCATTCGGTAGAGCATTCGCTCTGTAAGCAAAAATCCCCGGGTTCGAGTCCCGGTCAAGCTGCACATTTTTCTCACCCTGTGACAAAAGTTTTACCGAAGTCAGTTAGAAACACGTTATTTAATTGGGTTAAAATCGAGCACTTGTTTATGCATATAAATTAATTTAAGGTCAATCTGACGTGAACCCTAATGCGATGTTGTCAGATCCTAATCGCGAATAGTAGAGAAACGCAAATTAGGATATGATTTAAATGAGATTGGGTTACCCTCAGCATGATACTAATGGCAAAGCACTTGCACACAACATGGACATTAAGTGTGGAGGCGACACTGATAGACCTGGATTGATAAGTCTTTGTTTTATGGCAACCTTCTAGGAAAAGAACGATACAATCACTATTCCAACGGGTGATTATGTTGTAATCAAAATCAAGGCTGACAACCCGGGTATATGGGCCTTCCATTGCCACATTGAGACCCATAACAGCGGATGCATGAACATCCTTCTTAAAGAATCATTTAGTGAGCTGCCTGCAGTTCCATCTGAATTCTCCGAGTTTAGAAACTACAATGGGCCCAGAGAACGATTTCATGGAAATTCTCTGATGCCACCAATCTGCCAGAACAACAACAACAACTCGAATGCCGCTTAATGCCCCGGGAATGCTATGTTTGATAGCTTACTAAATTTCCCGTATCTATCGAAGCTGTTCCTGCATGAAAAAAAAAAATATGTTACACACCAAAATTTGCAGTTTTGTATATTTAAATTGAGTACCGGAATTTTTAAGTTCTTAATTAAGTTTTATAGAAATTTATAGAAACTCAAAGTAAAGCGGATGTTCAATTATAATATTGTTTAATATCCAATTTAATGCTCATCAACTGAAGTTATTAAACATCGCGTAACCGGTATGTGTGCCTATGGTTTATTATAAAATGAATGTACGTACTTAGTAAGCTTTATTTATTATTCATTTCCTTATCAATATTTAAGCATTCAGTGCCATGTAATTAAGACTGTTCAAATTCCATCTATATGACATTTCCTTCTTTCATTTCAGGCGGTAACTATATCAGCAAGACGGACTATATGACTGACTTGTTGCCGTCACCTTCGCTCAGTTTCTGCGGAATCCCATTAGGGCCGTCGCCTTTGAATGTGTTGATCTGAAACGCGATACTCGACAGTACGATGATGAAAACGCGAAATCACGACAATACGATAACGAAAACGCGATAGCACGATAATGATAACACGACAGTACGATAATGAAAACGCGACAATATGATAGTGCAATGATAAAGCGATACGGTATGTTTTCACCATCGTAATAGCGTATTGTCGCACGTTCGCAATTTCATTACTGCGGCGACTTTAAGGCCATACTTAGATCATAGACAGAGTTATGTAATACTCCCATAAAGTAGCTTAATTGGTTGGTAGGTGCAATCAGTGTCTTTTCGTCACTGTATACTGAGAGACCCTGTTTAAAATATATGTACGTATGGACACCTATATACAGTGTGCACTTCTTGGGTCATAAATGTGTAATTTATTTTAAAAAATATACACGTATAAAAAAAACGAATTTCAGTTATTTTGCAATTACTCTCTTTACTTTTATTGTTGTGTTTTTGTCTGAAATACCCCTTTTCCGATATACCCAAAATAACTTTTTTTCTGATTTATTTCTCTCCGAGTATCTCTCTCTCTGTCCTCTCTCTCTCTCTCTCTCTCTTTGTAGGTTTAGAAGAATTCAGTGCCTTATAAAACACATTGGATTTTTACTTAGTTTTCCTATTTTGCAATTACATGTACATGATTATAAACATCAGCAGAGTCTCTCTACAAATAAAGAGAGATTCCTAAGCCAGAGAGTCGGCAATTTATTTTTGTTATAGAGTATTAATTATATTATTAATCATGATCACAAATACAGTATCAGTTCATTTCTTATTGTCTCGAAATGGTGATCGATACATGTTTAGCGTGATCTGATGAGATCACGTACCTTCAGGATGATAAAGGGAACTTTCTGATTAACCAGGAGATATTCTATAAATAAGGTCCTGGATTAACCGAGGTAGACATGTGGCAGGAATGGCTACTATATTATATACATGTAGTTATAGTCATTTATTAAAACAGTTTTGTGTGTGCTTTAAGAAAGACCTTTTAAACAATGATTGAAAACTAGTCTAAATCTCACAAAAGCACGTAACAAATTGTCCAATTTTCGCAAAGTCACGTTTTCAAATATTTCCTTTTCTACTGAAGATATATCTGTGAAAGTAATTTGTATCTTACAATAGCACATCACCATCAAAATGATACCCTTAACCATGTGACAATTTTTTCTGTTACATTGGTGGAATTTAAATCATAATTCAAACGAATCCTTAAATTAAACTGAAAATAATTCCTTGCAATAAAGAAATGATTATTTTATCACATGATTACGTTTTCCTCTGTGATTTTTCCTCACCTTTTTGACTTGACTATTTGAGTTTACCGTCGCTTCGACAGTATTTTCGTCATATAGCGACGTCCAGCTAATTACACGTGGAGGAAGACCCCGAATGCACGGATCTACCGCAAGCCAGCTGGAGGGCTTCCTCACATGAAATGACCCTGTCGGGATTCGAACCCACGCGGTGAGGGGCTGAGTGAGTGTTAAAGTCAGCGACTTTACCCTCTCGGCCACGGAGGCCCCCCACTTTTTTGAAAGTTTGCAATATTCAATATTCTGCTGTGAGCCTAAACTATATTTCCACTGGCGTCTACAGGAGTTTCTTATCTCTTTTAATTTGTCTTTGTCTTTTTTTAAAACTTCAAATCGGGCCGGATCCAGAATTTTTTTTTTTGGGGGGGGGGGGGGCAAAATCTGAATGTGGTGTGAGTGCTAGGGGGTCCAGGGCGTGCTCCTCCGGGAAAAAAATAGTTCGACGGAGATGCATTCTGAATGGTATCTGGGGATAAAAGTAAAAGTTTTTTTGTTGTTGTTTTTTTATCCGATATATATTGTTCGAAACTTGAAGACCATGGATCTAATGCTTATGCCCTACTGGAGAAAATCATCGGCGATGTGGAAATACACAAATTTTCTCCCGATGACATCAGCTGTTTGAGCCAACATGAAACATTAGGGAACCTTGGTTATCTCCGGGAAAGGCCATGAGGTCTGAAATATAGCGGAACCATTACAGGGACTTTACCTAAAGCGATATAATTTTATATTTTACCTGCGCAAAGCCATTTTATTGAATAGCTGCTGTGCAATTGCATTTGACTACATTTGTGTGTGTGTGTGTGTATATATATATATGGAATTCTGGTAAGTCTGGGACACTAATATTACTGAAAGGGCATTTACTCCGGTAATGGAGGATAGGGTAAGAAATATAGGTTTCTCGTGCATTTTTAATCACAAACTGGCATACAATATATTTTTTTTTACCCCCCCCCCCCTAAAAAAGTGACTTTATACTATCAATTAGTGAATGCTTTGAATAATCATCAGTTTTATACTCAACAGTGTAAAAGACAGTTTTGTTTAATACTGGGGAAAAGATCACTTTAAACATATTTTGTCAAAAATGAGGAAGGGAATATATGCTGTATTAGGTTCGAACTTGGTAATCTTGACTGTCTAAATGTCGATCTAGAAGCAGCCTTCACACACAGACTTCCCAGTTCCCAGATAAAAATCAGGCGCACGGTTTAGGGTCGGACGGTAGCAGAAGGTTTGGGCCCCTTCTGCGTGTCGATTTTTTTTTTGTACATTTTTTTTTCTAAATGTTAAATCAGTGACAAAACAAACAATATTCAGTAATAAAAGATATTGATATTTAATATAAAAAATTTAATATCCGTTTTATTTCGCACATAAATCGTGTTTTCTGTACATTAGTATTTTGTATTCATTGACTTATCAGTAACACGAAGCTATATTAAAGGTATTCACAGTAACACTGCTCAATGACTGATTACCTGGATTTGATTTGAATTAGTGACCATGGATAACTACATTTATAATGTCCCAAAATATGGCAGATTGAATTTTTCAAATTCTTTTATGTCTTATTCCTTTTATATATATATATATATATATATATATTTAATATACACCAGGGACCGACGCTGTATTAAGAGACCATGAATACACATACATGTAGATGATTATATTCGTAAATATTAAAAAAGTGAACATGATGATGTATCGGCCTACTGTTTGTATTTATTCCTTTCAGGAAAAATATCTAGGAGTTAGTTTCATAAAAATAATACTTAAAAAGTAAATAACACTATTTCTTATGCTTATTATGTTTAGCTAGCTCTGTTCAGGGTAAATCATTTTGAATTTAACGCACATTCTCATTCTGAATCTTCGTTAATGACAAGACACCCTCTTTTTCTCTCCCCCCTCCCCCCCCCCCCCCCCCCCCCCCCCGATGCCCATTCCTCTTTCTTTCTATTACCTTAATGTCTATACGAATGTCCTTACCTGCCTAAACTGAATTGAAATTGTTAACCGGAACTATTGTATTTCATTTATATCTATCACGAAGCTACGGTATTCACATCACTGTAAATACTCCATATTCTACAATAATTTTGTACTTGGGAGAAATAAAGTTCTGTTCTGTTGTGGCTGGTCCGGTGGTTATGCGTGTGGTTCAGTATTGGGGGGCCAACGATGGGGATTTCCTCAAGACAGCACAATCTTGAGCAGATGGGGGGGGGGGGGGGGGGCAAGGCCGTGAATCTCATTCTGGGCCTGCAAATTTTAATACTTTCAATACTCTGATACTTTCTGTGTTAATTTTGAATATATATATACCTACATCCCTTAAATCTATATGTATTTGGATACGCTTATCCTGCATTCAAATTTTATAACACACCTCTTCACAGCCAAGATAGATCTATGCAGTTATACATAACGCATCCGTATGACAGAGTTATCTCCCATGTTTTGTAAGCCATTTGTAATTCAGTCTGTGCAACCATGCATATACACAAAGTAAAACACATTTAATGCAAGGTTTAATATATCCTAAGGTCCCCTAAAGAGTAAGTAATTATTTGGATGTTGTCTTAACATATCACAAATTTTAGTTTTAAGCGTATCGTAAGAGCAGAGGTATGCAGTGTTGCGAAATTAGAACAGCCTATAACAAATCCAGACACGCTACGCATTCATTTGTGTATTCAAACTAGAATACTTGTATCAGACTAGGGCTGAAACGAGTCCAATTTTTTTTACCCTGGTAATCTTTATGCTATTACATGCGGGTGCTAGTACAGATTTAGTCATTTGATAAAAAAAACTGGGGTTGTAATAGTTAGGGTCTCGGCTTATCTCTACTGAGATCCGCTCCGGTTATATTTTTTGGTATTGGCCTTCGCTTGATCTCTACCCAGGCCTTATTATTTATATAAAAGCTTTGGGAAATTTACACCGATACCCCTCCCTCGTTTCGGCTGTTCAAACCGATTGATTTGGGATGCACATGTAAAATTGGCGGTTTGGTGTTTTCCGTCACTGTATTTCATGAAATCGGTAAGCTAAGACAATGATGTTGAAAGAAATGGAAAGAAAAATATGTCTTTTTACTATATCTGCATGGATTTTTTACATGTGCATCCCAAAACAATTGATTTGAATGGCCAAAACAAGGTAGGGGTATCCGTGTAAATTTCCCGAAGCTTTTATATAAGGCCTGGGTAGGGATCCAGTGGAGGCCATTACGAAATGAATAACTGAAGCAGATCTCAGTAGAGATATAAATAACCGAAGCGGATCTCATTAGTAACTGAGTCAATGTACAATGTAAATAGATAGAAAACACTTAACCACCTAAAATAATTAACACATGTCCATACAGTAGGACTTGGTAAACCCAAAGTACGTCCATCATGAAGCATGTGATTCGGAAGATAATTTTTTAACAGAGTGTAGAATTATTTTCGTAAATTATGAATTGGATATTGATGAATATGTATGATTCAAAGATAAGAAGTATATTAGATATTATAAAAAGCCAACATTTCTACTCGATCCATGAATGCAGATACTCATTTAAGCCCTACATCTTACTACCCAGATAGCAGTAGTTGGTGGACACTCTAATGCACTTGCTTTCTAACAGCTGATATACATTTTTAATTGAAAATAAAGCTTAAGCTTGAATATGTTGTTGTTTTTTTTTTTTTTTTTTTTTTTTTTACTATTATTATTTTTAATTACACCATTACTGTATCTATATAGGAAACCCATTTTTGTTGTGCTTGTCATCTTGTGACATTGCTTTTGGCCCAATCTTCATGACAATTGGTCAGGATGTTTGTCTACATGATATTTTAGATGAGTTCGAAAATGGGTCACGCAGGGTCAAAAACTAGGTCACCAGGTCAAATCTTAGAAAATCCTTGTGAACACTCTAGAGGCCACAGTTTTAGCCCAATCTTCATATAGAGTTTGGTACAGGATTGATTGTCTACTAATGACTGTGCACTGCAATGAATCTCAGTTTAGTGCAAAGTCAGGGTAGAACAAATTTAGTTCACAGCATTGTAAGTCAAATTGTAAGAAAGAACAATTATTTATGATGGGACAACAGCCTATCTTTCTTTAGATCCATTTTTCATGCCTAACACAGCAATCTTACTCAGTTATGTACTTGGAAAAACTAGTGTCCGTCAAAACTGATTGTTCACAGGTTATAAACAATTACTCAGGTGAGTGACACAGGGCCATCTTGGCCCTCTTGTTTTTTCTTCTTCTCATTTTTCCACATGCTATCCCCTGGTATTTTGAAATGGACAACAATTTCCTAAATTTATAAGATAATTCATTTATTAGATTGTATGTACTTGGAAAAACTAGTGTCCGTCAAAACTGATTGTTCACAGGTTATAAACAGATGAAGTTGACATTGGATTTAGGTTAGAAGAAGAAAACAAACAGACGTATAGTCCAGTAAATTTTTTTAAGCTGTGACATCTTATTATCTAGATATTTGAAGCATTGTCTATTTCTTTCTGCTTCTACTCTAATGCCAGTATGTCTTTTAAAGATTTAAATCAACAACCAGTAAGTATTACTTACTGTTTAAATCTCAGATTTTATAGAATTTAACCAATTTAGCAGTGTGAAGCTGCACTGCGATAAATCCCTAAAATTTAAACAACAAACAAAGGATCCCAACATGTTCTATCAGCACTACTTTTATTGGAAATAACACAGCATAAAGCACATTCAGGTAAGGTATAGTCCCAATTAACATCTTGCCAGTGCTACTAGAGACTGTGTGGGATTCACATATTGACAATGACACTTCAAACACCTCTGCTGGACTCACGCTACACTTAAAGATAGGAGGCTAGTTGGAAAGTGCCAATTAGCACTTAACAATCTGTTGGGCCATGCTTAGAGTAGCAAAGGGCCAAAATGACAATGCTATTTTTGTACACAAAGATTAGTACCGTCCTGGTTATAAAATGTGTCAAAATTTTAGTATTGAAAAACTTTTTCGACAGGTGTCCCTTGGGCATGTTTTAGCAAAATCAGGGACACCTCACTATTTAAAATGCTGAATTCCAGGAGTCCCTTATAAAATTTTGGTGTCCTCGGGACTCCGGGACACTGTTAGTGTCGACCCCTGTTCCTGATAATGCTTTGTGAGAGGCTTCTCTTGAATTTCATTAATTTATCATAATATATGATTTATATTTAGCTGTAGGGATAGGAATAAGAAAGGCACAAAAAGGTTTAAGCAACTCAGTTGGTCCTTTAGCTGACTGACTGTTCCATGGCGGTTACTGATGGTGTTTCTCTGTTTTGTGTAATGTCCTGCCTCATTTTTTTTATTTATTTTTTTGAGTCTTTCCCTCAGACCAGCATATTTAGTTATACTTTTGTATTTATTATTTCACCTATTTATCATATAAATATATAAATATGCTGTGTATTTGGCTACTTCTTTTGGCAGATATGGAATATTTAAACTACTGGTAAGGGATCTTTGACTTAGTCCTTAAGTTTTTTTTTTTGTTTTTTTTTTTTTCTTTAAAAAATTCAACAGACTACAAATAATGCCAGGCTGAGGGTCTTTAAAAAGTACTATTTTGGTATCCATAGTCCTTTTTTGGAAAATGTTTAGATTTATCACTGTGCAAAATGATTTGTGTAATACTGTTTGTTTTTCTTTAAGTTATTCCTGCTGATTATTTCAAATCATTTATTTTATATTTCAGTTCACTCCCCAGTCTGATACTCAGATGTCATACTTGGTCTAAAATATGTGAAGATACAACGAAAAAAAAAAACAATAGGAAAATAACAGAAAAACGATACACAAGTTAACTTCACAAAACATGTTGGGAAAGATAAAAGCTATAGAGAAATACATGTCAGTATGCATATGCTAAGATTGCTGCATTGATCTCTCTTATACCATTCAAAAAAACAGGAAAGTGTGGTCTGTGTGTGAATAGGCATATAAGTAGGAGTCTGTCTTGATCAGACATCAGAAGTCAGTCTTGTTTATTCCATACTAGTATAAGAAATCAACATGGAATGCAAAGCAAATGAAAAACCCTATAAGTATGTTGTACATGTTAAACCCAGAAAAGCCATACAAGTGTACTCTCTGTTTGGAAAAATTTTCATGCAACCCGGGGAAAAACCATACAAGTGCGATTTTTGTGACTATGCATCTTGTTGGAAGACTGCCTTGACCAAACATTTGAGAATTCACACGGGAGAAAAACCATACAAATGTACTGTGTGTGAGTATGCAACTAGTAGGAAGTCAGTCTTGAACAAACATATGCATATCCACACAGGAGAAAAACCATACAAGTGTACTCTATGTGAATATTCAGCAAGTTGGAAGTCAAACTTACGGAAACACATGCAAACACACACAGAAGAAAAACCATTCCAGTGTCCCCTATGTGAGTATGCAGCAAGTTGGAAATCAGCCTTGGTCAGACATATGAGGAACCACACAGGAGAAAAACCATTCCAGTGTGCTGTTTGTGAGTGTGCATTTAGTAGGAAATCAGGATTGACCAAACATATGCAAATCCACACAGAAGAAACACCATACCAGTGTACTGATTTTGAGGAGCAATAGATAAAACAGAATAACCAAAAGAAAGAACACAAGGAAAACCAACTCCCACAGAAGAAAAGCAAGATATGACAATCAACACTGATGAAAAATCAAATATGCCAATCAGCACAGAAGAAAAGACGTATATGCCAAACAACACAGAAGTAAAGCCATACATGCCATTCGACATAGAAGAAAAACCATACAAATGTAGTGTGTGTGAGTATGCATGTAGTCATAAATCAACTCTGATCAGACATATTCAAATACACACAGGAGAAAAACCATATAAGTGTACTGTTTGTGAATATGCTTCTAGTAGATCGTCAAACCTTGTGAAGCACATGCGAACCCACACTGGAGAAAAACCATATAAATGTATTGTTTGTGAATATGCATGCAGTAAGAAGCCAACCTTGATGAAACATATGCAAACCCACACAGGTGAATAGCTTTATAAGTGAGCATTTTGGAAGTATGAATCTAATTTGAATTCCAACTTATTCAAGCATATGATAATTGCTGTATAAGTGTAATGTTTGAGAGAAAGCTTGAACACAGATGTCAGCAAAGAACAAAGAAGTCGGCAAATCAATATAGGAGAAAAGCCATACATGTATACTAAACTAATGGACCTTACCAG
>CM037780.1:60397060-60447060 GCA_021229015.1 Solen grandis | reverse complement strand
TTATCTTTTTTTTACTTCTGTTTTTGTGTCCCTGCAAGGGGGCAGACCCAAGGGATCACTTTTTTTCCCGTCGTCGTCGTCGTCGTCGTGGGGCGCAAAATTTTTTTTGCCCGGGGAAAAACCCAAAAAAAGGGTTTTTTGAAAAAACCCCTTTGAAACTTAAAAAAAATAGACCCACGGGTGGAGTGAGTGCAAAAGAATGATAATCTGATTTCGTATTTTCTGAGTTTTTAAACCCTTTTTTTGATTCTGGATTTTTTTTTTTGCCCAATCATAATCAAAAAGTTTTTGGGGGTTTTCCCCCTTGAAACTTAAACGGGATAGATCAAAATTGAGGTGGAGTGCGGGTGCACAAGAATGAAAAACTCGACTTAATATTTTTGAGTTTTTTTCCCTTTTTTTTTTGTTGATTTTCATTTTTAAATTTTTTTGTTGGGCATAACTCGAAAGATTTGAGGTTTTTGCTTGAAACTTCAAGTCCAATGGTCTGATGCATAAAATGAATGATAACCTGTTTTTTTTTTCCCTTTGGTTTCCCCCCTTTGTTGATCTCAATTCATTTTTGGGGGGACATAAAAACAAAAAGTTTTTTGGGTATTTTTTGAAATACAGGTGGAAAGACCCAAATGGGTGTTTGCAAAAAAATAACTGTTGTTTTTTTTGGAGTTAATTTTTTTTGTTTTTTTTTTTTGGGTTTTAATTCTTTTTGGGGCCCTAACTTGTAAATTTTTTGAAGTGCCCCCTTTAAAAAATTTTTATGTAGAAAAGATTTTTTTTGGCGAGGCAGTCCCAAAAATGTAACCAATAATGAAAATGATGACACAAACTTGCAACATAATATTTTAAAACGTCATAAGTGTTTAATGATTATAATTTTTTTTTACATTTAAATTTTTTAAATTTCCCATATCATTCTAAACACCCCTTGATGAAGTGTTAGTCAAACCCCCGGGAAAAAATTTTTTAAATTTTTGCATTTTTAAATTTTTTTAAACCCCCCCCCCCCCCCCCCCCAAAAAAAAAAATATATAAATATATGGGGTGTGTGGGGTTGTGTGTGGTGGTTGTTTTGGGTTTTTATTTTGTCCCTTTTTCAAAAAATGATTATGCTTTTTTCAATAATTTGTAAAAAACGTTTTAAGAAATTCTTTCATCAAACGGGCTTAAATGCAGGGACAAAAGTGTTCCGAGGAACCCCCACATGGGTTTTTAAAAAAAAAAAAGGGGGGCATTGTCGAAAACCCCCGGCGTCCCCTTGTCGACTTCGTTTTTCATTTTTTGGGGGTTTTGGGACCTGACCTTTTTTTTTTACCTATTTAAAAAATTTAACAAAAAAACTTTAACGTTGGGTTTTTTTCTTTTCTATTTGACATACAACTTTTATTTTTGGTATGCATATTCATCTTTAAGGGGGTTTTTGAATATCTCACATCTTTTCTTCCCCCTTCCCTTTTCCCTTTTGCCCTTTTTTTTGCTTTTTTTTTTGTTGTTGAAAACTTTAAAAAGCCTGCCCCCTTTAGAACCGTTTCCAAAAAGGGCAGATATTTACTTTGGGATTCCTTGTGGCAAGCCCTTTTTCCTAAAATTTTTAAATTTTGGACTTTTTCCCCTGATTTTTTATTTTTTACCTATTTTTGAAAAACTTAAAAAAAAATTTTAAAATTTGGGGCCTTTATTTTTACTTTTAAACATACAACTTTTATTTTTGGTATCATTTTTATCTTTCCCAAAACTTTTTAGAAAAACCTTAATTTTTTTATCATTGCCCCTTGGGGCTTTTGGGGCCTATTTTTTCTGTTTTTTTTTTAAAACTTTAAAATGCCGCCCATTTCAGAACCTTCCCAAACAGGGCATGAAAATTTCACTTTAAATTTCCTTTTTGGGCAAGACCTTTCTATCAATTTTAAACCCTTTTGGACTTTGACCTTTCCCCTTTTAATTTTATCTTTTTTTTAAAAAAATTTTAACAAAAAATTTGCATGACCATAACCTTTTTCTATTTGACAACACTTTTTTAATTTTTAAAGCAATTTTTTTATGACAAAGATTTTTCAATAACCCCAATATTTTTTGTATCAACCTTTGGGCTTTTTAAAAACCCTTTTTTTTCCATTACTTTGGAAAAAATTTTATAATATAATTCTTTGTCATTTTTCAAATTTTTTTTTAAAAAAAAAATTTTTTATCCCTTGGGGTTTTTTTCATAGAACCCCTTTTTGGTTTTATTTTGGTTGTTTTAGGCAATAAAAAAAAAAACATTTTTCTTTTTTTTTAAAAACTCAAATTTTTTTGTTTTGTGTTTTATCAAAAATCCAAAGAAAAACATAGTGATTATTTGGGTTTCAAATTTACATCTTTTGTTTTTAAAACTTCTATTCCCTGCAAATCAAGGTCATCCTTTTAAAAGGGGGAAAAGGGCCAAATTTAAAGGGTTGGGACTAAAATTTCTTTAAAGGTTTTAAATTTTTTTTTGTGATTTTTAAAGGGGGAATTTTTTTTAAAAATTTTTAAAAAAAAAAGTGTAAAGCAAAAACAACAAGGTTTTGGGGGCCCGCTGCGGGGGTCTTTTATTGGTTTTTAAAATTTAAAATTTGGATTGTTTTTTTTTTGTCCCTGAACACAACTTGCTCAAGGGGGGCTTTTTTTGAGGGGCCCCCGTCCGGCGTCCGCATCCGTCGTCCTTGTTGCGTCATCACACAACAATTTGGTTTTGTTACCTCTAGAGGCCATAATTTTAGGCCAATCATGCATGAAACTTGGTCAAATGTTTGTCTCCATAAAATCTTGGACGTTTCGACTTTGGTCATGTGGGGTCAAAAAGTAGGTCACAAGGTCAATCTTAGAAAAACCTTGTTAAACACTCTAGAGGCCACATTTTTTGGCCCAATCACGTCATGAAACTAGGTCAAATGTTTCTCTCCATAAAATCGTTGGACAAGATAGAAATTTTGTCCTGTGGGTCAAAAAGTAGGTCATGAGGTCAAATCTTAGAAAAACTTGTTAACACACTAGAGGCCCACATTTTTGGCCCAATCTTTATGAAACTTGGTCAAAGTTTGTTACATAAATCTTGGACAAGTTCAAATTGGGGCGTGGGGGGGGGGGGAATGTGGGTTACAAAAGGTAGGTCCTGTGTCAAACTTAGAAAAACCCTGTTAACACTCTAGAGGCACATTTTATGGTTTGCCCAATCTTTATGATCTTGGTTCAGAAGGTTTCTATAAAATCTTTGACAAGTTCGAAATTGGGTCATTGGGGTCAAAAAGTATGGTCATAGGTCAATCTTAGAAAACATTGTTTACACTCCTTTGGTGGCCAAATTTTTGTCCATATCTTCATGAAACTTTGGTCAGAATGTCTGTTCATAAAATCTGGACAAGTTCAAAAGTGGGTCATGTGGTGTCAAAAATTGTGTCAATATGAAAAATCCAACATAATGTTGCTCAATTATAATCAGGTGAGCGATTCAGCCATCATGGCCCTCTTGTATCTTTCATTCAGTCATTGGGGTTTTGTTAAGGATTTTAGCTCATTGATATTTTCCATTTCTTCATATATCTACCGAATAGCATCCATCACTTTAACAATACAGCAATACTGTAATATACTTTGTCATCAGAGGGAATCATGGCTGAATGTTAAAGTCATGACTTAGAATTATTTAAAGCCCTTAAAGCTGTAGGTTGATCCCTGATCTATTTTTTCAGACTTGTCATTAGAGACAGACATGTGACAAGTTTGGAGTTAGGACCACTTCTTTCCGACTATTTTTCTTTGTACTTATTAAAATGCCCATGCTATTGAACAGAATGAAGTCCTATTGTTCTCTTCTGTCTGTTTGAACCGTTAGGTTGACCCTGACTCAAGTCTACTGCACTTCCAAAATTGATTATGATTGTCAGGGGGTCCTACTCAGATGCTCTGAGCGCTCATGGCTTCTGTCACCTTTGATTTGTGGACAATCACAAATGTACTGTAAATAATGGCCGCAATGAATGTTATCTCAAAAGAACATCGCTTTGTACATGTGATCCTGAATCCTAATCATTTCATCCCATCCCAGGCTTAGTCTCTCTATTGAACTACCTTTTTTCCTGATTACCATTTGAGAATACATAATACTAGGAAAATGGATCCACAAATCTCTCCTAATGAAGTCAGTGAACTGATTTGACTCCACTGTAATAATGCAGATATTGACAAGCTAGTGCCCAATTTAATTGCCAAATGAGGAAAAATATCTTCAGAGAAAGTACTTTCGTTTGATGTTTGTTTTTAAGATAAGTTAAATGTACTGTTTCCACAAAAATTTTAAGATTTTTGTTACATTTCCTGGCTCCAGGTTATCTTCTGAGAAATACGATTTGTTCGGTGATGGGTTTTCATTTATATTGTTTATAACACTTTACATCATTAATATTCCATACAAAATTGATGATTTGATGAACCTTTGAAGTGAATATATTTTGTTTTTCTTAGCCCACACAGACTGTGTAGAATCTACGCTGCCTATTGTATGAGAAAATTGTAGGAACCTCTGATCCTACTACTCCTTTTCTCATTGCGTCTGCTCTGTTTGTGAATGTGTCAAAAAAATGTCTGTATGAATAAATGGATAATATAAAGTTAATGATATTGATTTATGGACAACTCAAGAAAAAAGAAAAAAGGGCAAACTAAATAAAATGGTCCGAGGGAGCTGTGGTCCCCATGGTAGGACACATGCTAAGAATCAAGAGATCCCAGGGTTTCGAGTCCCCCTCAGGCACACTGCCTTATTTCCTCAGAAAGAGATTTTAGCCAGTCATTGTTTCACTTCACCCAATGTGCGTTCATTGTGCCAAATCGTATGCAACCAATAAGCTTACAGTCAGCTATGGAGTTGTATTAGGACACTTAAACCATGCTTTCACGTGAAACTTATGCTGTACATAGTTTACGTGAATATCATGGATTAGGACCACTGAGACAATTTTCATAGCTACTGTAACGAGCATTTCATACGGTTTGGCATACTGAACGAACGCCAGGTGTGTATGGTAGCTGAGAGGCAGTACAGTACTGTTGTTCCATTTATGTGTGCCACCATAACTGAGTGAAGGACTCCCTGGAGATTGGTAGCCAATGAAACCAAGGTAAAAGCTGTAAAATTGTTGCCTGTGTTCCGTCAATAATGTTGACCGTCATATCTTTCAGCATATACTAAAGTGTGCAGCACTATATTCTGCCTCAATAGTCATCGTCTCCAAATGAATGAAATACAGTCATTGGGAAATAGTTAAACCCTACAAACAAGCAAAACTTTTGAGTATGAAACTTGATAGCATTGTATAAGTAATTCCGAAGAATTTTTATTTGATGTTCGTTGCAGTATTATTGTAGACACAATATACATGTTTTCTACAGATACTGGATAAATACGCAGACAAGTGTGTGGTATAATGTTATAAACCACAGTTGGCTAAGCTAAGAACACTGTCTACGGCAATCAATGCCCAAGGGATGAACTTTCACTGGATTGGATCACTTAGGGGCGATTCACATGGAAGTTTCTAGGGAAGGCTGCAATTACATGATTAATCTTAATCCAACCTAAAAAATATATGACAATCACAAACTATCTAAAAACAGCGTTTTTACTCTCTCATAATTCAAAGCATGTAATATCAGTAACTAGCTCATTCTCCAGTAGGGCTCAATAGAGTTGAAGTCAAAGGTTGAATTGATGTCAGTCACTATCGATGAAACCTATAACCGTTCGTTTGAAACTCGGGTAATCAGATTGATTTCGAGATCCATGTGAACTCACCCCTTTGTGATTTTGGGCTAGACAAACGGCCTTTACAACAGACTAACTAGCACAATATCACAAAATATCCCAAATAAGATACCTACATATGTTTATTTCTCAAATAACCTTACAGAAATATCTAAAATTGTCTAATTTCTTATCAAATATAGTCATTTATTTTTGTGACCCATTTATCTCAACTTGAATATTTGTTTAACCAAGAATGTTGAAAGTGTACAATATATAACTTCATAGGCAAAGCATTATTAAACCCTTTCCTCATAGAAGACACCATGAAAAGACCTATGCGAACAGCATAAACCAGATCACCTGCGAGTAACTTCGCAAGGCGAACAGGTTTTATGCTGATCGCTCCTCCTCATGGTCTGATATTATATTTTTAATTAAATTTGGTAAGTTTTAACTGTGGTTTCTGCAGAATTCAGGCTTTAATTTGATACCCTATGAGGGCGTCAAAATGATCTAAGAGGGAAAGGTTAATAGAATAAGAAACCACTTGCCAAGTCAAATTTTATGGAATCTGAAGTTGTTTATGATCACGTGGTCATTGCTAGAGAAAGATGTACTTTAATTAATTATTGAGGCACAGAAACGAAAAGAAAAATCCAAAGAAATGTTGAAACCATACATGTATTATAATGCCCCCCTAGAGGTTTTTATTTCCTTAAAAGAGAGATAGTTGGAGAGTATGATTGGTATTCAGTCATTAGACTACCGACCCCTCAAAGTAGTAAACCATTGACAGTGGAATATATCACAGAGCATTGTGTTTTTGAGTTACCCAAGACTTAATTGTAGCTTTGAACACTATCATTGTATGTATGGAAATTCCAAAATCACGTTAATCTTATTTATTTTATAATAATTGACAAAATAACAACATCTTCTAGTACTTAGCACTGATTTTTGGCATTTGTATAGTCCTTAGTATATAGAATGAAAACCTGAGTACTAAAGAAAACCCAGCGGTAACTAACTTTTCACTTGATTATGATGTTGACATCCTGGGATTGAACCTAGGTTGAAATAGGTGTAAAGCAACTGTGTCAACACAACATTGCACTATCAAGCAGTCATGCATAATGGAGGCATAGGTGGTGATTATCAGTATGCAGGTACTATAAACAATTTTTAATTTTCTCGTCTCCAAATGACTGAAATACTATTGGTGAAGACTAACTCTTACTTTCAGCTGTGCCTTATCATGCCCTTGAAAATCCACATCTGATTGAAAGCACTTTTTGAGTTGGGGCCTCATGGCATAAGTGCCAGTGCGGTAGCAATAATAAGTGAAGAGTGTCTGCTTTGTGTTTGGGCGGTCTGGTTTGAATCCTAGCCAGGGCACTTCCTCTGTGACTGCATTGAACCAAAGACCACATAAAATTGGTACCAGATGCACCCTCGCCTGGCACTCATGTGCTAAGTAATGCCCCCGACTCCTTGTAACCAACTACTGTCTCTCAACAAAAAAAGGACCCACACTGGTAAATCTGTGACATAAGGACCTAAGATATTCATATAAGATCAGAAAACAATTGCTAGCCACTAGAATAAAAGAAAAAGAAGAAGTGGTCGAGTCCCTCTGAACATATTTTAATTCAGCCAATTCACTTTATTTGTTTGTGTGTTCCAACAGGTCACTAAGATTTTTCCCATGGTGGGTAAGCCCTTTCAGCTGCTTGTGTCATAAGGTCATTGGTCAACTATTAGCTGTTTCAGTTTGACCCCTGTAATATTACAGTTATAGAAATATAAGCAGGGACAACGCGCAACCATTAGCTAACGTGAGCTACCGGTCGCCGAATACTAAAAAAAGCAAGGCAGATGTCTCTATGTACTCAGGGTCTCTGTTTCGCGATCCACCTGTAATTAGCTGAATTTTGCCTTTGGACTTTCATACTGTCCCAGTTGATACCTCACAGCAACTCTTGGTTTTCAGAATAAGTTTTACTGTATTTCCCAGAGATTGAACATCTAAAATTAATTCTGCCATGTATAAATTATTCAAGGATTAGTCTGTCAAATTCTGAGAATAAATTCATCACTCCCAGGATGTCTCTTATAGATATTCTGTAAATTGAATTTCCATGTACCCTGTCTCTAATTACTGGAAAGCCTTTTAATGACTAAAAGCCTTTTAATGACTGACTTACAGAATTATATCAGAAAGCTTAAAGTGGTAGTACTTTTAGCATAATTGTTACTAATTTTCACTTTTTGGCTGATCTGTTAACTGCCTGTATCTCACAGTCAGTCATTGTTTTTAAACCCTGTACCACCATAAAGCCTATCTTGCAGAAAACCACAGTTAAACCTACCAAATTAATTACCAAAATCCTCATTTCCAGACCACTTGATAGCAGCCGAACAGCATAAACCTGATCAGCCTGCAAGTTACTCGCAGCTGGATCGGGTTTTAAGCTGTTCGCCATAGGTCCTTTTCATGGGTTTCCTCTATGAGGGCAGGTTAAATTATTTGTTTTCCAATATCTTCTGATTTATAAATACCATTTTCTAGTCATTGGCATGATAAATGTGAATATCTAAACATTAATTTTTCGAACCGTATATTGCCTCTTAACATATCTGTCAAATACCTCATTGAAGGTAACATTCTTCATTAAAATTTACGGTACCTTTCTTTTATAATCATATCTTTTTTTATAAATAGAATGTGGGAAAATCATTTAGTTTTTCATCACCAAGTATTCCTTTCAATTTGATGAAATGTGTATTTAGCAGTAAAAGTGAGTGTTAAAACTTCACAGGGGATTTTGAATGAACGATTTCCTCCCCATGCCATTTCCTTCACTGACTCTGTTCTGACTGCAGCCATGACCAAATACAGACTCTGCTATGATTCCTACTTCCTACTAAATCCAGAAAATTGTCTGAGTGGCCAATTCTTTGTTTTGAAAGCATAGAACTATGGACAGAAGTATTGTCGAGTGTGGAAATGAGTTTGGGTTTTGAGAGAAAGGAAGTAATCCGCTATACACCATTATGATTGGGGGAGTATTTCTCTTCATTGAACCTCGACTGCTCAGTATAGAACAGTATGGATCCATGGACAGTGTATCACACAGGAAAGTCGATGTTATCCTGCATTTGCTACTGCTACTGGCTACAAGGTCAGCTTATGATTTTGGCGTGACTTTTTTATTCCCACTTTTTATCTCGCATGAGACTCATGGAATGGATTTGTGTGCCGATTAAAAATCCTTCAAGTGTCACCATGCCCGCACGGATATTTTCAATTGTTATGGCGCAGAGTCTTAATTTGATTAAAATGTGATAAACGTTTCCCAGTTTCAGGAGATTCAATTTCCTTTGCAATGATTAAACAGAACTGCACGGCAACCAGAAGTATGGAAGGTTCAGATATTGAGTTATCTACTTGCATTGGGTATAAAATAGCCCAGAATTGGTACGGAAATCATGCGCCGTCTTGATTAGCGATTTTAGTGGATGAATCGAATGTTATGACTGCACTGGTCTGATATATAATGTGGTCAATAATCAGAGTACCGGTACCTGTCGTCAGTGATGTTCTGGATTAATAGTGTCAAAATCGGGTACCAGCTAGTGTTGTAAGATTGTGTCTGGTTTCCGCATTTTTCTTTAAAATTGACTTTGGAAATTATTTGTGTTGCTTTCAGGGAAACCAGCTAGTGCTGTGGCTGTCCTTGGGTTTTTAGCATTTGTGTTGGAATATATGCATAGAGGGGATTATATCACTAAGGATCAGTTCCAGTTAAGTTTCTAACTCATGGTTTGGTTCTTGCAGTCAGGAATACATAGGTTTTAGCCACATAGCTGGTAACCTGTTCTCAAACATGTACGTGTAGAATGATGTATACTATATGAAAGTTACAAGAATTCCCTTAAGTTTATTGAATATCTTAAAAACTAATTTTTGGTTTTTAAAAGCTGTCTGTGAAATTTGGATTTTTGTATGGTTGATTATAATAATCATCAAAATCATTAAGTTAAGCAGATAACTCATACTCAGTACTGATTGGTTTAACTATTTGGAAAAAAAAATGAGTTTGAAATTGAGTTACCTTACAAGCTTCATTAAGTGATCTTCAATTGAGCAATAAAATTTAGAATGCAAGATTTAGGTACAGCTTGACATGTGACTGCACAGTAAAGGAAGAAAACTAATTCCGCATGATGGGCTTGTTTTTTCTGAGATAGTTAACTTGCCTTTGGAAGTTATTAGGAGCCCCGTGTTGTTCAAAATATTTATTTTTCTCTGTTTTCATTCAATCTACGTGGAATTACAGCTCACTGGAGAGGCTTTCTCACTTGAGAGAATGCTACATGGCATTATTACTTCATTACTTACTTCTAAAGCAGTATATCCCTTTACTTTAATAGATAGTCTCATTTTGAGGTAATGCAAACAGAACAAACCAATCATGGCTCATCTGTTTGCATCAACAGAATTTTAGCCCAGTATTCAACACAGTCTGCATGGCAAAGATAAAACCAGTGTGCTTTTCTTATCAAATTTCAGTTAAATAATATTTATCATAACATAAATTTTGTTCCAACGAATATTTAAAAGTAAAGGGTTTATATACAAAGTAAGCACTCAAAACCAAAACTACTGTAATGTATTCCAAGTTTAACCCTTTCCCTCATATAGACTCATTTTGACGCAACTCAAAAGGTACTCCACAGAAAGCCTGAAATTCTGCAGAAAGCCAAACTCAAACCTTAACCAAATTTAATTGTAAATCCCTCATTTCCAGACCACTGAGGAGCAGCGAACAGCAAAAACCGGATCAGCCTGCGAGTTACCGCAGGCTGATCTTGTTTTATGCTGTTCGCATAGGCCTTTTCATGGTGTCCTCTGTGTGGGAAATGGTTAATCTCAGAGTGCTTGACTAGTCTAAAGCAGAAATTGGCTTTACATTATTTAGTAGTTCGGAGGGCAGTTATTATCTACATGGTATTGATTAGACCTATTGCCAGTTCCATCAGCCTTGTTAGTGCTTATTACTTTATACTTAAGAACCTTAATATTTCTGATCTCAGCAAATATTGTTTGTCATTATAGTAACTTTCATGTTAAACGAGTCTTAACTTAAGTATTTTGGAAAACAAGAATGGTGGCATTTTTTTCTATCTAATATCTGTTGATCATATAGACTGGTTTGAGTATATTTTTGTTAAAACACACACAGTCATACTTCAGAGAGTTTCCTTAATGTACAGGGTCTCCTGTTAATGCTTTATAAATAACACATGTATCTCTGATTCTACATCTGCATGGCAATGAAATAATTCCACTTTTTTCCTATACCATAATAAATTAACTGAATAAATATTCATTTAGTAATCCATTTTTTACATTATAAATATTCACAAGTTAAAGGTTAAGTATAACTGAGCACTATGTGTTAATGTTTTAGTGGAATGAAGTTAGATTACCTTCCAGTTAATCATGGATGACTTGTTTGAAGAGTTTTTAATTCAGTTCTGATTTGGAGTGGACTAACCCATTGCTGAACATAAATAATTATCAAATAAAATTTCATAAGATATCCAATAGCAACTCTTTGATATCATGTGACCATCCCGTCACCTGGGTCATATGACCATCGATCCATGGTTTATTTATTAATAAGCATTTATATCAATATCTGGAATATAATTACCATTAAATGAGACTAAGATTAAATTAACTGGAAAGTAAATTAACTGGTAAGTAAATTAACTGGTTACATTTGGTTACATTTTTTGAAATGGAGTTTTAAGTGAGAAACATGCAATATTTCTTTTCCTAGCAACTATTTATTTGTCAATATAACTACTCATATGAATATTAAATAATTTTTGAAACAAGAATGATAAAATTGTCCAACATAATTTTAAAAAAACCCTACAATGTTGTTGACACATCACTGCCCATTTATGTGCCCCAGTGCCTGATGAAATCACCCTGCAAAACATCTAAAGTCTGATCATGGTCTGGTGCTGTTTGCTAGTCATGCATTAAAAAAATGTTTAGCAACCCCCCATAAACTATTAATGGCACAGTCAAAAATAAAGAAAGACAGTCCAATTAAGACATTTAGCATGGTAAAGGTTTGAGCCAGATCACCTTTGTAAGTTACTCATTGTATGTCTTTTTAAATTCTTTCATCTGATATGATGTGGCCGTTTCCATGGTTTACAGAAATATTTCAAACTAGGTTCCAATTTAATCACAATGACAACACTTGGATATCATGTGACTATTCAATATTCAAATTACGTTGGCATTTTATCCAATGCCATACAAGATATTATGTGATCAGATGTAGACACTGGAATTTATTAAGATATTTAATGAACTGTCTACCTTGCAAAATTGAATATATTCCATATAAATGAGACTTGAATGGTTTGGATTGTATTAGCATGTTTTATGAGAAAAAAGCACACATTTCGAGTATGATTAGGACATGATTAACTTGAAATTCATTAGGAAAAGCACAGTATTTTTTATATTATATAAAGAGCTTTTCACACAATTCAGCTATAATGATCTTTAAACAGCCATCGGCCTGCCTCTCATTGTGATGATTTAGTCATAACTTGTTTAAAAATATCTTTAATCACTTAACGTTATGTCCACATCCCTGAAATTAATACTTGCATTTGGAATCAGTCCTAGAAAGTGCAAGATTGCATCAGAATGATAGCCTTTTAAATTTGATTTTAAATTTCAAATTGAAAAGCAGTAATTTTTCCTAGTTACTGGTTGAAGCACCCTAGGCTTGTTTACTTGAAAATTTTTTGAAAGAGAGTTTAGAAGTATTTGAATAGCTGCAGACAATTGTCCTCCAAATGAGGGAATGTTTAAACAACCCATTGAAGCAATCTATAATCGTTAAAGGATCAAAGCTTATCAAAATGTGGAAGAAGAAAAATTTGTGCAGTTGAAAGTTAACTCCTAAGACATTGCAAGCAAACGTGATTGAGTCATGGAGTTTGATATACAACCTTATTCCGTGTCATTGGGATGTTTACTGCACAGCTTAATATGCTTTAAAGCAGGAGCTATCCCGAGAAATCTCACATCTCTGTATTGTTGGCAATTCTACATTAATGACATTTTCTGTAGCAATAATGAAGTCTTCAAGAGGTCTCATTAAGGATTGGAGTTAAAGAATGAAATAAGAAGGTAAGAATTAGGGATAATGTCACTCTTGAATTGTCAAAGTCTACCTGGCAATGACGGCGAACATGTATGATGTGATCAGTACTTATGTGTGAATGGTGTGACGATGGATTGATCCATGAATCATGGATCTGTGTGAAGAGTCTGCTTTAAAGGTAGAATGATAGTCTGAGTGAATCGCTGTACAGTTGGCCAGTGTTAGTGTTTGTTTGACTAGGTTGACAAGGATGAAAGTTAATCCAAATTCAAGATCTAATGGACTTGAAATTCCAAGGTGCAAAGTACAGGTCACCCTGGAATATACTAGGGACAGATTAGTGTAAGTTGTAAAAAAAAATTCTTTTTTTTTTTTTTTTCAATTTTCAATTTGACATAAAAAAAATAGCAATTAAATTAGATTTAATAAGAGCGAGAAAATCTTCAGGGTGGAATAATGATCTCATCCAGTCAAATTTGGGCATATGATGGTCCCTTTTCACATCTGGCATCAGAAAAGAGTATTTGTGTCATTTAGCTGCAGACTATAAGTTTCAGTTAAAAAGAAAGGTTATGTATTTCATATAAAAAACTACATACGTTAGAAATATGTTACAAAATTCCTAAACTTCTAAAAAATATTAATAAGTACTACACAGCAAATATTATTACATTGCTGGCTGGGTGCCTCCATTGTTGGTTATATTTTTTCTGACTTAGTCCCGCATGCTGTGGCACAAGCCCTCTGCTTGTCACTTGAATTACCTCTCCGGCTGCTTGTTGGTTTCTACACAGTTCATCTTGTGCAGTCAGTGACCTCTTCCACCTGTGTTTGCACTACATCTGAACTACTGTCACACTCATTCTCACTAAATTGACAGCAGCTCATCAAAACCCTTTGAAGGATTAACTATAGCAACAGTTTTTAGAAATCAATCACCGATTGATGTAATGAATTGTCCAAGTCAGGTGAAGCGTTTCTGAGGAAAATTTTCAGCTATACTTGCTTTGTAGCATGGCCGACGGAGCAAGGATTATGTAACTAGGTTCCCTATATAGGATCAATATCTGCACTGTAGAACCAATCATTCCACAACAAGGTGTGCTTTACTAGTAAACAGTGAATTTTTGTAGTCGTAATAAATGATGAAGGAACCTTTTCTACACTGTTTCATCTCTTTATTTTGGTTTTTTAAGCTGAATGGCATAGAAATAAGAGCAAAGATGAAGCTAATGTAATCTTTGTGACAGAACACTTGACTTTTTTTTTTGCATTATTTTGGATGACTTTGCATCCCTCTGTATTCATTCTGTCCATGATTTATCCAATTATGGAACAGATTATTTACTGGAAAGAGCTTGTTGATTGTTTCATAACATTGTGAAAGACGCTTTTTCAGTAGAATGCTGGCATTACAACAACCATTTTGAAAGGCTGTGAAAACTGTTTTTAATATTCCCACGCCGAAAGGGCAGTCATGAGATATGGTAATAGTCTCCGTTCCGTCTTTTTGGTCCCATAGTTTTGACCAAAACAAAACTCAAAACGTATTTGAGATAACAACTTTGTACATCATAGGTGGATAGAATCTCATTGAAGAGAGTGCAGTGCACAAGAATGATAACCCTATCTTTCAATAAATTTTAAGTTATTGCCCTTTGATTATTTTAAGGTTAAATTATTTGCCAGACCATAATTAAAAATGTATACTAAGACAGTTATTTTGATAACATCATAGGTGATAGATCTCATTTAGGTGAGTGCATTGCCTAAAAATGATAACTCTATCATATCATATTTTTGAGTTATTGCCCGTTGTAATAAATGAAATGGTTTAAGTGAAAGGAAAAAGCTATAAAGTCACAGTGACCTTGACATTTTACCTGTAGACCTCAATACTAGGGGAATTAGTAGGTCGTATTGGGTTATATAATATAATAACTTCCAAACATCAGTCCAGAGTCTCAAACCAAATAATGAAAAAAAAAAATCATCTTCTTACAAGCAGCATTTGTGGGGGATGGCCTTGTCACATGTTCGATAGAAATGAAGTCATGGATCCATTTGCACGTCGTTTGGTGCAATGTTCAGTTAACTAAGGAAACAAACTTAACAAATTTAAGCAATGTATGTACACTTACCTCTATGTTTTAGTTAAAGAGCATATTAAATTCGTTGCTGGATATATCAGTTAATATAGATGATTACCAAGCAATGGAGCTATGGTCCAAGTTTTATTATCAATGACTTGTACAATATGGTACTCATCATACAATACATAATATACAAATAACACAGTTGAATGAAGAGAAAACAACTGTTAAATTACTTTCCCTCTCTCCAGCTCTCTCCTCTCTCTACACACACACACACAACACGACACACATACAAATCATTAAACAAGTATTTGCTCATACTATACTATTGAAAAAAAAAAGAAGACAAATTAGCTGCTGAAAGAACCATAAGAGTTAAATCCAAGTGTGGGATTTTTGGTGAATGAACATATCCAATCATATAATCTAAATTACATAATAACAGAACATCATAATAGTATAAGTATAATACATGTGATTATAATTTTTGGTATTGGCTCATTGCGTTCTTTCTAATGCTGTTTAAATAAACTTACAGAATTTGATAATACATTTTTATTTTTGGAGTTAATAATTGAACAAATATAAACATATTTGGATCTAAAATAAAAGAATCTTTTTAAATATTTGATATGTAAATCTTGAAAACGTTCAACATTAAGCCACAAATGAAACTCCGCTTCAATGTCTGTATTTAAGGAACACATCTGACAGTGCGCTGAAATGAAATACATCTTATATACATGTATTAACAAGTATTGGAACTTTATGAATACATCTCATATTACATGGAGTTCTACCAATATTGCCCTGAAAAATTATAATAATTATGGCCCTTGTATTAAGCCAAAACAAGTACTCAGTGCATCCAATTTTTCTTCTCAGCAAAACTTGATTTTGTCATAAAAAACATCTGCTGCAATTTAAATCAAAGGACTAAAGACCGAACCATAACCTGAAACAGTTTTAGAGGAGAGTAAATTGGATATGATTTATTGATTTTCCACATCAAATGATCTTGTAGCGTTTATATTCATATTTAACTGTGAGGGCCAAACACTAATTTTTTCATTGAAATACCTATTTGGATTAACTAAAACTATTACATGCCAGAACCGTATGTGAATGCTGCACATTATCAGCATGCCACTGCTTAATATCGAACAGGTTAAAATCATAGTATTTTCATTTGATACTTTTTCCCTCATATGCATCATTGTAAGTTCCATTTGTTATGTGCTTGTGACAACTTCTGTAAAAAAATGATAAAAATCATCAAAGGCGATGTAGTTCTTTTTTCAAGTAAGATAGAAAAAATAATCACTTGCCTAAACTGGAGCTCGTCCATAGTAAGCATATGTATCTAATTTATAACAATATTAATGGTACAAAGCAAACAGCTCACTAAAGGGCATTGATTTGGATATCCGGTATCAAGTTCCACCCACAATGGTCCTAATATGTGAGTTGGTAATAAACAACATAAAACAACATACATAAAAAATAACTTCTTATTGCATTTTGCAGATGGAAGTTTGCAAATATTCTGTCTAAGTTCCTTGATTATAAGTATAAAGAAGAGGATTAGATGCTTGCGTTATTGAATGGTTAAAATGTGTAAAATCAATACGTCAATCCCAGTTTAACCTCAGGATTTTCAGCTGCATTGTCTTTAATTTATCGTTTTTCTTCTATTAAAACTTGAATATAAATAATAAACAATCGTAAGAGATTTAAAGAATTGGGTATTTCAAAAGTACATTAATTTGGACTTTAGAGCCAGCAGATTATCAAAAGTGGCCGCAGTCGATTCCCCTTGCGGTTATTTATTTGAAGACCCCATCTTTATCTCGCTTGCCCTTGATATATATTCAGCAGTTTTAACTGTAGCCAGTTCCATTCACTTGCTGCAGAGATACTTCCTTATGAAATGTAGATAATTCACATTGGCTAGAAGCTACCCTCTTCATTGATATATTATCCAGTCTGGGAATTCTTACGAATTTCAATGTCCAATAATAACTTTTCCAGCCTCTCAGCTTGAAAAGCTCTCTACTTGTACTTATCTCCTCTCCAGAAACATGGTTAGCATCCACGTTGGGTTCGTAGATATGCAGTTAACTGTGCATTCTATTGTGAAAACAATCCTTGTTGATACACAGGTCAGTGACACAATAGAAAAATTCTTGAAATAGTAAAAAACAAACGACACATTGAAAAAAATTTGCTTAAAAATGTTGCCAGCAAATATACGTAGCGCCAGTCCTGTATTTCTACATTGATATTTTTATTCTGCTGCAATTCAGGATTTCTCATTCAGGAAATGATTTTTTCGGTATTGGAATTAAATAAAATTTGTTTCGCATTTTTTTTGCATGACTGTCATAATGGCCCGAAGCTTTAACTGGCCTCTGAATTGAGCAATTTTGAACTGGTCCCCCAAAACTTTAACTGCTGTTTTTTTTGTAAAGGGAAACAGTTCTTTGGCATCAATTTAAAATTTCAAACGCTAAAGGGCCCACTGAAGTTGTTGTGTCTAAAATGAAAGAGTTTTTTAAGAGCTCAAGTCGATCACCAATAATTAAAATTTCACTTTGATAAACAAAAGAAATGTGGCATTCCTGTTATTTCATGCTACGATTTGTATTCATCAGTACCTTTTCTACAACAGACACTAAGATTAAGTAGTAATTTTCTTACAGGTCAAGACTCTAAAACTCATTTCGGAAAAATAGATAACAGTTTTAAAGTCATTTTTTAGTGTAAGAAATAATCCTTGGAGATATCTGGGGTCGATAGATTGATGTGATTATTTAATGTTACAATGATTTTTTTTTGGACTTCACATGGTATTGAAACAGCCTAAAATGACCGAACACTCACTTTTATTTACTATTAAATTTATAATTGCAAGCCAACTTTGCATCAAAACAAACTATATTCGTGCACTTGATAAGTGATCATGTGATAAAAACAGTTACATCATTCGATTGCATTTACATCAGCATAAAAAAAAAAGTCCCTATGTTTTCATGTAAACAGAGATTTTTGTAGCCTGTAAGTATTTATTTTTGACACAGCAATGATTTTTCAGCATTTTTGCTTAATTCTATATACTTTTTTTGAGGAATATACATACAATTGTTCGATCAAAATTTACACTAATGAGAGGTTTTTCATTTTTTAAATCTAAAAACCTGGGTTGAAAACGTAGTACTAGAGTTGGTGTGACTGACTCACACACACCAAAACGCATTCCACAATCTTTGACCCTGTGTTTGGGCGCCCCATAAACTGTTCTTGGGTATGAAGAAACAAAGGGAATAGAACAGTTTCAGGGTAAAACCTTGATCTGGGGCCAAAAAAAAAAAACCCAAAAAAAATTTTTCGGGGTCTCCAGCAAAAAAAAAAAAAAAATACAGGAGAAAACCTTGTTTTTTTTTTTTTAAAAATAAAAACAAAAGGGAAAAATTAAAAGGAAAGATTTTTTAAAAGTGTAAATAAAAGAAAAAATTAAGGGTCAGTCCTTAAAAAAAGGGTTGTTCGGAGACCAGAAACGGAACTTTTTTTTTTTGACTAGTATTAACGATAATTTTGGTGTTTTTTTTGTTTTTTTTTGCAGTAAATTTGCATCTACTTCAGCAGTAATATCTGAATTATTTTTGTCTGTTTTTAAAAAAAATGAAAAAATGTACTTTGCATTGTCAGCAGAATAGAATACATTAATTGAACCTTTGCAATCATTTTGCTCAATATGTCACTGTTAAGATATTTTCCTATTTATGGGTTTATCCAAAAATACAGTAGATCCTTATATTAACCAAAGTCCTTGAAGCAAGCTAAAACATTAAATAATGATATTTGGAATGGGAAAAAACCCTGGGAAAAGTTAGTTTAAATTTGGGGGCATGTCTACTTTTTTATTACCGGGTTCATTAAAAACCCTTTCCCTCATAGAGGAAACCATGAAAAGACCTAAAGCAACAGCAAAAACCAGATCACCGCGAGTAAAATCGCAGGGTGATCAGGTTTATGCTGTTCGCTGCTCCTCTGGTCTGGAAATGAGGATTTTTTAATTAAAAATTTTGGGAAGGTTTAACTGTGGTTTTCTGCAGATCAGGGTTTATTGGTACCTATTGATGCGTCCAAAAAAGATCTATATAGGGAAAGGTTAAGTGTGGAAATCACACTGGTTTTTAGTCTATCATGTACTTTAATACTATTTTTAAGTAATGAAAACAAAAAAGATATAATTAAAACATTCCTCAAGAGTTGATCTCTGCTTTATTTAGATATAAATATGAACGATATTAGCTATTTATAAAAAAAAAAAATTTAAAATAAAATTAAAAAATATATGCAAATGTTAAGATCTTGAGAAACCCCAAAAGGGACCCGTAAAAAAAGAAATTAAAAGGATGTTGATTTTTTTGGGTTTTGTAATGGGCGGTTTTTTTTTTCAAAAACAACGTATGGTTCCTTCACTCAGGGGTGGGAATTTTACCCTTTGAAAAACACTGACAGAAAATCGAAACAGTAAAATTCTGATAAAACATTATTTTAGTCAAAATAAGAAAGGAAGAAATCGGGACCAAAATTAATTAACTTTCGAAATGACGAGAATTCGGTTTAACAATGTTATGATTGGCAAGGTACTACTGTAATTATATTTTTTATTCTGGTTTCTTTGTTTGAAATTTACATTCAACTGTTAAAGAATGTTTTATTACTATTTTTGTGAGATTTTTTTTAAATCTGTTTTATGAGATTATTCCCTGTTCAACAGACTGAATCATGACCTTAATAAAACTTTAAAGGACAATGAAACACAATTATTGAGACCAGACTGAGTAGTGCTAGAGAATGCAGTGTCTGCCTTAATTTCCAGTATGGGTCGTGTTCATCGTCAGAACTTTCACTGATCAATCTGTCCATTCATACACAATAGAAGCTTGTTTTTACTGCACATTTCCTCCCTAATGAAGGACCCAGTCGGCAAACATGCAACATGAGCATAGGCTGTTAGCATTACCTGACATGATGATGTATCGGTTCACTGTGACTCACTGTGCCAGTGTTACTGATTTTCGCTCCTAGATTGTAGCATTTATTGTTGACGTTAATTGTTTTGTGTACGACACAGAATTACTTTCTCTAAAGTCCAGTATCATTCTTACTGTTATACAAGTAATAACAATTTTGTTTATCATATTGCTGTAATGTTATTTATTTTAATGTTTACCTTATGTAGTTAATTTTTACATCTCACATCATTGGCCCTTTGTGGTTAGAGCGTCCGTTCTGGAATCTGACTGTCGTGGATTCAATCTCCAACTGTGACATATACAGAAGTTGTAAAAATGGTACTTGCTTGGTTCTCAGCTGTAAGGTTAGTTCCAGGACTGGTTGGCTTGGTATCAGGATAATGTGACTGGGTGGGGTATCAAGCCACATTTCTATGACAGTGTGATATTGCAAGTGTGCAGTTTATATCTGTCTCAATAGCATTGTATATTATGGTCATCTTCATCATGTACTTCAATAGTTTGTAAAAGAGAGAGTAAAATGAGTTTCTGTCTAAATTAAAAATTTAAAACTACTTAACACAAAGTATTATTTGTGGCATTTCAGCCTTCAGAACAAACCCTCCTTAAGGTATATATGTAAAAATTAACCTCAACATGAAGAAAGCAAATTGTTATCTCATCTATGACTCAAGGGGAATTTATTGAAACCAGGAAATTTTTGGTATTATAATGGCATGTTTGCATTTCAAAAGCTGATCGATGAATCATATTTTATGTGCTCTGGGTATTGATGAGATGGTCAGCTCATTGTTTTTAAGTCACCTGAGCACAACGTGCTCAAGGGTGAGCTTTTGTGATGGCCCTTCGTCCGTCGTCAACAATTTGGCTTGTTAACACTCTATAGGCCATACTTTTAGGTCAATCTTCATGAAACTTGGTCAGAATGTTTGTCTCCATAAAATCTTGGACAAGTTCGAAATTGGGTCATGAGGGGTCAAAAAGTAGGTCACAAGGTCAAATCTTATAAAAACCTTGTTAACACTCTAGAGGCCACATTTTTAGCCCAATCCTCATGAATATTGGTCAGAATGTTTCTCTCCATAAAATCTTGGACAAGTTCAAAATTGGGTCATGTGGGGTCAAAAAGTAGGTCACGAGGTCAAGTATTATAAAAAAAAAACCTTATTAACACTCTAGAGGCCACATTTTTGGCCAAATCTTCATGAAGCTTGGTCAGAATGTTTGTTTCCATAAAATCTTGGACAATTTCGAAATTGGGTCATGTTGGGTCTTATTTTATTGTCTTATATTTTCATTATTTCTGCTCCATTAAAAACCATTAAAAAGCTCTTGAAATTTATATTTTTAGGATAAAATATTTCTAATATGCTATATGCAAAAAAATATTCACACATTAAAAAAGTATGGACTCATCCTTAAGTAAATAGTTAATTTTAAAAGTTTCTACTTTTAAATATTAGTTCATATTTAAATGATTAAATGGAGCTGCTCAATTTGACAGATTTCAGTAAGATAAAACAAAAATTAAAAGCACAATAATGATTTAAAAACCGCGATACCTTTCTCAGATTTCTCAGGACTGCATTGACTTGAGACTCTTGAAATGGCTGCAAAAAAGTGTCATATCAGTGCCTATGACATCACTAGGGGAAAAAACAGACAATTTTGCTGGGATGAAAATTTCCCTTCATTCATGAAACTGATTAATTCTCAATATTCTCTTATTGATATATATGTATGTCATTGTAAATGATAATTTTGATCAAAAACTCTGAAATCAAAAATATTTGGAGAACGTCCACTGCAACAGGTTTGGGATAATGTGATTGATTGTGTTATCATGCCACCTGTCACTGACTTAGACAACTGTATATCAAATTATAGACAATTAAGTCATCAAGTAACTGAAATACTATCGATGGGACATTAAAAGCAAGCAAATTTATTTCATTAGTGTTACAGTTAATGGTTGGTTATGCGCATGGCTAAGGGAGGTTTATTGGCATAATTCCAATTACAGAAAATCCAAGCATTATTTCTTTCTGGAAATCAAATTAATGGCACCAATTGGTGATGATAATAGGATCATCACTGGACAGTGTCCGATAAATGTCATGGCTGGACGTGCCGGGTCATGTGACATTGATCACATTGAAGCGGTGGGGATACGTGAGATGTAAATTCATATTGATCTATAGATGGTAATATCATGTCCACCGAAATCAGTCGATTGATTGAACCATTTTTTCTTTTTTTTACAGGATGTGATATGCCCTGTGTTACTACATGCAATGATAGCCAGCTTCTAATTCTCCCAAGTGACATTAGCCTCAGGTTGATTGGTTTGCTCTTAATTATGCAATTTAGCAGATCTAATTAGAATTAGGTTAATAGTTGATACTGTAAGGAAACACACTTAATGAATTGAATCCATCCTTAATAACAACTTCAACTTAGTCCTCCGTTAGGAATTAGGAAAAAAAAAATTGGTTGCTATTACAGTAACAATAAAAGGAAGTACAATTATAGTTCTCAGTATTTTTCTTTTAATAAACAACAACAACAAAAATAAAAACAGTCGTATATTGACATAATACACATCTTTTTTTTTAATTCAAAAGAAACAAAAGATTTGTCATAAAAATAAATAAAACTATTAACCAGAAACAAAAAGATCATTTAACGAAGCACATTCTTTAATAAACCATTATATACTATTTTAGTTGTTTATGTATCTCTAAGGATTAAAAGTTTTATCCCTGAAGTTGTTATGAAATAATGGTTATTTTCTCAGGAATTTTAGGAGTTTATATCAGAAAATAAGACATTTATAATTATTTGTCTATAATCCTCTGAATTAGCTTTATTCATGAATTATTGAAAATCTTAGGGGACTGAAATCATTGGAAATGAGATTTTCAACAAAAAAAAAAAAAAAAAAAAAAAAAAAATGAAATTGCATAGGTAAACAGTTATTGGATGATGTACTAGTTAGTACAACTATTTGACAGTGTGCAAGTTAACATAATAATTGGATAATTTAGAATCACAGGTAAACAATTACTGGATGATGTACAAGTTAGCACAGATATTGGACAGTGTGTAATTTAACATACTAATTGTATAATTTAGAATCACAGGTAAACAATTACTGGATAATGTACAAGTATAAACACAGATATTGGACAGTGTGCAAGTTAACATATTTAAACTGGATAATTTACAATTACAGCTAAAGAAAATTCCTGGATTATGTACAAGGTAATACGGCTATTGGATAGTAAAATATGCAAGTTAACATAATCTTTGGATAATTTATATGCAAGGATAAATAATTACTGGCTAATGTACAGGTAAACACAGCTATTGGATTAAAGTTAATATAATTATTGGATAACTTACATACACAAGTTAACAAGTATTGGATGATGTTCCAGTAAACATAGGCAAAAAAAAAAAAAAAGAGTGGTTAGGACAGCAGTCTAAAAAAAGCTAGGTAGGATAGAGACTGAGTTTTTTTGTTCACATGTTTTTAGCTCACCTGAGCACAAAGTGCTCAAGGTGAGCTTTTGTGATCGCCCTTCGTCCGGCGTCCGTCGTCGTGCGTCGTGCGTCGTCCGTCGTGCGTCGTCCGTCGTCCGTCGTCCGTCGTCAACAATTTGCTTTAAACGACATCTCCTCTGAAACCGCTGGACAGAATTTAATGAAACTTGGCAGGAATGTTCCTTGGGTGAGGCTCTACAAAAGTTGCTAAAATAAAGTTGATCCATGAAGAACTCTGGTTGCCATGGCAACAAAAAGAAAAATAATTTGAAAACTTTAAAAATCATCTCCTTCAAAACTACTGGCCAGATTTCAAAATAATTTGGTACAGATGTTCCTTGGGTCAACCTCTACCAAAGTTGCTAAAATTATTCCGATCCGTAAAATAACATGGCGGCCAGGGGCGGGGCTTATTTGCCTTATATGTATATAGAGAAACCTTTAAACAACATCTCCTCTGAAACCACTGGACGAATTTGATTAAACTTGGCAGGGATGATCCTTGGGTCAACCTTCACAAAAGTTGCTAAAATAAAGTTGATCCATGTAGAACTCTGGTTGCCATGGCAACAAAAAGAAAAAAAAATGAAAACTTTAAAAATCATCTCCTTCAAAACTACTGGCCAGATTTCAAAATAAATTGGTACAGATGTTCCTTGGGTCAACCTCTACCAAAGTTGCTAAAAAAATTTCCGATCCGGAAAAAAACATGGCGGCCAGGGGCGGGGCTTATTTGCCTTATATGTATATAGAGAAACCTTTAAACAACATCTCCTCTGAAACCACTGGACAGAATTTGATTAAACTTGGCAGGGATGATCCTTGGGTCAACCTTCACAAAAGTTGCTAAAATAAACTTGATCCATGTAGAACTCTGGTTGCCATGGCAACAAAAAGAAAAAAAAATATGAAAACTTTAAAAATCATCTTCTTCAAAGCTACTGGCCAGATTTTAAAATAAATTGGTACAGATGTTCCTTGGGTTAACCTCTACCAAAGTTGCTAAAAAAATTTCCGATCCGTAAAAAACATGGCGGCCAGGGGCGGGGCTTATTTGCCTTATATGTATATAGGGAAAACTTTAATCAACATTTCCTCTGAAACCACTGGACAGAATTTGATTAAACTTGACAGGAATGAGCCTTGGGTCAACCTTCACAAAAGTTCCTTAAATAAACTTGATCCATATAGAACTCTGGTTGCCATGGCAACAAAAAGAAAAAAAATATGAAAACTTTAAAAATCATCTTCTTCAAAACTACTGGCCAGATTTTAAAATAAATTGGAACAGATGTTCCTTGGGTCAACCTATTTATCTCAGGTGAGCGATTTAGGGCCATCATGGGCCTCTTGTTTAAGTACACTCATAACAGTGAACGAATCACAGAAAATGGCGGTCCAAATTATGGCTGTAAAAAACCTTTAGGGTTGGCAGGTTTTCACTAGCTATATGCAGGGTCGGGTTGCCTCAAACACAGGTTTTTATTAGGCCTTTAAGTCTATGATACATGTATGAAGAATGGTAAATTTTATCTTCCTGTTTTGCAGACAAGATATTAATATGCAGTTTTGAAAATTGATTATCAGGGTGATAAAATGGTTGACTGAGGAAATATTTCAAGATAATAGAGCATAAGTATTGATGGAAATAGTACTTGAACTGGGTGTTCATCCTAATTGTAACATAGCTAAAGAATTGAATGTATAACTGTGGTGTTCCTAAGACAGTCAGCTGACATATAATGGATAACTATATGCAGGACAGTTAAGCATGGGCGACAATGTTGGTATGTCTGTCTTTCTGTCATACGTTGTCTCACTCTGTCACACCTTCTCCATTACACTTCTTTCAGCAAGTGATACATTTGGAACACTGCTTCTTTATAATAAAACTGATCATTTATCATTTCCGTACATGTTTTGTGAATAAGAGATTAAGATAGAGTGGTTTATTGTAACTGAGCGTGACTATGCCAGTTTTGTGTGAATTTCCTGTATTTGGCAAATGTTGTCTGTAAATTTGTAATAGCTTTTAGCAAGATCTGAGTCTATATTCGATCATTTTTGTAATTTACTGTCAACAGATCACAAAATGTGTAAAACGTTTCTTTTCTGTTGAAAAGTGCCTGGCTCGAATATTAACTGACATATACAATTAATGTAAAATCATTTTCAGGATGTCTATTCAGTGTATTAGAAAATACCTTTCAGGTAAGCTTAAGATTCTCGTCAAAGTTGTGAAATGTGCAGACAGGATTTAATGGTCCTGTCAAAATATAATAGAAAATTTAAATGCCTTTGTTGAGATGTAGACAAACCATGCTAAGTTCTGTTGAAGCCTTCTAAAGTTGATGAATATGTTGATTTTCCAGAGGGAAATAATACAGTTAACAATAAAATTCACTTTTATTCAATATTTCGGCAAAAGTTTGCCTTTCTCAAGAAAAAAACATGAATTTTAAGCAAGTTCTACCTAATAGCCATTTGAATAGTCTTGACTATTCAAACATCTATTATGTAGAACTTGCTTGAAATTCATGTTTTTTTCTTGAGAAAGGTAAACTTTTGCCGAAATATTGAATAAGAGTGAACTTCTAGAGTTGAGTTTAGACTATAAAAATACCATCAGAGTTAACATTACGGATAAATAAAATACGGAAAAGCATATTGTAGTTGACAGAAGTAGTTGGATATTTTCTGCTTTAACGTAGTTGATCTATAATCATCTATGTGGCATTGCTACCCAAAATTGGTTCAGTTAATACGAAAAATAAGGGGATGCTCCATTTCTTCATCAGTGTCTCCAACTGTAGCTAATACACTAACATGTTCATTTATAGATTACACTTTGATTTGATCAGAATAAATACACCAGATATAGAGAAAGCCTCTAAATCTTTTTCTCTTGGGAGTCTGTTCTGATGGGAAGATTTATCCAGTATAAAACGTTATGTGTAGGATAAACACAGGTTGGCAGGACTGTTACTTGCAAAGTCAGGATCAGTTCAGGCGAATGAATTGGAAATGCCTTATTTAAGACTTCAAGTGTGATCAGGAAAGAATACAATCTGCAAATAGAGTCTCAGGATTCTGTGCAGGCTCTTTTATTTTTCGCCATAACTGAGATAGAAAAAGTCAAATATTTAAATTCGAGCTGTCTGAGAGGTTACAGTATTGATGTGAATGCAAAATGTCTGAAGCGAGGATTCTTTCAAGAGATATTAGGTTAGGCAGGATTCCTCCTATCAGACATTCTAAAACTGTTTGTTCTGTATTGATGATTTCTATTGATTTTGCTTATTATAAAGATTACAATTTGCCTGAATTTCTAGATACTTTTTTTTTTCCGTCTAAATAGATTTCTCAATCAAGAAGTGAATTTCATTATTATATGGTTGAATCTCTTTGACCAAAACTGACTTCCTGAAGACATTTTATTGAATGATTTCATGTATCATATGATTATTTTTCACTGTTTATTTCATAAATCTAACATTTTATGTTTTGTTTTATTTGATGATTACATAAAAGCCTTGTGCTTTATTAATAATTACTTTTTTTCAATGTGAATATAATACAGTGCATATCCATCTTTTACTTGTATCCCTGCCTCATATAGTAAAGTGGGACTATATATATAGAAATATGACCCCAAATTTATTTGGGTAAAACTGTCCTATCCCACACTCACACAACATGAATTTGGGTATAAACTGTCCTATCCCACACTCACATTACATGAATTTGGGTAACTTTCTATCCCTAACTTACATTAAAAGAAATTTGGTATAAACTGTCCTATTCCACACTCACACTACATGAATTGGTAACTGTCCTATCCCACACTCACATAACATTAATTGGGTAACTTTCTATCCCTAACTTACATTACATGAAGTTGGGTAACTGTCCTATCCCCCACTCACATTACATGAACTTGGGTAACTGTCCTTTCACAGTACTCTTACATTACATGAAGTTGGATAACTGTCCTATCCCACACTTACCGTCATCGTTCGAATATTAGCCGCATTCGTGGATAAGCCGCATCCCGAAAATTGTCCCCAAATCGGTTAAAAAACGCCTAATACAGTATAAAAGCCGCGGACAAATCGTCGGGATCGGCCATTTTGGTATCCCATAATTTTTACACGCTGCGTAATTTAAAGTAGTCATAACCCGTACCCATAACACGTAGCCGAATAGCTTACTCGTGTTCGGCCCATAACAGACAGTTATTGTTTGACAATGTGAAGGAAGATCTGAAAAGATCTGTTTGACAATGTGAAGGAAGATCTGAAAAGATCTGTTTTACAATCGAAGTTTGCTAGGCAAGCTCGAAAGCAAGAATGAAATTTGGTCAAAATGATTCTGCTTATAAAGCGAATCGTAGCTGAATGTGTCCCTTCCCAAACGATAAGTGGGTTTTTTACTCATCTCAATACATTCTCAAATATGTCAGGTAAGTGCCAGGTTAGTATTGATTAACCTGTGGTACACAGTGTCAAAGTGACACCCCATCCCACCCGACGCCATCCCTGTTCGACCTCCCTCATTGAATATCGGCCTGTGATTGGCTGGATTTTTTCACACATTTTACCTAAAAATAATACACTAAAAAATCAAGAAAAACAACACAAAAACACCAAATTTCAAATAAAAAAAACTATTATTTCATATAAATCGTTTAATTATAAAAGTAAAATATGTCATTAAATTGTTCCTTATTTTACGTGATGCGCCGTAACCTTTAATTAATACGAATCCGCAGAATAGTACACAAAATGGCGGCGCTTGTAAAAGACCGATTCTCGGTAGATTTATGTTCGGAAAAAAGTAAACTATGTTGTAATACCATATATAAGCCGCATGCACAGTTTAAATTGATGAAATTTAGCATGAAACTGCGGCTAATATTCAAACGATTACGGTACATTAAATGAAGTTGGGTAACTGTCCTATCCCAGTACACTCACATTACATGAACTTGGGTAACTGTCCTTTCCCAGTACACTCACATTACATGAACTTGGGTAACTGTCCTTTCCCAGTACACTCACATTACATGAACTTGGGTAACTGTCCTTTCCCAGTACACTCACATTACATGAACTTGGGTAACTGTCCTTTCCCAGTACACTCACATTACATGAACTTGGGTAACCGTCCTAAGAAAAGAATTGGAAAAAAAATATCAGTTGCAAACAAGTTTGGTGTTTATAATCCATTGTATGTATTCCCCAGGTTGTTTCAGAGTTGGTATGGACAAATGCAGTTTTCAAATGAATAAACTACATAAAAATTTACTGAAGAACAGAAAGAGATTTGGCAATAGTAGACAAGTAACACAAAATCATATTTTGCCACCCTTGCAAATATATGGTTGCATCAGCACTGTCTTGTGATGAACAGTCTATTTTGATTTAGCTTGATTGCTTGTTTATGGCTGCCGTTGAGCTACTGTATGTCATGCCGGAGCCATTTTATTCATTCATCTGTCATATAGACAAACATCCTTGTCTAACTTGAATCACCAAGAGCATAAATATACAGTCTGATTGATTCCAGGGCCATATGCAAATGCATTTAATGTTTGTAAGACAAATTTGCCAAGAATTGCCATCAGTTTGTGCATTGTTGTCCAAATTCAGCCAGTGTTTAGTTTATTAGAATATCGTGGTAATCTCATCTTCATTTTGTCCTTGAGTTTGTATGAGTGGCCAGTGAAGGTCATATCATAGATAACTTTGACCCTTGCAGGTCAAAACCAGGTCATCAGGCTAGTAGTGTGATCAGGTTTTTAACTGTTTGATGATTTTCATGAACAATTAATTAAATAATAATTATTGAATTAGTTTCCTTATTTGTCTTGGCATGCATGATTGGTTTATGCCAAATATCTTATATGAATAATAAATAAAGGTTGGATTATCAAAAATGTTATCCATATTACATAAAGGCTTTAATTTCCTTCTTACTTTTTATTTTTATGATTTTTAAAAAAAAAAGGAAATGACAATAATGATAAATAAATGCATGTAACTTGGGCAAACATAATGATGTTAAATTTCACTTAAATTCAGAGTTCTTATTGATTCCTAATAAAAGTGAAAATAGAATTTAGTTATTAATCAAAAGTTTGAAAACTTTGTAAAATTTGAAATGGGGAATTGGAGGTTCCTGAAAGATGTTTCCCAGACCCCCCCACCTCCCATTAGCACCTTTTATCCTTTCAGTTATTCAGGATGTCTCACTTTTTAGAATTGAGACATTATAAAGAGCAAAATGCATTTGGCACCATTAAATGTCTGTCAGATCTTTGAAATTTTATTCCTTGTCACTGTGACTGTTTTCAGAGGGGAAAATCTGGCTTCTGAATATAAAACTCATCACCTTTCTCATACAGTCTCTCACAAGCGTTGAGAGGCTGGTATCATACAAGCAGGATTAAGTTATAACAGTAAGCATTTCTCCTGTTAACGACATTAAGATTTGAATTTCTGACGTGTGATAATCACACCTGCAGGATGCTATTGTCCACGTCTGACAAAATAGTCTGTGAGTAAAACTTCAGACTCTCTTGGGAGATTTCCAAGACCATTCATCACCTGACCTGTGTCATTTTGTCATGGGTCAACACAAGACATTCGGTGTTCACATATTAAGTTTTCTTAGGTGGTAGCATTTTACTTGTTTTTTTTATACTGGGGAAACAGTGTAATCTGAGAAAGCCAGTGTTCAAACAGAAGTTTCCAGACTATTTCTAAAGCCCCTGTCACATGATAATGTGTTTCCACTGTGCTGGCACGGCATTGTTTAATTTTCCAGAGGGCCTTTAGATGACAAGACAAATCTGTTATTTTTCGGGAAGGTGAATAGTGATATGTCACAGTGTCCTCAAAGCGACCGAGGTGTTACTATGGAGCTTCAATGGCATTCTATTGTATTCCTTATTTAACTATTGTGATTGTCAGCGCTCACACAGCCCATCTATAGCGTGAACAGCGCTTTCACAGCGATCACGCAGCACTTTCACAGCACTCACACACACCGTATAAGCACGGTAGAGACGCAATGACATCTCAGAGAATACCATACAATCCCTGTGCAATCGCCACACCAGAGTTCCCATTCACACACAAATGTGCGTGATTCACGTATGATTTATAAAAATCACCTACGGAAATTTTACCTTGTACATGATTTCACACATGGGATATGGCACAGAAAAAAATAAAAATCACCCAAAACGACAAGTAAACATTTAGTTTGGACAAGTTTGAAGTAAGAACGACAAGTGTTGAAACTTCTTATCATATATTTACTAAGAAATATGAAACTAACGTCTGTGAATAGCTGACGTCACGCCAGTAATTAACATAAGGAAAATCTCCTGCGGCTGATTGAGCCTTTTGATTGGTCTGGTGCAATCATATCATTAGAATGATCACATGCAATAGACTGGTTGCTATAATTCTCGACAGGTTTCCGTTATTCTAACTGAGGGACTTTTTCGATAACGTAGCACAGTCTTTCACCGTCTCGGATGGGCTTGGCACATCTGAAGCCACAAAACAAAAAGACTACTGAAATTGCTTCGTCGGGTTTATCTGCCGGTAATGAATCAGATAATAGACAACCGTCCAAAAAGGTTTCAATATAGCTGGATATCCGAATTAACATTAACTGGCTTATTCAACCAGTGTACATGTGAAGTGTGTGGTGAACGGTTGACCTTTTTTACATAAAAGTACATGTGTTTTTGTTTATGATACTGTTTGTGCATGAGCACTTGATCCTGGTATGAATAGATACTGTCAAATTATCGATAGGGGGAGGAGTTACCTACAAATTGTGGAACTGTCCATTGGGGATGCCATTGCAATGCTGCGGCAACGCTTGCGATCGTACTACACTCACCTCGGCATTCTGAATTTTTCTTGGAAGCCGTGAAAATGCTGCCCTAGTGTGACGGGTTTAACCACTTAGCATCTTTAAGATGATAAGTATTAAACCACATCTACGTATCAATAGGAGATAGAGAATGTTAATGAGAAAGCAAATGGATGGGATTAAACAGAATTTTGGTATTTTTACTTCTGTAATGTTTGAGCGATGAAGGACACAAGATGTTTTAAGGGAAAGGAACCTGATCATGTTATTTAAGAAGCCATCAATTAATTCTTCCACACTGGGTACTTGGACTCTTTAGGAGCAGTGTATTCCATTCAGGGAGAGTTATGAGAAATTCTCTGGAAAATATTGGTTTTCGTATGTCTTGTAATCATCTTGTAATGAAAAGCAAGATACTTTTACATAGACTTTGTAGCCTGTGTCTGGAGTTACGTGCAAAAGAATTGATGCTAGCAATATATTATTCTATCCATTGCCACATTCCGTTCACTTTGATAATGAACTCTGACTTTGACCTTGACTTTCTGTTTGAACTACTGTCAAGGTTGAAAATTGTAATAAAAGAAAAAGCAAAATATTAGATTTTTTTTTCCACCTCAATCATTTATTCCCCTTTGACTGAGGTATGTTTTGTTACAAATCCTTTAATCTGATGAACTTTGACCTTGACCAGTAGATTTAACCTTTATCTTTGAAATACATAAACATGCCATTGCTGGCATGGCATATGTGTAAATACTACTTTTGTTTATAAATACTTGAATAGTTAACAGTCCAGAGTAGAGGATGGCTAATTGTAGTTCCACCAGCACAACAGAGATTTGGAATGTTTTTTAATTTTACATTAGGTTTCTTTCTTTTTTTTTTCATTTTTATTTTTTTTTTAAAAATTTTTTTTTTTTTTTTTTTTTTTTTTTTTTTTTGTCGTTATTCAGCATTCTCAGAATCTTATACTCATGAAAAGGCTTTGGATGGCTTATTTTAACTTCCTTATGTTTTTGCACCTTCATATCCGACACTATAGGGCACAATGCACAATATACACCATTAATTAATATTACATGACAGTAGACTTTCAGAGGAACATGGTAATTTAGTAGGTGATTTTTTCCCTCAGATTGATAAATCATTTGTGTCATAAATATGGATAGGCTTATGAAGATGGAAAATGAAAATAGCATGAAATGGCTAAAATAGAAAAGTAATATCGTTTGGTGTCATCAAAATGTCTGGAGAGGAAATTAAAAAGTAGATATAGTAAATATGGTGGGTTGACAACAAAACAATTCTTGGTGCATATAGAAACAGAACAAGGTGTGCCAAGCTTCTTGGTCAGCCCTCCCAATGATTTTTTTCAATAATTTTGTTTACTACCTGTGGCTTTCTTATTGGGAAAATCTCAAAAATTGAGAAATTAATATAAAATAATGAAATTGTCAAATCAACATTTATGTTATAAGAATAACAAAACAAGAATTACTTCTTTTGAGAAAAAAATACCAGTATTTTATGTCAGGGAATAATAGGTTGTTAAAAAAGAATTCAGTTTTAAAACAGTTTTGGGCTAGGGAAACAACCTGTAAAAGGCAGCAAGTTAACCAAAACAAATAACACTGTTTCCAATTATGTACTTAAAACTTTGATGTACTTGTGTATACATGAAGCCGGAGTGTTCAGATGTCCAGTTTGCTTATCTCTTCTTTACCTTGGTCCTCAAATACTCCTTTATTGCAACTATGACCTTTTCGTTGCTACTGAATTTCATATCACTAATGTTGGTTTCAATTATGGGAACAGATGGAAGTCAGAGGGGGCTAAATCTGAAAAATATGGGGATGAGGAAGAAATTTGAAGCTGCATTCATTTGCAGCAGCCATGGCAACATGTGATATGCGAGCGGATGCATTATCCACACTTGTAAGAGCAGAACGCTGGAGTCTAAACGTCCCTGTCCTCTTTCTCAAAATCTGCTGATGTAGCCGCCTCAGTTCATTTTGCATAATATGCACCATTTATCGTGCGCCCTGCCTCAAGATAATCATCCAAGATTACTCCCTGATTATCCCAAAAGATAAAGACCATCACCTTCCCTGCTGAAGAAACTTCCCTAAAGTTCTTAGAAGGGATGTGAGCCAGGGTGCTTCCACTGCTTGCTTTGCGTTTTAGATTCCGGATCAAAGCGATGGACCAAAGTCTCATCCTGAGTCAGAAATCTGTTCATACATCTCTTAGGGTCTTTCTCATAGGAAGACAAGATGTACTTAGCTATATCAAGTCTGTGTCTTCAGTAAACATTCTTGCAAGCACTGGTATAGCTCCCTTGCTTAAGGGTAGTTCCAGGACTGTTTGGTCTGGTGTCAGGATAATCTGACTGGTCGTGGTTTCATGCCACATGTCCATGGTGTGATAGGACATTGTGGAAGTACTGTATATAACTCTCTCAAGTAGATATCATCTCTAAATGACTGCAATACTATATAGGCTGGACGTTAAATCCAATATTAAACAATCATAAACATTCTAAGGACCCATGTGGCTGAGACCTTGGACAATTTCTTGAGATACTGGTTAGGATTGACTGAGCTGCCCCAGAACTTGTGCTACATGTATATCCTACACTGCCTTCTGTCACACAAGATCAGATTGTTCACAATCACAACATTTTCATCTATGATGAACCAAGATAATTCATTATTTTCAATGGGCTGACCCTCCCTTTACATAATTTACAGTGCTATAAAATCCAAGGGTTTCCAAGAAGTCTTCATGTAATTTCTGTGATGGCTCCTACTTCAATTTTCTCCATTTGTCGGTTGACACCCTCCACTTAAAGCATTTCCTATTGCAATCAAAAGTCTCTATACCAAAGATTTTCAATAAGATTAAATAATTGACTGACCAGGATTTTTAGCTCGACTTTTCGAAGAAAATGAGAGCTTATACTGTCACTCGGGCGTCCGCGTCGTTCGCGTCCGCTTGCAACACAAGGTTAAAGTTTTTTTCAAACATCAATAACTAATACTATCAAAGGTATTCCACCCAAACTTAAATACTTATTCACCATCATCACTTCTACTTACTTCAAGGCCCACACCTGGCTACCCTTTTTGAGTTTTCCCCTTTATACTACAAAACAGCCAAATCAAGGTTAAGTTTTACAAAGTGTATATCTTCAATACTATCTAAGGTATTCAACTGAAATTTCAGTACATATTCACATCATTACCTCTACTTACTAACAGGCCCATAACTCTTGCTGTACTACTTCTTGAATTATGCCCCTTTCATACTTAGAAAACAGCCGAAATCATGGTTAATTTTTTTACAAAGTTGTATATTTTAAATACTATCACAGGTATTCCACCATAACTTGGAATATTACAATTTCAGATTTTAGCACTGGAGTTGGCGGATCAGCACACCACATTCTCAAATTGATTCTGCATGCTAATTTCACCAATTAAAAATGTCATATTTGTTTATTGGAGGTGATAGAATAATTTCTACTATAACTAGAACATATCATCATTGATATGTACCATACTATTAAAATCCATAAAACTGTGTCTTAGCAACTGAGAAAAGTCGAGCGCGCTGTCTTATGGACAGCTCTTGTTTAATCAATGTATTGAATCTAAATACATGTATATTGGGCCTGAAACTTTAAGGATAGATACCAAGAGGCTGATAAGGCATTATACTGGTCAAAAAAGTAATTTGCTGGATATGTTTAAGCTCTCATATCACATGTGGTAAAGCTAGCTACATGTATTTTTTGTAGGAGGAGTTTTTATACCCCCGAAACAAAGTTTGGGGGGGTATATAGGAGTCACCCGGTGGTCGGTCGGTCGGTTGGTCGGTCGGTCGGTCGGCCGGTCCAGCGGTCCGTTGCATTTTCCTTGTCCGGAGCATAACTTGAAAACCACAAGTTGGAATTCAAAAAATTTCATACAATGGTCAACCACAATATGAGGAAGTGCAGTGCACAAGAACCATAACTCTATCTAGAGTAATTACAGAGTTATTGCCCTTTGTATTTTTTCCTTGTCCGGAGTATAACTTGTAAAGTACTGTTTGGATTTCAAAACAATTTCATACAATGGTCAAGCACAATGAGAGGAAGTGCAGTGCACAAGAACCATAACTCTATCTATAGGAATTACAGAGTTATTGCCCTTTGTTACTTTCCTTGTCCAGAGTATAACTTGTAAACTACTGGTTGGATTTCAAAACAATTTCATACAATGGTCAACCACAATATGAGGAAGTGCAGTGCACAAGAACCATAACTCTATCTATAGGAATTACAGAGTTATTGCCCTTAGTTACTTTTCCTTGTCCAGAGTATAACTTGTAAACTACTGGTTGGATTTCAAAACAATTTCATACAATGGTCAACCACAATATGAGGAAGTGCAGTGCACAAGAACCATAACTCTATCTAGAGTAATTACAGAGTTATTTCCCTTTGTTACTTTTCCTTGTTTTTCTTGTCCTGAACATAACTCGAATATTATACATGGTATATACTTGAAACTTAAAATGTAAACAGATGGCGACTAGGAGAAGTGCAGTGTCCAAGAACTGTTACCTTATATTTTTAAACTACTGTGACAAACAACCATTATTGACTCTCTATCAACTTTAAGTAAAAACTTTACTTATTAATATCACAACCAATATACTATGTATACAGGTTCTTATCTATGCTCTGCCTGAAGTCTGGCTTCTCCTGCATTAAAGTATTTTGCAGGGGTATTAATCACCTTCAGTGATAGCTCTAGTTTTAATCAGATTCTCTATGACTAGAAATGTTCCTGGCATTCAAAGTCTGAAGACGATATATCGATGACATGTAACTTTGTTTCTCAGGTGCGCTTGATATGTTGAATTGCCACTTACACTCCCATATGTTTTGTCTCTAAAATATGCTAGTCAATAAAAATATGCCAGGCTTCAGTATTTACTTGTAATTCTTTGTTTTTCACAGTTCTGATCCTACTCACTTGTAGGACGAGAATAAGTATTGCTGTCATCTGTTTTTGTACAACAAGGAATTTCCAGCATTAGGTCTGTAACTTATGGTACCACTGATGATAGTATAATATCAGTATCTTGCCCATCCTTAATCTTTTACCTCATTAATATTCATGTACAAATTGACTGGACATAAAATGGTAGATGAAACAGCAGATTTTCCTTTGCTGTGCAGACTGTGTAGAATCTGAGCTTCAATTTAAATGTATGAGCAATTGGAGGAGACCCTGATCAGACAGCTCGTGCCTTTTGAAAATTCAGAGATTCTTGTGTTGCCTCTTGCTGCAAAAACTTTTTTTGGACAGGTCTTATTGTGTTAAGGAGAATCTTATTTAAAATCTTTGTCAAGCCCGCTTGCGGTGAGCTCAACTTAGTCATCACAGTGGTGATTCAGTGTAATTGTATGTGCGTTCGTGCGTTCTTCCGGATGTTGTCCGTGCTGTAACTTCTCAATGGATGGAGGGATTCTCAAATAACTTGACACAAATGTCAAGCTAAATGAGATGATGTGTCATGCAAATGTCAAGCTAAATGAGATGATGTGTCATGCACAAGAACCAGATTCATAGCTTAAAGGTCAAGGATATACTTTGAGGTCAAAGGTAAAAAATAAGTTTATTTTTGCTTGTCCAGGCTTTTCTTATTTTGCCATGGATGGAGGGATTCTCAAATTACATGACACAAATGTCAAGCCAAGTGAGACAGTGTGTCATGTACAAGAACCAGAAATGTAGCTCAAAGGTCAAGGTCATACATATTTGGTCTCCTTTGACAGCTCAACATATTGCCCTTGGGCATCTAGTATTATGAAATATATGTCTAGTCCTTTGCCACTGAAAACTTTGAGTAGAAGTTTTGTCAAGGGTTATACTTGAGGCATTTTAGTCCCATAAATAGTTTCAATATGTTTCAATGTACTGTTAGTCCCATAAAAAGTTACAATAAGTTTCAATGTACTTTTCACTGAATTTGTTTGCAACCAGATGTAGCAATAATAAGTTTCGTGGCAATTGAAGGTACTCTTTAAATGTGCCTCTCACAGTAAAATGGTAAACAAATATGGTTGACAAGGTGTTTGATTTCATATTTTGAGTGGATATTACTTATTTACTTATTGTGTCACCTGCTGTAAGCAGAGCTGACACATTGGGATCACTTTTTATGTCAACTTTTCGTCCGTCCGTCTCACTCTTTCCATCAAGCTTCAGCAGGTGACACATGTGTTCCAAACACTCTTATTCTTTATTACCTTGGAAAAATAAATTGTTTTATTTGTCATTAATTTTCTGTCCTTAGTATGCTAAGTGTTCATGAGCCAGTTAAATGTATGGATTATCTGCTTAATTTTGCAGAATGATGTTTGTTTTAATGGAAGATAAATATTGTCTACGTTAGACATTAAACAATTTTTTCATCGTAAAAGAGCAAAATCGTTACATAGAGCACAAAAAAGTGGAAATATATGATGTTGCAACACTTGATTTGTCTGAGCAACACACCCCTGGTTATTCAAAACATTAATTTCCTCTACGTATCTGAAACTTTTTATACAGGCGAGTTTCGTGTTATAAACATCTGTCCTGATACTTCACTCTGAGGGGTAAAAGTTCAAAGGTTGTTTATGTGGTTGGAAAGCATTGTTGTGGTATTTGCATTCCAATGACCATTGATGTTGAGAAGATGTAAAAATGCTGGATTATGTCTTTGACACTTGACCTCATATAGACTCATTTTGCCATATGGGGTAGACCCAGCAGACCAGACAGCTTTTGATCAGGGTCTTGTCTGTTTGCTCGTATAATATTGTAGTTCAGGCATGTGTTCAATGCCATATTGTATGCAACCGGTTGCTTACAGTCAAGTATGGAGTTGTCTTAGGATCATTTACCATGCTGTTCACATGCACCTGATGCTGTCGATAGGTATATGCGAACACTGAGACACCCTCATAGCTGATTGTAATCGTTCGGTTAGGCAAACTGAGCGCACACCAAATTCTACACTGTGAGTCTGCTTGGCAAATATAAGTTAAGCCATGGAATTCTTCCATGGTGGTCTAGTGGTCAGCCAACTGAATCTTTTGGAATGTGAGGTCAATGGTTCAGTTCTATGGGTGTGGCTTACAAAGTTATTCATAGTTCTACTGATAGTACTGGGGTCATGGTTTAGAGCTCAGCATTTTAAAGTACCTAGTGTTTGGAAAAATTGACTGGCTATTAAAAGTTTTCAATGGGGTGTAAAAGCATAAAAAATAACTAAGAATAGACCTTTTTACAAGAGCTTGGCAATGCCTGGAATAATTCATGTTTCTGTACCTCATTTACAATTAACAGACTTGACCAATAAATGATTAGTGTAAAATTATAAAAGTATTTTTATTATTAGGTCTATCTAACTATCGAGGCCTCTTATGTAGTCATTCCTGTTCTCAAAAGCCATTTCAGACATATTTTTGGATCATTTACTGGGAAGCAATGTAAATGAATTCATTCTCTTCCACCTAGACCTGGAGTCTAAACGTCCCTGTCCTCTTTCTCAAAATCTGCTGATGTAGCCGCCTCAGTTCATTTTGCATAATATGCACCATTTATTGTGCGCCCTGCCTCAAGATAATCATCCAAGATTACTCCCTGATTATCCCAAAAGATAAAGACCATCACCTTCCCTGCTGAAGAAACTTCCCTAAAGTTCTTAGAAGGGATGTGAGCCAGGGTGCTTCCACTGCTTGCTTTGCGTTTTAGATTCCGGATCAAAGCGATGGACCAAAGTCTCATCCTGAGTCAGAAATCTGTTCATACATCTCTTAGGGTCTTTCTCATAGGAAGACAAGATGTACTTGGCTATATCAAGTCTGTGTCTTCAGTAAACATTCTTGCAAGCACTGGTATAGCTCCCTTGCTTAAGGGTAGTTCCAGGACTGTTTGGTCTGGTGTCAGGATAATGTGACTGGTCGTGGTTTCATGCCACATGTCCATGGTGTGATAGGACATTGTGGAAGTACTGTATATAACTCTCTCAAGTAGATATCATCTCTAAATGACTGCAATACTATATAGGCTGGACGTTAAATCCAATATTAACCCTTTCCCTCATATAGGAACCTATGCAAACAACATAAAACCAGATCATCCTGCGAGTAACTCGCAGGCTGATCAGGTTTTATACTGTTCACTGCTCCTCAGTGGTCTGGAAAAGAGGACTTTATAATTAAATTTGGTAAGGTTTAACTGTGGTTTTCTGCAGATCAGGCTTTATGTGGTACCTGTTGAGTGCATCAAAATGATTCTATATGAGGGAAAGGGTTAAACAATCATAAACATTCTAAGGACCCATGTGGCTGAGACCTTGGACAATTTCTTGAGATACTGGTTAGGATTGACTGAGCTGCCCCAGAACTTGTGCTACATGTATATCCTACACTGCCTTCTGTCACACAAGATCAGATTGTTCACAATCACAACATTTTCATCTATGATGAACCAAGACAATTCATTATTTTCAATGGGCTGACCCTCCCTTTACATAATTTACAGTGCTATAAAATCCAAGGATTTCCAAGAAGTCTTCATGTAATTCCTGTGATGGCTCCTACTTCAATTTTCTCCATTTTGTCGGTTTGACACACCCTCCTTCTTAAAGCAATTTCCTATTGCAATCAAAAGTCTCTATACCAAAGATTTTCAATAAGATTAAATAATTGACTGACCAGGATTTTTTAATCAATGTATTGAATCTAAATACATGTATATTGGGCCTGAAACTTTATGGATAAATACCAAGAGGCTGATAAGGCATTATACTGGTCAAAAAAGTAATTTGCTGGATATGTTTAAGCTCTCATATCACATGTGGTAAAGCTAGCTACATGTATTTTTTTGTAGGAGGAGTTTTTTTAATCAGATTCTCTATGACTAGAAATGTTCCTGGCATTCAAAGTCTGAAGACGATATACCGATGACATGTAACTTTGTTTCTCAGGTGCGCTTGATATGTTGAATTGCCACTTCCACTCCCGTATGTTTTGTCTCTAAAATATGCTAGTCAATAAAAATATGCCAGGCTTCAGTATTTACTTGTAATTCTTTGTTTTTCACAGTTCTGATCCCACTCACTTGTAGGACGAGAATAAGTATTGCTGTCATCTGTTTTTGTACAACAAGGAATTTCCAGCATTAGGTCTGTAACTTATGGTACCACTGATGATAGTATAATATCAGTATCTTGCCCATCCTTAATCTTTTACCTCATGAATATTCATGTACAAATTGACTGGACATAAAATGGTAGATGAAACAGCAGATTTTCCTTTGCTGTGCAGACTGTGTAGAATCTGAGCTTCAATTTAAATGTATGAGCAATTGGAGGAGACCCTGATCAGACAGCTCGTGCCTGACAGGTCTTATTGTGTTAAGGAGAATCTTATTTAAAATCTTTGTCAAGCCAGCTTGCGGTGAGCTCAACTTAGTCATCACAGTGGTGATTCAGTGTAATTGTATGTGCGTTCGTGCGTTCTTCCGGATGTTGTCCGTGCTGTAACTTCTCAATGGATGGAGGGATTCTCAAATAACTTGACACAAATGTCAAGCTAAATGAGATGATGTGTTATGCAAATGTCAAACTAAATGAGATGATGTGTCATGCACAAGAACCAGATTCATAGCTTAAAGGTCAAGGATATACTTTGAGATCAAAGGTAAAAAATTAGTTCAATTTTGCTTGTCCAGGCTTTTATTATTTTGCCATGGATGGAGGGATTCTCAAATAACATGACACAAATGTCAAGCCAAGTGAGACAGTCTGTCATGTACAAGAACCAGAAATGTTGCTCAAAGGTCAAGGTCATACATATTTGGTCTCCTTTGACAGCTCAACATATTGCCCTTGGGCATCTAGTATTATGAAATACATGTCTAGTCCTTTTCTACTGAAAACTTTGAGTAGAAGTTTTGTCAAGGGTTATACTTGAGGCATTTTAGTCCCATAAAAAGTTACAATAAGTTTCAATTTACTTTTCACTGAATTTGTTTGCAACCAGATGTAGCAATAATAAGTTTCGTGGCAATTGAAAGTACTCTTTAAATGTGCCTCTCACAGTAAAATGGTAAACAAATATGGTTGACAAGGTGTTTGATTTCATATTTTGAGTGGATATTACTTATTTACTTATTGTGTCACCTGCTGTAAGCAGAGCTGACACATTGGGATCACTTTTTATGTCGACTGATCGTCCGTCTGTCACACTCTTTCCATCAAGCTTCAGCAGGTGACACATGTGTTCCAAACACTCTTATTCTTTATTACCTTGGAAAAATAAATTGTTTTGTTTGTCATTTCTGTCCTTAGTATGCTAAGTGTTCATGAGCCAGTTAAATGTATGGATTATCTGCTTAATTTTGCAGAATGATGTTTGTTTTAATGGAAGATAAATATTGTCTACGTTAGACATTAAACAATTTTTTCATCGTAAAAGAGAAAAATCGTTACATAGAGCACACAAAAGTGGAAATATATGATGTTGCAACACATGATTTGTCTGAGCAACACACCCCTGGTTATTCAAAACATTGGTTTCCTCTACGTATCTGAAACTTTTTATACAGGCGAGTTTCGAGTTTCGTATTATAAACATCTGTCCTGATACTTCACTCTGAGGGGTAAAAGTTCAAAGGTTGTTTATGTGGTTGGAAAGCATTGTTTGTGGTATTTACATTCCAATGACCATTGATGTTGAGAAGATGTAAAAATGCTGGATTATGTCTTTGACACTTGACCTCATATAGACTCATTTTGCCATACGGGGTAGACCCTGCAGACCAGACAGCTTTTGATCAGGGTCTTGTCTGTTTGCTCGTATACTATTGTAGTTCAGGCATGTGTTCAATGCCATATTGTATGCAACCGGTTGCTTACAGTCAAGTATGGAGTTGTCTTAGGATCATTTATCATGCTGTTCACATGCACCTGATGCTGTCGATAGGTATATGCGAACACTGAGACACCCTCATAGCTGATTGTAATCGTTCGGTTAGGCAAACTGAGCGCACACCAAATTCTACACTGTGAGTCTGCTTGGCAAATATAAGTTAAGCCATGGAATTCTTCCATGGTGGTCTAGTGGTCAGCCAAGTGAATCTTTTGGAATGTGAGGTCAATGGTTCAGTTTTATGGGTGTGGCTTACAAAGTTATTCATAGTTCTACTGATAGTACTGGGGTCATGGTTTAGAGCTCAGCATTTTAAAGTACCTAGTGTTTGGAAAAATTGACTGGCTATTAAAAGTTTTCAATGGGGTGTAAAAGCTTAAAAAATAACTAAGAATAGACCTTTTTACAAGAGCTTGGCAATGCCTGGAATAATTAATGTTTCTGTACCTCATTTACAGTTAACAGACTTGACCAATAAATGATTAGTGTAAAATTATAAAAGTATTTTTATTATTAGGTCTATCTAACTATCGAGGCCTCTTATGTAGTCATTCCTGTTCTCAAAAGCCATTTCAGACATATTTTTGGATCATTTACTGGGAAGCAATGTAAATGAATTCATTCTCTTCCACCTAACAGATTTGCATAAATTTCTGCAAAGTGCTTGCCCAAGCAGAAGGATTTGCTAGAACCTCTTTCCCAATTAATGTAAAAAAGAAATTCTTTCCCAGTTAATGTAAAAAAAGATAAGTTCAAACAAAAGTTGCTTCTTAATGAACTGTGTTTTACGTTATTAGCTCAGTTATGAAACAAAAATAGTACCAGACATCGCAAATCCCCATATTAATGTATTCATACCTTAACGACAAAATATCTATTTCTGATCTAGCATGGTGATAGTTAAGTACGTTTGATTGGATTCAGAGGTCATGATCTTACCCAGGACTCATCTAGTAAGGCAAAATATCAATAATGTGTCCGGTATTTTTAGCGACAACTCATCTCTCGCGGAGATCTTTCTCCAGCTGCCGCCTTGAATAATTCAGTTGATCAGTGCTTCGAGATTGTGTCGGGATTCTTTAATCTGTCTCCTTCGACAAATTTGAGCCAAAACATAAGGTTAACCAGGTTATTTGTGATACAAGAGTCTAATGTTCAAGGTGCCACTGTTGACTTTTTCTTTAGTCTTTTTTGTTTTAGACTTTTGAAATGCGCAACTACTGATGACATCATACGAGACCGAGCAAGACTCGTTATTCTGTGCATAAACTGATGTCAGTTTCATGAAAAAGTTTTGACGATTTTAGGAAATCTGCACGAAATTAATAAACTTGACCTATAGCTATATGAAATCTAATCAACAGGTGAATCTATGATATCCTTATGTAGTGGTCAAGTGGGTAAGAACATCCGCCACCTAATAAGGAGGTTGTCAGTTTGATCCGTGACTGTGACTTACCAAAGTCCTAAAAAGTGGTACTTGTATAGCTTTCTTGCTTGGCACTCAGCGTATAAGGGTAGTTCCAGGACTGGTTTGCCCAGTGTCAGGATAATGAGATTTGGTTGTAGTATCATGCCATATGTCTATGGCGTGATATCGATACTGCAGTGTGGCAGCACTATATTTGTCTCAAGTAGACAAAGTCTCTAAATGACTGAAATACTGCTGTCGGGACCCAGTAAACAAACAGTTGCATTTACCAGAATTTAAAAGAATTAACATATTTCTTTTTTTTGTTACAGGTACTAGTGATCCCTATGTTAAATTCAAGTCTGGAAATAAACAATTGTATAAAAGTCGAACTGTGCAGAAAAACCTAAATCCCAAGTGGGATGAGAGGTTTTCATTGTCCATTGAAGATGTGTTCCGTCCAATACAAGTTAAAGTGTATGATTATGATAGAGGCACAGCAGACGATTCAATGGGATCAGCTGAAATCAACCTGGAATCTTTGCAGCCAAACGTGTAAGTATCATTCCTTATTGTTGCATTGTAGATATTAACATTTAATCAAGACAAAATTATAACCTTTTTAGCTCACCTGAGCTCTGATAAATGTCTGTCTTCTGAAGCCAGCAATTAACTTAAAACGACATTTCTTCCTAAACAACTCGGCCAACTTTCATAAAACATCACAGGAATGAATGGTCCCCTTTCAAATTGTTCTAAGAATTAAATTCCATTATGAAACTGGTAAAATATTTGAGACTTCAAATAAGGAACTATCTTTACAGTGAATGTCTGTAATTTGAACTTTTTGTCTCATGTAGACAAATTACCAAATGACTATGATGGTGGGATTTTAATCCCAAGCAAACAAACAAAGAGAAAATGGAATCATCTGCAGAGGGGAGTATACCTTGACTGTAAAATAATAAAAAAAAAAACTCTCTGTATTCAAAGTCAGGCACAGGCAGCATTTGATGACATTCATGTCACAATTTTTTTAGGAAGCAGCATCTAATACACTCAGACAAGTGGAACAACAAACAGAGACTAGAACCGCAAGCGGTATCTTGGTTTTCGCTTTTAACCTAATCAACTTGAACACTTTTTTTCAACTCAGCCACAATTTTCAATATGAAACAGAACGCAAAGGTTTTTTGAAGACCTACTCTCATTTGCACATTTTTTTTTTTTTTTTTTTTTTTGAATGTTAGAACATTCAAACTCCTCTAGCGCAAATATTTCCCCATACCCTATACTTTGAAATCATCACATTCTGTGGTACAAGGAACAAAATGCTGAAAACCGCATTTCAATCAGACTTTAACATTTTGAGTTATAAGCAAAAAGAGTGATTTTAAGCAAAACGCCCTCTAGCGGCAAAATAAGAAACAAAATTGCAAAAACAGCAAATAGTTCAAACAAGTATATAAGTCGCACTAGTCGAACATTCTTTTTCTTATATATCATATCACAACTTGAAGCATAAAAACTGATTAACAATTATTCCAAAAAAGGATCAAACTTTGGACTGCCGTAAAATGAACAAATCAAGTCCGATCTTCAAAAACTAAACATCACTGGAAAGAGCTCCTCAAGAACTAAAACCTTTGTTTATATACTCTCAATAAAATATTTTTAGATTTGGAGCACTTTGTGGCCGAAAAATAACACAATTATCGTAATATGACATTGACCTTTTCAATGTTTTTTTTAACTTTTTAATTGTGAAACCCTTTCAAACTTAACAAAACATAACGTGTGAAAATTTCATGACGAATAAACAAAAAATAAAGTTAGGAGCGATAAAAAACATGTTTTTGGAATTTTAAGTTTTCCTAAATTTAAGTGAAGTTTGACCGTTTCTAGTGGACAAACCACACATTTCTTAAATTCGCCACCCCATATATTTTGTGTGTATACGTCTTTCAAATGGTATGCCGGAGACGGAATTCTTCTATCTGATCTCTAACAAAAACGGATAGGTTTTTCGTAGACCTACCCTCATTTGCACAGTTTGTTTTTTTTGTTTGTTTTTTTGCAAGGTTCGAACATTCAACCTTCCGTAGCTCAAAAGCTTTCAGCCACACAGACCCTCGAATCCTATCATATCTTATTAGGCTATCAACAGGGAACAGAATGCAAAAAAAACGCATTCGAATCGGACTTCAACTTTTTGAGTTATAAGCAAAAGAATGATTTAATGAAAAGCGCCCCCTAGCGGCAAAATGAGAAAGAAAATTGATTAAAATTTTACTGTTAGGTACCTAGCAAAGCAGCAAATAGTTCAATCAAGTATACTAGTCCCACAAGTCAAACTTTTTATTTTTATGTATCAGAATTTGAGGCATAAAACCTGATTTACAATTATTCCAAAAAAGGATCAAACTTTGGACTGCCGTATAATGACCAAATCAAGTCCGATCTTCTAAAACTAAACATCACTGGAAAGAGCTCTTTAAGAACTAAAACTTTTGTTCATATACTCTCAATGAAATATTTTTAGTTTTGGAGCTATTTGTGGCCGAATAAAAACACAATAATCGTAATATGACCTTGACCTTTTCAATTCTTTTTTATTTTTTGTATTGTGAGGCCTTTTCAAACATAACAATACATATCGTGTGAAAATTTCATGAAGAATGAACAGAAAATAAGGGCAGGAGCGACAAAAACATGTTTTTGAAATTTTAATTTTTCCTAAAATTTAGTGAAGTTTGACCGTTTCTAGAGGACAAACCACGCATTTCCTTAATTCGCCACCCCATATATTTTGTGTGTATACGTCTTTCAAATGGTATGCCGGAGACGGAATTTTTCTATCTGATCTCTAACAAAAACGGATAGGTTTTTCGTAGACCTACCCTCATTTGCACATTTTTTTTTTTTTTTTTTTGCGAGGTTCGAACATTCAACCTTCCGTAGCTCAAAGCTTTCAGCCACTCGGACCCTCGAATCCTATCATATGTTATTAGGCTATCAACAGGGAACAGAATGCAAAAAAACGCATTCGAATCGGACTTCAACTTTTTGAGTTATAAGCAAAAGAATGATTTAATGAAAAGCGCCCCCTAGCGGCAAAATGAGACAGGAAATTGATTAAAATTTTACTGTTAGGTACCTAGCAAAGCAGCAAATAGTTCAATCAAGTATACTAGTCCCACAAGTCAAACTTTTTATTCCTATGTATCAGAATTTGAAGCATAAAACCTGATTTACAATTATTCCAAAAAAGGATCAAACTTTGGACTGCCGTATAATGACCAAATCAAGTCCGATCTTCTAAAACTAAACATCACTGGAAAGAGCTCTTTAAGAACTAAAACTTTTGTTCATATACTCTCAATGAAATATTTTTAGTTTTGGAGCTTTTTGTGGCCGAATAAAAACACAATAATCGTAATATGACCTTGACCTTTTATTGTGAGGCCCTTTCAAACATAACAATACATATTGTGTGAAAATATCATGAAGAATGAACAGAAAATAAAGTCAGGAGCGACAAAACCATGTTTTTGAAATTTTAATTTTTCCTAAAATTTAGTGAAGTTTGACCTTTTCTAGAGGACAAACCACGCATTTCCTAAATTCGCAACCCCATATATTTTGTGCGTATATGTCTTGCAAATCGTATGCAGCAAACAGAATTCTTCTATCTGATCCCTAACAAAAGTGGGAAGGTTTTTCGTAGACCTACCCTCATTATTTCACTTTTTTCCAAGGTTCTAACATTCAACCTCTCCTAGAACAATTTTTTTCCGGTACTCGATGAGAAGATATCCATCATATTTGATTGGGCTGTCAACAAGGAACATTATGTAAAAAAAAGCATCTAAATCAGGCTTCAAATTTTTGAGTTATTAGCAAAAGAGTGATTATATGCATTGCGCCCCCTAGTGGCTAAATCAGAAATAAATGTGAAAAGTTTGACCATTTAGGCACATGTTCAGATAAAGATGACTCCATGCCCAAAATTTCAGAGCTGTAGCTTTTCTCATCTAGCCGCTAGGCTGGACACAAAAATGGGTGGAATTGGAAAAATAATAAAAATAAAAAAAAAAACAAATCAACAGAAGAAGAACAATAGGTTTTCGCCCTGCAGAGGCGAAAACCTAATAAAACTTCAGACATTCACAAAAGAAAAAGAAAATAAAAACATTGATTTTGTAGAGTTAAGAAAAAGACACAGATTTTCCAATACTGGATGAAAGAATATTTTTTGAAACAGAAGAAAATTGTTTACACAGCCCAGGATGAAATCTAATCAGAGCTGTCTCCAGAATGCTGGCAGGCAGTGTGTTTTATAAAACATCTGAATTATATTTTCATATCGTGAATCTTTAAGAAGTTTTTAAAGAGGTTGAATATCTTACAGACTTTCTTAATCAAGGGTTGTTGATTGGTGCCTTTCCTTCTGAAAATTCTTTGAATTCATGCTGTTTCTCCCAGAATTGTTATTCACCCCAGTAATTTTTATTCCCCAATGTAAAGAAAATGGCGCTTATATGACACCATCTGAATCCAATTTCACGCCAGTATGCTATAGATCATTATACCCCACAAAAAATTTAGGGGGATATATTAATAATTTACATACAAGTTGACAGATTTATATTTTTTGTACACTTCTTTTATCTTAATAAAATGAAGGTCAAGTTCTACTTTTTGGCCAAATCCTCATTTTTTACGCAGTTGTGGCCCCTTATGAAAGTAGCATTTACCAGAAATACTTTTAACTCATCATAGGCTAAATGGCTTTTAAGATATATTAATAAATTCATCAATTTTGGTACACGTTTATCTCAATAAAGAGAAAGCAAAGTTTGACTTTGAGCAACTCTTTAAATCTTTTACACAGTTATGGCTCCTTTGCTAAAATCAATTTGTCCTTTTGATAAGACTTCATATCCTACATGAAAGCACAGTATTTGTGGTATAAATCACCACCAGTGAGATTTCTTGTTGACAGACAATCCAGAACACTGTCTGATCGCTAAGTATAGAATTATTTTTAAAAAAATGAGGAATTTTGGGAGATCTTCGGTTGAAAACTTTGGTAAAATAATCTAGGTAATTACAGTGTGACCTCCGAAATCCAAACCCTCCAAATTCCGGAAACTTCTGAAATCCAGACCATTTTCTTGGTCCCGAAATTTCCCCTTCTGTTTATATGTAAATAATACCTCTGAATTCCGGAACCTCTAAATTCTGAATTCCGTACAATAATTTTGTAAATATTGGGTTATTATATCAACGCTATTTTACCTCGGAACAGTGCTACAAGCTTGACAGGTAATCAGACCGAAAACTGTAAGCCCTGCGGCAATTTATCCCCTAATTCTCTTCCTGATTGATTGTTTATTAATCAGCGTTGATCGTTATTTTGACCCGCATTAGAATCACAATTTGTCCATTATTTTGACACCCGTAAGAATCACATGTTTGCGCCTCCAAGTTTGTGCTGGCGAATACAGAGGCAATAAGATAGTGACACATTGTATATGATTAAAGTGGAATTAAAGTTGAGAGAAAGAAAGAAAGAAAAAGACAAATAATGCTCAGAATTAACATTAGCATAACATTTTGACAAAAGAATGGCAAATACAGAAAGAATAGGGGGAAATATAATGTAAGTAGAGAGAGAGAAGAAAGAGGAAGGGAAGGGGAGAGAAAGAGAAGTAAGATAATTGATTATGGGAAATCACATTAATATAACCGTTTTACAAAAAAAAAAAAAAAAAAAAAAAAAATATATATATATATATATATATATATATATATATATATATATATATATAACATAAGGTAAAGGTTTTGATGATAATTACACTAAGCAAACAATATAAACACTGTTACACATATAAACAAAAGTTACACTATTCACAACCATTTATAAACATGGATACATATGTGCTAGTCTAATTTAGTCCAGACTTCTGAATTCCGGAAACCTCCAAAATCCAAACTTTTTGGTCGGTCCAAAAGGTGTTCGGATTTCAGAGGTTGCACTGTATAAGGTTTTTGTC
>CM037780.1:60346960-60396960 GCA_021229015.1 Solen grandis | reverse complement strand
TTTGTCATAGAATGCATAAGTTCTTAATATACAAATAGGAAACAACATTCCCCATTGAACAGTAATTTACAATTTTATGAAATCAACATTTAACATTTGTAAGAAGGTAAAGTTTTTTTTTTATTATTTTAAGGTTACCCTTAAACATTCCGTGTTTCAATTGACCAGTCGCCAGACCGCCTTAAACTGAATATGTGTATTGGTTTAGCCAATGACAGGTTGGACAAGGCTCCGACAAACAAATACATGTGAATCTTGTTTCTATTAATATTACCTCCGACAAACATTCGGGGCATGGTTATACCAATTTTGGCGACTGGTTAATTCACATCTTTTACTTTCTTACCACATGTTGATAGTTGTGATTTTTTTGTTTTGCTGTGGTTTTAGCGTCCTAACAAAACGCTTATTAAAGGTTCTTCTTTATTAAGCTTTTATTCTAACATTTAGTGTCATAAATATAAAAGGCATGCCTGCTAGTGGGCGAGGCTTACTTGCATTATAGTCTAAATGAATAGCCTATGGGTAAAACTTAAAACACTCTTTTAAAAAATTACACATACACTGGCAATTTTAAAAAAAATGAGTCACTTATTTTTCCAGATTAAAATGGGATCACTTAAAAAATCTTCTGTAACACCAGAAAGGCTACAGCTTAAATATTTGGCATGTAGCATTGTCTAATGGAATATATCGAAAGATAAACGGCCACAACCCAGGGGACAGTTATTTTACATAGACATATATTGGATAAACATTCACATTCTTCTTTTTTGAAACTATGTCGTCTAGATCATAGGTATTTAGTTTATTGATGAAACCATGTACTTCAGGTGATAAAATTTCGCACCACTGCATCAGGGGTAAAATATTTTTAAGTTATACTAGAATTATTGTCTATTCTTTATATTAAAAAAATTGAAAATAAAATTGTAGCCGTGATACCCAGGCGAGTCATTCAGGGCCATCATGGCTATCTTGTTTATTGTAACTTCCTTTATCAATGAATCTATGCTTTGAGGTGCTGATCATTAATGTATATGCCTGTATAAACTATTTTGATACAGTTTACAACTGATAAAATCAGACCTGAACAAGCTTTTGTCAGTAAGAAATAAAATAAAGATGAAGAAAAAATTGTATGTCCTAACTACAACGAGCAGATAACTGCTCATTACATGATCAGCCTGGAACTAAATTAGGTTTTATGCAGCGGATTATCATAGATTTTTTTATAGTTCATAGGATAATTTATAACATTATACTGCTTTTAAATAAGAACATTTGGAGGTACTCTGAAATATTTGTTATATCAAATCATTTCATATTCTGATTTTAATCATTTTACAATTTTTTATGGTGCAGGTTTTTTTCTTATTTGCAAAATAAACCTTGGTAAAAACATTGCCATTCATCATTGTTCACTACCAAAATTAGACATGTTTTTTACAATTATTTACAACAATGCTTTTATAACCTATCATAACATTAGAGTCTTTGAAATGTGTTTTGCATATATTTCCATTTATAAGGTTTCTTAATTAAAGTATATTTATGCATGAATGAAAATCTCGTTTTTCTTTCATCCTACGCCGAATATCTTTTAAATTTTTTTTTTCCGGAATTTAAAAATTAAAATTTTTTACCGGATAATTTTTGTATTTCTCTCATGCGCCTTTTTTTTTTTTTTTTTTTTTTCTCGGCAAAAGCTACTTTCGGTTTAAATAACGACATGCTAAAGATCGATGAGCAATTTGCATGTCTGAGCTTACTACACTCAGTTCAAAACATTTATTCAATAATAATGATATCAAGTGGGGACAAATACCTGAGATTGTTTGCTAATTCCTATACCTACTTTCATTATTAAAAACATGTAAGGCGCGCACGCGACTTAAAAGGTCAAAAGAGGTCATGCTATAAAAAGTAACAGATATGCTGGGTTTCCCGGCATTGAGAAAGTGTCTATATTAAGAACTGTTACCGGCTGACGTAATTAGTCGGAAGTGTTTGTAAGCATGCGCAAATTTTGTTTTCTTTTTACAAATGACAAAACATAACGTGTATTCATTCGTTCTCGTTCTGTATAGACTGTTCTATGAATATTGTGAAATTTAGATGTGTATATCTAAATAACATATTTTGTGTTTTTCCTCGATATTGGGGAATTTCAACATATATATAACTGACATGGTTATTTGGTTTCGTTTTGCGCGGGATATACATAAAGGTGTGAACAGTGTAAATATAAAAGAGTTTGCTTTAGGTAATGCAAAAAAATAGACATCACAAACAAAATTCCCGTGTTATGAGTGTATAAATACTGCTGTGAGTTGATTAATCCTCGAGACGTGTAGAAGCGCTGTATAGTCAATAGTTTACTAATCTATTAGAAGTATTATTTATATTTTGTATTTCTTGTATTTTGTGATATGGGATGAAAGATGGCGGGTTCAAAGGTTGCGCCTAGTGAGAGGTCCAGAGTGCTACATGGCAGTCAGCGACTGCGGAGGAAATCAGAGCACCTGCCCTCCTTGAATATTCCAAATGACAATCACAAGAATCCATTCTTCAGAAATCTCGGCAGCAGACCAGCTACAAAAGAGGAGACCATTGAAGAGGGAAAATTTCTAGTCAAGACTTTTGTAGAGGAACAAATTAGACGGGAGCATATTGAAACCCCGGATGTAATCAGGGAGCAATTGTCAGCCATAACCAGGTAATCCTTACTTCTCTTGTGCCATCTTTCCATTGTTATACACATCTAGTTGTGCAGTAGTTGCCATACAAAGGCACTTAAATTACTTCATGTGTAGTTTTCTCAAATACACACTGTCAAGTGTCAAACATTTATGTCATCATTCTTAGTAGCTAATTTAATTTTCATTTTATTTCTGGCATCTAGTCCCATCAATGAGCCGCTCAGCGCAACATGCTATTTTTTGTATTGGGTGTCACGCCTCTGCGTCCCGTAGGGGATATCGCCAAATCGAAAGTAGAACGATATCACAAATTACGGGTACACAAATGTGGACTATTCTGGCACCTTGTTTGGATGGAAAGGGATAGTAAATTTTCACTGAAATAAGACTGTAACTTCCATCATGTGCATTGCACAATGTATAATATTCACAGAAGACTACGCACAGCATATTAAATTGGGCCAACAAACTACTGAAGAATTCCTAAGGGCCAAAATAGCTTAACAGAGCCTTGTCATGTCAGTGTTCAGTGTTTTAATGTTTTGGCACATTAACATTAATGCTAATAAAGTTTGGAAGAATGACAATTAAGACGATACACATATCATGACTTAAACTGGAACACACACATAAACAGAGTCACAGCAACGCAAACAGGAAACTAGGTTTCATTGGATGGTGCACACTGGAGAGGAGGCATCTGGACGCCAACTGATCATGTTTTACAATATCTACTTTTATTTTGTAGCTATTTCCTTTCCCAATACCTAGAAGTTCTCATGCACTAGCCCCTTATTGGGGGTATTGTACACCAGACTCATGTTTCTCTGATCAGCCCCGTTATGTATGCAAGGGAGGTCTCCAAGTTTTTGGTAAATCATTGTCAAGGAATCCAGTTTTCAGAATCCAGGCCTTTTTTTCCCAGATGTTTAGGAAGGGGCCTTAATATCATATTTTGGGGAAAATATCACCTTTTTTTTCATTAGGGAAAAGAAAAAGCCTGGAATAAGATGCAAATTTTGGGAAAACTGCTTGAATTTAAAGAAATTTTCAGAGGAGAAGGCACCTATGAAAGGCCCCTGATTATAGTGATAAAGAAGGAAAAAAGCCCTTGAATCATAGTGAGAACCCAGGGTCTACAATTACATATTCACATAAAATTGATAACCTCAGTTTGAATTATCCACACATCAAGAAAGGCTATGTAGATAAGAAACAATCAAAAATTGATTTACTGAATTGCTGTTTGCCATTCTAACCAAAATTCTGGGTCATGAACTGCTTAACTTTAAAGTGATATGTGCACTGAAGGATTTTGTATTTGTGTTTTTTTACAGTTAACACACCTCATAATACAGAATGGGTCCTTGTTTTTCAAAATAATGGATCTAGTGTGTCTTTGCTGATATTCAACAAAGAATTGTATGTTTTTCAATAGTGTATCAAAAACAGCATCAAATACAAATATAACAAAATCATTGACTGAATTAAAAAAAGGAAATAAAAAGTACATGTATGTAATTTTAAAGAAGTTTATTTGAATCAACCACACATTTTAAGGAAATCTATATTATTTTTCCATGAGAATGTGAGTATACTGTCATTTATTTGTCAAATATCTTTGCATGCAATTGCTTTCTTGAAGTGGCCATGAAAATAGCTTGTCCACCAGAATAATAAGTTGTAAGTGATGAACAGGATGAATGCGGTAGTACCAAATGTATATTATGAGGGATGAGAGTAAAACTAGGCTAAGTGCTTATAAATATATATGCACTTAGCCTAGTTTTACTCTCATCCCTCAGGTTACTGTCATATAAATGTACATATATTTAAAGTGAAGCTGCACAGTAAATTAATGCTCTGCATGGGGCCTTGACTGCTTACAGCATTAGACTATATTATTACTCCATAAAAATGACTTTCGTTGGTTCCAGTGGTTCCAATTTTGTATAACTGAAATTTAACTTCTTGCTGTCTGTAAAATAAACAAACAAATGTTAGTGGCTTTTTGACAGTTGATTGAAAAAGACAGTAATTACCAGTATAATAAGGCTGTGTTTAAAATGTATTCCAGTGCACCAAAGGGAGCATGGAACAGAGCTGGTCAGGAACTAAGGAAATATGCAGACGATTTCATGAAAAGCAAGGAGCGACAGAAGGTCCGGAAAAAGGCTGAAGAGGTAGGCTTCAGAATTCTGTTGTTTGCCATCTGGATGCTTTGACTTAAAAATAGCAGGTTATCAAAAGAAGATATCCAAACTATATTAAAGGCCTGCAGCGATTTCTTTTCTTCTATAACTGGTACCCTAACTGGACCCATTCACAATTTAGAAGGGACCCAAATTGATTCACAATTCGAAAGGGTATTTTTGATAGAGGCATGGTTTAAATCCTTCCAAAATGCAAAGGTGCTTCTCTTCCACAATATCTGTTTCTTGAAAATATAAAACATTCCCTAACATTTTGCAGAAGGTATTCTGTCATAGCCCCAATTTTCTCGTAACAATATCAGCAAAAATGCCACATTTTTTTCACGATTTTGAGAAAAACAGTGCTAATTTTTCACAAATGAAGGGGTACCATACCCATTTATAATTCAAGTAGAAAAATCACTGACCTGAATAGCACAATAATCTGTGATTTACTGTGTTTATTGTCGGACATGAGTTATTCCAAGTAGAATGAATATCTTCAGAATTTTGGAATGAGGGTCATCAAGGAAGTGACTTAGGCAAAAACCTGTATAAATCCTGATCAGCTGGCATGTGCCTTGTTTAGTGTTTATCTATTAAGGCTAAGACTTAGTCTGTTTTGACTGGTCCCTTGGCCATATGGCTGGAGCAGTTGCTAGCATCTCTGGGAGCAGTATACATGAAAAATAAAATCAATAAATATTTAAGTTGTTAAAATATCTCCCAGTAAGAGCCTGGTGTCAGGATAAAATGACAAGGTGTGATATCAGAATGAGTCACAACAAAAGGCCATCATTAAAAATAGGTTTGTTTGCTGTTCTACTGCCCAGATAGGTAGGAAGGTTTTTTTTTCTGACAATGGCAAAGTTGAATGGCCCTCAAGATGAAGAAATACACATACTGGTAACTTCAGAATGGAATGAACAAAATTTACGGAAAGAGTGAATTAAAAAAAAAAGGACTGTCTGGAACTAAAAAGAAAGTTTTGATTTCATAATAATCTATTAAGTTGGTCAAAGCATGACAAACATATTTTTAATGATGGCTATATTATATTAGTTTCATATGTCTTGTTATACAGATTCAAAGATGACTGAGATACTCGGATGGGGGAGAGCTGTAACTAAGTTTTTGAACTTGTGGCTTGACCCATATGCCTTATCTATATGGTTTGTTTCTTTGTATGCCTGTATGTATGCATGTATGTGTTTATGGCATTATGAAATATATTTAAACTAACTAAATTGATATACTCTCAGTGTCATGTTAAAACCAGATCAGACTAAAAGGGTCTTGCAGTGATACCTTCTCATCTGATAGATATTCATCATTTACTGCCAGCTGACAACAATACATGTAGTGTTAAAAAAGTCTTTCTCATCTAGAATAAAAGCCAAAACCATTTAGTGGTACAGAAATAGGATAATTGAGTTAGAATTGTAGCATTTCCCAGCAGAACAAGGCTGTTGCTGACATAACGGGACAATTTAAGAAATATCATGGATCTATTCTAATTGATTACATCACTGATAGTCATTGGAGGCATGTGATTGGCTGAAACATGCAACAAAAGCCATACATTGGCTTATTTATTGATTAATTATCCCCCCCCCCCCTCCCCACTCTCTCTCTCATCTGGGTAGCAACTACATAGTAATAGCATATTGACACAGATTTCACTGACTGCTCCTGTTGGCACTATTTATTCCATATGGATGAAAATGGGGGGAAAAATCAATTTTAATGGAGAGGGTCCAGACCTGAGGCGATGATAAAACAATGGTAAGCAAATGGAGCCACATTCCAGAGTTATGACATGTCATGTGTCATTTGTGAGGCAGGAATGTAGAGCTGAGTAACTGTCCCTGGAGATGTCACTCATTTCGCACCTCTCTCTTTCTCTCAATCTATCTTAAGTGCAAGTTTTTTTTCTTTTTTACTCTCTTACTCTGTTTTACTCTCTCTATCAGCTAACCCCCCTCTTGTCTACCTATCTTTTTTATTCTTTTTCTGTTTTCTGTTCTGTCTCTTGCCTCTCTCTCTCTCTCTCTCTCTCTCAGTATTTCTTTTTGGAAATTTTAACCCTTTCCCTCATATAGATTCATTTTGACGCACTCAGTAGGTACCACATAAAGCCTGATCTGCAGAAAACCACAGTTAAACCTTACCAAATTTAATTACAAAATCCTCATTTCCAGACCACTGAGGAGCAGCGAACAGCATTAAAACCTGATCAGCCTGCGAGTTACTCGCAGGCTGATCTGGTTTTATGCTATTCGCATATGTCTTTTCATGGTGTCCTCTATGAGGGAAAGGGTTAATCAAGCTTTTTTTTTCCATCTCAGATCAAGCTGATTTTCTCCAACTCAGAATTGTCAAATTTTGTAAATTCTTAAATTTTTTAGAATGATTGATATGTTATGCTGAGGGTGTTGAAAAAGAATAGAATACAGTCATGTTTTAGTTATTTTGCTTTATAATAATCATGTGCATCAATTACTCATAATGATAGTAAACAAACAAGGAAGTAAACAATTTTGGCACTGTGATGTTCAAACAGGGTGTACACCCAAAGTTTTTCTGATTTACATTATGGAGATCAATACTATACCTCATAAATATTCATATAAGTTATATAATATAAAAAAAAAAAAAAAAAATTTCGGAAAAATATGATAAAAGAAAAAAACATGAACTTTTAGCAAGTTCTACATTATAGACATTTGAATAGTCACCATATTGTTATTGCTATTGTTTTTTCTTGAGAAAGGCATATTTTTGCCGAAATATTGAGTTAGAGTGAATTCAGTTATTTATATAAGTTTCATGACTTCTGAATTTTAAGTAGAATAATTATGAAAGATTGGATTTTTCTTTCCTGTGCAGACTGTAGAATCTAAATATATACTTTTATATAGGCAAACAGAGGAGACTTTGATTAGACAGCTCCTGGAAGGTGCTGTCTGATCTGGGTCTGCTCCATTTGCCAGTGTGCCAATACAAAGTAAAGGGAAAAAAGATCAAACTGTTACAAAGTTGGCCCTCATTTATGGTGGCAATGAGATTTTGTGGGGATGAAGTCAGCACTGAAAAAAGCTTAAGGCAGAATGAGTCATAGGACAGTTCCAGTGTGACTGTATTGATCAGAGTAAACCGCCAGGTAACACTGATCTGTCAGGTACAGTTCCAGGCCAGGCAATTTGTGCTAAACTGTCTTATCTCTTGCAACATATTGTCATAAGTTAGTGCAGTCTTGCTTTTGCCCTCTTAGTGATGCAATACAGCTCTATGTTAAGTCTTACGTATTTGTGCCATGCTTAGTGCCATGCATGATTGGTAATGATAAAGGGGGGTGGGGGGTGACTTCTTGTCTACTAGGCTAACCCACTCAGACTTTATTTTTTATAATTTTTTATTTATACCAGAAATACATAAAAAGTTAAATAAATAGTTACGCTATTTTCAGCATCTTTTGGATTATGTTTACATTCTCCATGGCAAAGTTGTGCTTTACAGACACAGACAAGGTCTATTTAGGGCATGGTTCATTATTGATAACCTACTCAATACAAGGACTTGGTATGTCTGAAACTTAATACTGCAAAATTGTTCACAGATTTGGGCTATTTTTAAACCTTATCCAATAATCATGATTTTTTTGCTATTCAGGTTATGAAATATAAACCTCAATCAGCATGCTGACTGGATCATCTATTATTTCATCTGAGATATTATCAGGAAGTTTGGTTGAAAGTTATTAACATTATTCAGACCTTTTGTTAAATTTTCTTTTCTCATGTTCGCCTTTTAAAGTATTACTCATTCAAAATCAAGTTTATTTTAATGATTACAAATTGAAATAATGGCCATTATTAACTTCGACAAGCTTTTGTGCCATTGTAACAAAAATAGGTTCATAGGTTTAGGTAGGTTTATCCAGTGGCAGATTAACAAGGGAGTGTGGGGGAAATCAGGGTGACCCTAAGTTAACAAGCATATAGGCACGTTTATATCTATTGATTGAACATTGAGAATTTTTGTCATACATTTATATTAAAAAATTGTGTTTGAGCAATGAATATGAGGATTCTGAGGGGTCTTTGACCTTATGCTCGGCTTAGCTCACTGAGTTACTCATGCTCACTTGTCCATTCTGTATCCAGGAGGTAGTGGATTCAATCCCTGGCTGTAACATACCAAAGTCCTTAAGAATGGTTGAAATAAGGATCTGAAGGTCGCAAACATCCAATCCCTGCTGTTTGTGAGAATTTGTTTTTCCATGTTCAAAGCGCTTTTGCAGCCTAGCAACCATTTGAAGAAATTTTGGCATATGTATTAAAATATTGTACCAATTGACGCAACAGAGATATATTCAGATTTTGAAATTTTGTATTTCATGTCTTTCCTAATATCCAAAGAAGAAAGCAGTTTATTGAAAAAAGTGTCTTGTCATGCATAGGCTGTTAAATTGAGAATTTGTGTAATGAACATTAACAGTCCATAATTAGAAGAGGGAAAAACCCAAACTCATATGATGTTGTTTCACATAAAAACACCTGGCCATATTTCAGGACATGTCCGTATTTTAGGACATGGTATGAATTATCCAATATGATAAAATTGCTTTGTAATGGTTTATTCAACTGTTTTATTACGTAGTTGTTTACAAAAAGGAAGTTTTGATCATTCACAAGATAGGTTGTTTTGATTTTTTTAGTGTTTTTTCTTCTTATTTAATCTCTCTATTCTTGCATGCATCATAGTTATGACATCATATAATTTAAAGAAAAGACTAATAAGAGGAAGTTAAGTTATGATATGTATAGGTATGTTTTTACTTATCATAAAAAAAATATTGTTCAAAGAATGCCAGTCTGATCTGGTTTATATCAAGAGGTCAATATCTGGAACTGTTTTCACAAACAGAAACTTTAAGACTTCTAATGAAGTGGGGATTTTTTTTTTTTTCAGATAGGATTTTTACACTGTTATCATTGATTTGTGAATCCAAATATACAGTCCACTTTCATATTTAAGTAGATTATGATAACACCTGTAAGACTCATCGGTGCTGTATCGTGTGATATGTAGGTCATTCACTGAACAGGCAGTATGAATTATGTTGATAAATGTATAGTTATGAAAAGAAAATTGAATCTCCTCCAAGGGTGGGTATTTTTCCATCCATGGATATCCAGTGATATTTTAAATATTTTTCATAAAAAGAATCTCATCAACAACTTATGACATTTTTATTGTTTGTACCTCCATAAACAATGCTACTGACTTTTTTTATCAAAGGAAAATGAAAAAAAAAAACATTCTTTTATTGTTATTGTTTACTTTTGTGTTAATATTTCTTTCTTATTCTTATTCTCAGCCTTGTTTTGTCACCATCTTAATATTCAATTTACAAGTTTCATTTTGTATTTTGCAGATTGGCAAGGGTCAAGGCATTGTGACTAAGGAAGAGTTCAGAGACCTTTTGTCAGGGTTGCTAGGTGATGGCATCACTAAGGAGAGGATTGTTGTCTTGTTCTTCTTCTGTGCCGACGTTGCCATAGCAACCCTGAAACAGAATGTGCAGGAACTCTGTCTGCAGTTTCTCGATTGGTCCATGCAGTTTATTGTGGAGAAAGTGTGCTCATGGGTGCAGGAAAATGGAGGCTGGGTAAGTTGGGCCTGTAGCAATTCTCTTCAGTTACTTGTCGTTGGCGGCAGACTACCTTTAGGTTCACAACATGTGATGAAAATGACAGATTGGAATGTAACTGTGGTGGAAGAAGTATGAAAAATATGCAGACTCCTGTTTTCTCTTTGAATTAAAAAAAAATGTTTACCATAAATACAAAATACATGGCTGTTGCTTTATTTCTTATCATTCAACTGGCATTACAGGCGTAATTGTATTTGAAACAGCTTTCAAGAGTTAAAAAAAAGGTAAAAATATGTTGATTTTTTTTTTTAAATGCAGCAGTTTTTTTATCAAAGCAACATTTCAGATACCTTTGATATGTGACACACACCCATTCTTTGACAACTTATTTGTTAATGGGTATTTAAAACAGGTGGAGGTCTATTGGCCATTTCTTGTATGTCCATGGTTTTCTAAGCTACATGCTACATAGGTGGAATGACCGTTTCCATGGAGAGTGGAGGCTTAACAGCGGTAAATCCGAATGATGATACTGCTAGAGGATTATGGGTAGAAGGGGATGGGAACAGTCCCTAGTTTTTGTGGTCCACTGGTGGTCAACATGGATTGGCCTTGGATCTGAAGGTTTTGAGTTTGAATCTAGTGGAGACTTTTGAAGGTTTCCTAGGTACATGGTTTCAAACCCAGAATCTATCAAGAGTGACTGTTTACTTACAAGTTTACATACAAAAATTATTCAAACAGGCTTAAAGTTGATAGGTCAGAGGGTCATTTGCTTTTAGTGAGACTTTCCTTTCAAGGGTTTTTGTGAAACATAGTTTTACATCTGATGTGAGTGAGTGACTTTTTAGCTACTTGCATTTACATGTTTCCTTTGATTGTTCTGTCATTGTTCAAGCAAGGTTTTAGGTTTCACTAGAGACAGGAACTCAAATATGTACATGAATGTTTTGCCTCTGACACATTTAAAGTGTAAACTAGGTTATTTTGAATTATTTTAGTTAAATAAATGTATATTTAAAGTCAGTTTTAATTTTATTCCTTGTCACTTTTATGTATTATTTTCAAGTAAAGTACTTTTATCACAAATCTGTCGATTATAAAATGTTTTTGCATATATTTGCAGGGCTCCCTGTTTAGCTCATCTCTCCAGGTGGTGGGGAAAGTGGCTATCATTGCATTCTTCTTCGGGGCCCTGTTCGTAGGATACAAGAAAATCACCAAGTGATCTCCCCTGACGGCTCTCTACATACAAATATAGGGTATAGAGAGAGGACTTATGCTTTCTTTTGGAACAATTTCTTTATAAATGCATTTTCTTTGTTGACATGGGTTGTCATGAAAAATGAATTCATCTGTACAGAAGCATTTTGCCCCCTGATTTTGGAAAAAGAAACTAACATAACACTGTCAAACAGTGTTTAGTACCATCATGTGATATATTTCAACAGTTCTTTTGAAAAAGTTTTGAAACAGCTGAGTGCAATGAAATTACGATCTAGACATGCAGTAGTTTAATAACAAACTTCTGGTGGATTTTTCTTTCTTTTTTTTTTTGAAAGCAAGACTCTGCGTGTATAGATGAGTTATATATATCTGTGAGAACTACTGTGTACATGTACTTAGTGATTTACTGTCAAAATATGGATCCATAAGTAACAAAGTGAGTAACACCCTCTCTGTAACCTGATAGCAGTTTGCATGATGGGGAACAGTCGGTAACAGCTGAAGGAAACATTTGAATGCGACTTTGGTTGGTGGTGAGTTGGTAGTGTTCTGTTCTTCTATGGAGAACATGACGTCAGTATTGTTACAAAAGACAAGGATGAGGTTGACAGATGGTGCTTTACTAACAAGAAGTGGAGCTGCACTGCTGAATAAAGATGGAACTTGGACAGTCTTCACTGTAGCTGTGCATGCAGGCGCTGATTTTTTAAAATTATTTTAAGTGAATATTTGTTAAGAAAAAAAAAAGGAAAAAAAACAACTAATGACTGACATTCATATTCTGAATTTGAGGTTGTGAGATCATTCATGAAAAATTAAATAAATGTGATGTTTGCTAAATCAGAATAGAACAAAATGACTATTTCATTTCCTGCCCAGGTTAGAACTTAACAGTTAGCATTAGAAAAAGTTACACTAAAGTTTTTGTGTTGGTATTTCTAAGGACCAAGGAAAATGTATGAATTGGTTGGCAATACCTCACAAGGGAAATGTTTATACATGCATACTGCGATGATTTTGTATCATGACATAAGTAGTAATTGATATTGTATCATTAACATGTGAGGGTAATTCCCAGTTATTGATTTGAACGGCAAAGAAAATCTGACCATATTTTTTATTGTAAAATTTGTAGCGTTTTTCACTGTTACTGTTTCATAATTCATTTTTCATGTTTGAATTGCCATTGTTTTTGGTAAGATTCTGATGTAATCTGTATATAGTGTATGCTGGTGTTCATTGTTCTTGCATTGTGTTCATGTTTTGTGTTCAATTGTTAAATTTCACGTCACTGATCAAGTGCGAAACAGATATTTTCTACTCCATAGTCATTTCTCCAAAATTCTTCCATCTTGAGATTCTGATATATGGTATTTTAAACCGAATTCAATCTTGATATTTCTATTAAAGTGTCTTAATTTTTTTTCAAGAAAGGGTAAGTGAAGTTTTTCATATAAAAATTCTTTATGATCTCATAGTTTACATTTTTCTTGTAAGAAATATATGTGAATAAAACAGAAACAGTGTGTGTTTGGTTACAAATGTAAAAGATATTCATACATTCATTATATTGCCACTACACTATGGGGAGAGGTGGTTTTATTCGAATTGTGCATGTCATATTGCATACAGTTCTTCCACATTGCTTATTTCTTTCCAGAATTATCTTCAGTGTAAGGACAAGTAGGTATTTGTGCATAAGGTCTTCATTGTCACAAAAGAAAGTTTGAGGTTTTTATATGATTACGGTCAAGGCCACTGTTACTAAAAATAGTGCTTCAAGTCTTGTGTATCACAAAAGAAAGCGTGAGGTTTTACATGATTAGGGTCAAGGTCACTGTTACTAAAAATAGTGCTTCAAGTCCTGTGTCACAAAAGAAAGCTTGAGGTTTAACATAATTAGGGTCAAGGTCACTGTTACTAAAGTTAAAATTAAAATTATCAGAAATAATTGAGATTAGCAGGGTACAATCATTTTCATTTATTTTATCACAAATTGTATCAGGAATATTCTCAAAAGTATTAGTTTTGTTTATCATATATTTCACAAAACATAAAGTGCAGTAGCTTTATCTGTATAGTGTGTTTTAATGACGCGAGACCATTTTGTGTGTATTTGATTCTCTCAGGTTCAAAATCATGTGACTGTAGTGAGTGCAGTGTCTGTGTGGAAATTAAGCCAGTCATGTGATCATTAATTTTGTATATAGCCCCTGCTGCAGGAATGTCACTCACCATATTAACAAACTCTCCACTGTTGTACTTATTTCTTCTGTAGCAGTCATCATAACCTGCCATACTACGTGTGCTCTTGTTGATCGATTGCCGAACTACACTGCTTACCGGTAACATCTTTACAGATATTTGCTTTAAAAAAAAACAAAAAACCTTGAAACAGCTGTTGGTCATGACTAATGAATGTTATTGGATTAGCAGTTATGCATATTTAAAAGGTGTTTCTGCAATCGGTCAGGCGTGTGTGCATCTGTATTATTATGCAATATTTCGATGATCTCAATAATATACAATCTGCTCATGGACTGGATTACACAGTGTCCTTAAAATAGGCGTATCCTTAAATAAGGCATGGCAAAAGTTTTGATGCCATACGGCTAAGCCATAGGCAGTTTAAATATGCATCCAATGTAATCTTTGAATGTTTATGATTAGGCCTGAAGTGAATCTTTCAAAGATGATCTCTTCTTGATATATGCTCATGGACATCTTTTACAGTGTCCTTAATCTGTGTAGAAACTGTCTGTAGAGGGCAGTTCTGTCCTCAGAAGGCAGTTCTGTCCTTAGAGGACAGTTCTGCGATTCTTATATAAGGGAATAAATGATGACATTATTTCTGTGATCTTTCATTGTAAAGGCCTTGAATTAGAGTCTTGTGTGCTGGACTATTCAAAGAATAAGGAGAGCTATCCTACTCACTTGAGCAGCAACAGCGTGAAAGTATTTCTTAAGTCCATAGTTTTGCTTGCAACTTAACATCCTACTTGTATATTTGTAACTAAATAAGCTTATTGATTTAATACTTTACTAAGGTCTTCAGGTGTATTAAACAAACATGTTAGATAACTAACCCTTGACTGAATATAATGCAAATTGTAGCCCTTTTTGGACTAAAACACTTTGGTTAAAGTTATTGGGGCCGCTGAATTTAGTAGAACTACCTGTAATAAGCAGAGGAATAGATAAGCGCACTGTATTACTGACAGTTCTTGTTCATACATATAAAGGTCAAGGTCACAGTGACCTCGATGGGAGTGAGGGGAGCATAGGGGGGCATATTTGTCATTCTGACAACTCTTGTTTCATACTGGTTCTAAAGGTTCTGTCCTTAATTTAAGTCTTTTGTGTTAAAGGATGTATCTGATACAATTTTCATGATTATTGATTCATGTAGTATGTATTTGACATTCCAATAATACTGCAAGCATTTAGTACAAACAAGTCTTATTTTGTACAGAGTAATAGCTTAACTTCTGTGCTATAGCAGTGATACATTTAACTGTAATCTTTGCATTTAAAAAATAAGCACAAAAAAAGCATCAGTGTTCAAATGAGGTACCCACTAGCATGTTTATATACGACCTACATTTCCAGTTCTCCTCAATTTTTCTTGTAATGCATTCCAAAATTCACAAGATGATCACATCAGTTGATTTATTGAAACATCCATTATCATCATCATCAAAAAGGTGCTAAAAGTAATAGTATATTTCGTCCAGAATTTTCTCCTTTGAAACTGAGTAGTTAGCTCTTATTCCTCAATCTTGTATGATATTTAGACGAAATGCAGCCTTTTTTGGAATGATTTTACTATATATATTTTCATAAAATGACAAGGAGTAAATGATTTAAATATACATTTAGTATAAAAAAAATTTCATAAAGTCTTTGTACATTAATTCATTTTTAGCTTGACTATTCGAAGAATATGAGAGCTATTGTAGTCGCCCTGGCATCGGCGTCGGCGTTGCAGCTTTTGGTTAAAGTTTTGCATGCAGGTTACTATCAACCTTATATCTCAATAACCATTTATGGTATTGACTTGAAAGTTCATAATTATGTTCAGGGGAATCAGACAACCAAGGTAGATAACTCTTGACTGAATTTAATATGAATTATGGCCCCTTTTTAACTTAGAAATTTTGGTTAAAGTTTTGCATGCAATAGAAAATTTGGTTAAAGTTTTGCGTGCAATAGAAAATTTGGTTAAAGTTTTGCTTTGATCTCAATAACCATTCATGGTATTGACTTGAAAGTTTATAAGTATGTTTAGTTGCATCAGACAACCAAGGTAGATAACTCTTAATGGAATATATTGTAAATTATGGCCCCTTTTTAATTTAGAAATTTTGGTTAAAGTTTTGCATGCAAGATACTCTCATGCTTATATCTCAGTATCCAGGCATGCAATTGATTTGAAACATCTTTAATATGATTAGGGGTATCATATTTCATGGTAGATAACTCTTGATAGAATATGTTACAAATTATGGCCCCCATTGAACTTAGAAATGTTGGTTAAAGTTTTGCATGCAAGGTACTTTTATGCTAATATCTCAGTATCCAGGCTTGCAATTGATTTGAAACATCTTTAATATGTTTAGGGGTATCATACTATAAAGGAATATAACACTTGATGGAATATATTAAAAATTATTGCCCCCTTTTAACTTAGAATTTTGGTTAAATTTTTGCATTCAAGCTACTATCCAGCATATATCTCAGAAATTGCTTGTGGAATTGACTAGAAAGTTGAGGAGTGTCTTCAGGGGCATCAGAAAACCAAGGAGGATAACTTTTTGACTGAATTTTATGCAAATTATGGCCCTTTTCTTGCTTGGATTTTTGGTTAATGTTTTGCATGCACAGTGTTATTATTCTTATGTCTCAGTAACTAGGCATGGGATTGATTTTAAGCTTCATAAAAATATTAAGGGGTATCAGACTATCAAGGTAATATTTTTTTACTATTATTATGTACAGGGTATGTGAAAGGCAAGAATTGAAATAGATTTCTTTGATTTACCAACAAGCATTTTGAATAGTCGAGCGTGCTGTCCTCTGACAGCTCTTGTTGTTTTTTTTTCATGATAATTCTTAGAATGAGTCAAAATATTTGAAAGCCAGATAAATTAAGGCCGTGATAAACCCGTATGGATATGTTACAGAACTGTCTTTTTATTTGGATAATATTTGTTTATTTTTAACTCACCTGAGCACAACGTGCTCATGGTGAGCTTTTGTGATCGCCTTTTGTCCGTCGTCTGTCGTCAGTGCGTCCTTCGTCAACAATTTCTTTAAACAACATCTAACAACATCTCCTTCTAAACTACTCACTGGATTTTGATAAAACTTCACAGGAATGTTCATTATGGGGCCCTTTACCAAAGTTGTTAAAATTATTTTGATTGGTCAAAAATCTAGGTCACAGGAGCTAAAAATAGATTTTAAAAATGAAAATTTTAAAAATCTTCCTCTCCGAAACCACAAGACCTAGCCTTTTGATTTTTGGTATGTAGCATGATCTTATGACTTTCTACCAAGTTTGTTCAAATTATGACCCTGGGGTCAAAATTGGCCCTGCCCTAGGGGTCACATGATTTTACATAGAGTTATATTAAGAAAACCTTAAAAATCTTCTTGTAAGAAAGTATAAGGCCTGGAGCTTAGATATTTGGCATGTAGCATCATCTAATGGACCATTACTAAGATTGTTAAAATTATTGCCCTGGGGTCAAAATTAGGCCTGTCCCAGGGGTCACTTTTTTTTAATAAAGTTATATATGAAAACCTTTAAAAAATTTCTTGTGAAAACCCATAAGGCCTGGAGCTTAGATATTTGGTGTGTACTTGGTCAGAATGTTTCTCTCCATAAGATCTTGGACAGGTTCGAATTTGGATCATGTGGAGTCAAAAAGTAGGTCACAAGGTCAAATCTTAGTAAAACCTTGTTAACACTCTAGAGGCCACCTTTTTGGCCCAATCTTCATGAAACTTGGTCAGAATGTTTGTTTCGATAAAATCTTGGACAGGTTCAAAATTTTGGTCATGGGGGGTCAAAAAGAAGGTCAAGAGGTCAAATCTTAGAAAAACCTTGTAAACACTCTAGAGGCCACATCTTTGGCCCAATGTTCATTAAAATTGGTCAGAATGTTTGTTTCCATAAAATCTTGGACAAGTTCCAATTTGGGTCATGTGGGGTCATAAAGTAGGTCATGAGGTCAAATCTTAGAAACAATCTTCATGAAACTTGGTCAGAATGTTTGTTTCCATAATGTCTTGGACAAGCTCAAATTTTGGGTCATGTGGGGTCATAAAGTAGATCATTAGGTCAAATCTTAGAAAAACCTTGTTAACACTCTAGAGGCCACATTTTTGGCCCAATCTTTATGAAACTTGGTCAGAATGTCAGTTTCCATAAAATCTTGGACAAATCTTGGTTCGAAAGTGGGTCATGTGGGGTCAAAAAATAGGTCAATATGAAAAATCTAACATATGTTGCTCATTTTTAATCAGGTGAGCGTTCAGGGCCATCATGGCCCTCTTGTTTGTTTTACGGATACTCTGCTGCTCAATGCTCATGAGGTCCCTTTTTAAGGAGCGTGGGTCATGAGTGATTTAAAATTGAAAAGATTCTTTTTTTTTTTTTTCTTTCTTTTTTTTTTTTTACCCTTCTTTCAAATTTTGAAGCAGCCACAAAAATGCTCACTTCCACTAGAAAAGACCAAGTAAAATGGGTTGAGTTGAGAATAATTGATATAATTGATTAAAATTAATAGGCAGTTTTTCATCCTTCTTTCACTCATAGACCCAATGCTGAAATTTCGTACCGATTAATTGTGGGAAATTATTTGTTGATTGCCGGATTTTCTAATTTTTATTTTTTTTTATTTTTTTTTTTTTACTTCTATGACTGATTTGGATTCTTGCTGTGTGTAAAACAAAGAATTAAAAATCAAAGGCCTAAGTAAAAGAGAGAGAAAATATGATGAAATAAGTGCCATATTTGTCCCTATGTTGATATTGTGGTGTAATAGATGTGCCAAGTGTGTGTTTGAGATTTCATAGGTAACTCATCTTGGCAGTTATGTTGTATATAATCATTAAAAAACATTGAATATCCTGGCAAATCTGAATTTGTTAACCTTATTGAAAGTATTGCAAGTATTATGATTTTACTTTTTTTGTGATGATTTAAAGCAGTATTAAATAGTTTATAAAGTTACTATACCATATTTCCCCTATTAAACATCAAAGGGCAATTAAATTTTCTTTTTTCAAAATGTTTACATTCTGTTGGGTTTTTTTTTTATAAATTTTATTTTTGAGGCAAATTTTGGTTGAAATTTGGCATCATTCCCCCATTTTTTTTTTTATCTGAATTGTGAAAAAAACAACCAAGTTGTATATTCTTTTCTCATTAGTTAGCTTACCATAAAATTTGAATTTAGATAGAACTTGTTGCCCAACCCCATTTCAAATATTTTGAAATAAAGTTTGTTTAAACCATACCATAAAGTATCACATACAATGTGGGGTTTTATCAGAGGTGAGCTTTTATTAGGGAAAATATGGTATGGCAAGCCTTGTTGCTATCAAAGTATTATAAGGCGTAAAAAAAAAATCTGTGTTCCAGGCAACCCTAACCAACTCTAAAAATTTTAACGGTTGTTTTTAGCAGCCATTTTGAGCTGTTTTCCGTTATTCATTCACTGTTATGAATGGACTTGGGGGGGGGGAAAAACTCAATCCTGACCCTACCTAACTTTTTTGAGACCGTTGCCTGAAACACATTTTTTTTTCTTGGCCTAAATGTATTTTGGCTTAGTTCAAGCAATTTTTTCACGTTAATCATGAATCAGTTGTGCTTATTTTGCAGCTGCTTCTTTGAAAGAAAAGGGTATTATTAGAATATAGTGTTAAGATTTGATTTGGAACGATTGTTAAATAAGTACATGTGTATGTATTTTCTCCACTGAATTGGCATCACCTTGTTTATTGAGCTTAAAAAGAAATGAGTTACCTCAGCACATGTGGGAGTATTTTTAATCAGTTTATTAACTGAAAAATCTAGTACATGCTTCAAGAAAGATACTAGATAGTAGAAATAAATGGGAAAATATGGATTGGCAACATTTATTACCTATATATGTATATGTATACAATATTTAATTAAGTCAGTGAAGTTTCTCTACAGTTGGGTTAAATGTTACTTTTATTGGTTTGTTAATTGCTAGTGTACTCATATTATGGTTGTGTTTTGTTTGAAGCTTGGTTGTGTATAGCTGAGGTAGGAATTGTGTTCTGTTAAAAACAGAATTATTTATACTAAGATGTAAATATGTCTGTACATGTGTTATTGTGTCTTGTTGAATGATCTAGTCACATTAACATGGATGCCAGTTTTCACTGTGATTCAAATGAAAAATGCTAATAAAATATGAGAATGACATTATGTGATCTTTTATGATATTTCCAGGCAACCACCCCAGTGGCCAAGTGGTTAGAGTGTATGCCTCTGGAGCACAAGCCACGACATACCAAAGTCGTAAAAAACGATACTGCTATAGCTCCCTTGCTTTGGGCTCAGTATATGAGGGTAGTTCCAGGACTGGTTGGCCACATTACTACAGCATTGTGACAGAGCTATTATCTTCTCATGTATACATCTCTAGAATATCTTTTTCACCATTACATGTATGACCAAGCCCCTTTTTCAATGATCTCTTAAAGCTTGCATTTTAGACTGACTTGAGAAGTGCAAAATTTGAAAGTTTTATTTTAACCACATGTTGTCCATTGAAAGCCAGATGGGCTCATCAACATATATAGTACTCCTCGCTGGTCTTTATTTTGACTAAGTTTTCACAGACTAGTACCTACAACATGCAACTACAATCATTCAAAATTTGTTTAAAAGAAATATCAGTGTATCTCTTAAGTATCTGCAAACAGTAATCTTTTAAAATATAGTTTATATTTGAATACAGTTATTTTCAGACTTTTATGCTTATTTTCCACCTTTAATACATGTATACAAAATAAAGTACCGCGGTACCAGCAAGGCTGATATGCCCGCCTGGTTTTCATTGGACGAAATTTATTATTTCAATGGCCTAAAGTAACAGGGCAACAGGATTTGTAATTTAAATGCCCTATTTTTCAACATTATCACCTTCAATTTGACGTATTCGTTTCAACGATGCTGCATTGGCCAGGCAAGGCTTTCTTGTTTACTTCCATATATGTTTGTAGAATGAAGAAATTACTTCTTACTAGATCGTAATGGGTAAAATGTTACCATCCAATAACAGTAAATAGGTTAACCGATTTATATGAAAAGAAGTGAAATATAATTTCCTGAAAACGTTTTACTAAGTTCACTAAGTTATTCAGCCGGATATGGACTTCTGTCCATATAACACTTGGTTTCTTTGGCTGTTTTCATGGTTGTTCTCAGTCTATGTTGTAGCACTGATAAGCTACTTCATATCCGTGTTGTGTATAACATCAGTCTTCTTTAGTATATGCCACTTATTAATATTTAATTATGACTTCCGGTTCCTCATCCTAATGTAGTAATACTCCACTCATACAAATGAATAAAAAAAAACAATAAGAGTAGTTAAAAAAAATATTCCCTAGAACTCAGGTTTTCACATCTCTTTACGAGCGAAAAAAACCCCCAAAAAACGAGTGACCAGAGTAGCAGCTGTTTGTGATTTTTATCACTCGACCGAAGAAGTCCCCTCTAAAACTATATACCAGGTTTGTATAAATAAATATTAGGTAATTTTATTATTTATTTTAAAAGCTGACTGGGACATTAAATAAGAACTCGCAAACAAAGGGCGTTTTCCTCTTTAGGAATTTAGACTGAGTTTGAATCATTTTGGTGAACTCATCAGCGAAAGTTTTAGGTGACTACTTTATCACTGATTTAAAGCTATTAATAGATGCAAGAATTTACATGAATCGGAATAATTGCGACATCACTGCTGCAGTAGATCACAGGGGAGTTTGAAGTTCAATCAATAAATAAGATAGATCTAATAAGGCTTGTCTTTTACTATATCATTCTTTTTTATTTCAGAACTTCAAACTCCTGTGGTATATTGTACCAAGGAAGCTTTATTGATGGTCTATGTTATGTGACATTATTAATTTTAGCATTAAGACAATAAAATTAACGAAACCCGACACTTGCTAGGAAACGATCAGCACTACACACGAGCGAAAATTCTCTTTTTTTCAAGGTTTGATTAGTTAAACGTAGTTTCAAGTTTGTACCGCTACAGTAGTCAAACAAAAGGTGATTTGGTCATTTGTTATAATATTGCACGATTTTGAACATAAAAAAACAGGATTAAAAGCAAAGATGCAAAATATGTCCACTGATCGTTTCTTGCTGGTGATTCTGAACCTTACTTGCGAGTTCGCGCATTTTATCTGTACCCTGTCTTGTGAGCAATTTCAAAACTTCTGTACGTAATTTAGAAGAAGTTTAGTTTTTAAAGCATTTCGTTTTCATTTTCATCAGGGTCTCTCTCTATATATAGTATTAAGAGACCCTATTTTCGGGTAAAACTGGATTTTTCTATTAATTCAGTTGTATAAACTACAATTTCATGAAAACAAACTTTAGCAATCTTGTAACTCACAATTTGAAACAGATGATGAAAAAAAATTCTAAAAATCAAAATTAAAAGCTACTATCATGACTTCAAGCTCAAACGATTAGTCGAAATCCATAGCATCTGAAATAGAGGACAATTCACACAAAAAATAATGCACTCGTACACTGTGCGACTATGGTCGACTATTTAAATTGTGCTAGAAGAAAACAGAATTAAAGCTTTAAACATACTTACTGGCTGTAGAGATTGGCAATCTGTCTTTATATTGTGCATTGTGATGCTCAATCCAAAAGGAGAGATAAATTTGTTTAAAAATGTGAGAGCTATCATTAAGGGCGTATTTCAAAACAGTAGTTTTTTTTTTATTATATAGACAAGGAAAATCAAAACTAGCGAACATGATTTTTTTAAACTTTGCATCATTATAGAGAATCACACTAGAAACAAATTAATGGGAATAAAAAAGGGGGGTCTCCATGCTACTTTTTGAGTTATCTGCCCCTGAAAGTGAGTGTTTAGCAATTTTCTGTCATTTTAAGGGCAGATAACGCAATATCATTGGCCAACAACACCTCATTTAATTTCAACTCGATGTTTGGTACTATATTCCCTGTCACTGTCTAAAATTCTATGCAACAGATTTTATACTATAGTCGCAAACGGGAATATATAGAAATATTCTTTTTTATCAAGAAAAACGCAGAATGTCTGTTTGCTGAAACATTGTGAAAAATCAAATGAATGGAAATGTTTTAAACTTTGCATAATGACTAGAAGTAAAACAACAAACAATAATGTGAAATTAAATAAGGTATCGATAGGTTTGATTTTTAGTGATCTTCCCTTTGAAATGGCAGAAAAGAGCAAAAAAGGCAACTCACAATCAGGGGCAGATAACTCAGAAAGTAGCGTGGAGACCCCTATCTTTTATCCCATAAATTTGTTTCAAGTGTGATTCTCTATTATCATTATCAAGTTGTTTTTTTTTAAAATGTATTCGATAGTTTGATTTTCCTTCTCTGTCTTTGTAGTAAAAAAACTTCTGTTGTGATGTACATGTAAGAAGCAAAAATCTGTGAATAAATCTATGGTTTAAAATGCCTATTGACGTCACACACAACTAAAAATCTCCCAATGTGACTCGCAAGATATGGTTCAGTGAACTTACAAGAAGTGTACAGATCAGTAGAATTATATTTGCAAGACGGGTTCAGTAATCAAACAGTTTGCTTTTCACCAATGCGTCCCGGGTTCGATTCCTGATTACGTATGTGAGAGAATACAATGGTGGCTCGTCCAGACACTCCGGTTTCCTCCCACAATAATGACTACATACGCCACCACCAGAGTTATGGAGAATGATTAATATAAGTTGCAATAAATTTTCTTCGATGTAAAATGAATAAAGTTTAAACAGAATAAAATTCAGAGTAAACTGATTTCAATTTTTAAATCAAAACTTGTTTTGATAGTCTAGGTGCTCGCCAATATGATGGGAATAGCGATTTTCCACTTTCGCTCTGACATATTCAGCGATAAGGTGATGAAATGTGGGTTTTAACTTCCCATCGATTTGAACATGAAACTCGCATATGACACACCCAGTCACATATCCTGACGTTGAACCTAAGGCCTTCCGGTTTACTGGCTTACATGGTGGTAAGTGCTCTAACCACTCGACCACCGGGGCCGATCATGTTTCAAAAGATGATGATGACGATGGCGATAAAAAAACCTTTTGCCTTTTTATTTATTCAGAAATAAATCCCTCGTTGGTATTCATACCATGATATTTATATACAGATTACACATATCATATACTGTACTGGACTTTAACCCAATTTTACCTAGAGATAAAGTGAGTACAGATAAAATGAATATATGCTGGAAAATCCCGTACATCACCTCATACGGAAACATCATAATTATATATAGTGCAAGTAAACAAACATACAGATATACACCTTTACGTCATATGGACGCCAAGGTGACACATTATGTACACCTGTAATTCCTCACCCGGGTGGGGGGTCTTAATCATACGTAACATATTTAACATTAGTAACTTAGTTTTAACTGGTTTATTTTTATTTATATCTCACAACTTACGCTAATCTCTCGACCAACAACCTTCGAATCTGCAGTCGAGTATGTTACCATTTACCAGTGCCTTTCGATAGTAGTTTGAGATTACCAATTAATGATAAACAAACAAAATGGTATTCACATTCCGTTTGATCTATCAACGATTTTATCCTAAAGTATAAGGTTATTGGTGAGCTACCAGGGTTCAATCCTAGATCTGATGTGAAGGTTTGTGTGAAAGGTTCGGGCTCGGGCACGTATGTTTTCAACGGGCACCGGGTTTCTGCCCAAATCAAGGACCACAAGATCTCATTCACAAGTATTTCATTAAGTTTAAATATATTTTATTGCCGTTTATATTGATGATGATACAAAATTGAAGATTTCACACACACACACACACACACACACACACACACACACACACAGGTTTGTCTATATTACCAAGTGAGGTACGTAACTGAGCGCAACGGTAAAGAGGTATCCCATTAATATAAATGTTAGGGCCTAGAATTTCACATACTTTAATTACTTCATTTCAGGCCCGGATCCAGAATTTTTCCACTGGGGGGGGGGGGGGGGGGGGGGCAGTGGTCTGAATGTGATGTGAGTGCTAGGGGGGTCCGGCATGCTCCCCCCGGAAAAAAAAGGTTTTTAGTGTGACGGAGATGCATTCTGAAGGGTATCTGGAGATAAAAGTGAAGGTTTTTTTATGTTGTTTTTTTTTGTTGTTTTTTTTTGTTGGTTGTTGTTGTTGTTGTTTAAACTTGAAGACCCTGGATCTAATGCCTAGGTCCCACTGGAGAAAAAATCATCGGCCATGTGGAAATACAGAAATTTTCTCCCGATGGCATCAGGTGTTTCAGCCAAAAAGACGGAGAATTCCCATGAGAAGCTACGGGATTGGTCCGTTGAAACGTTCACTGATGTTTCGGTTATGGTACAATGTCCTTGTATTATTGGGGATGGCTCCCGATGCTCGTGAAATTTTTCCGGTAATCGTGGAAGGTGCCCCGGAGCTTCACCGAATTTGAAACATCATCGGGGGAATATCCCCGTAGGTTAGGGGATGTATCGTTGTATCGAACAGACTTCCCAGATAAAAGAAAATCAGGCGAACGTTTTAGGGTCGGGCGGTTGCAGGTTTGGACCCTTTCTGCGTGTCGATTTTTGGTACATTTTTTTTTCTAAATGTTAAATCAGTGACAAAACAAACAATATTCAGTAATAAAAGATGTTAATATTTTTTATAAAATCTTTAATATCCGTTTTATTTCGCACATAAATTGTGTTTTCTGTGCATTAGTATTTCGTATTCATCGACTTATCAGTAACATTGCTGATTGCCTGATTACCTAGATTTGATTTGAATTAGTGATCATGCATTATCTACATATGCATTGTCCCAAAATATGGATTGTCCCAAAATACGGCAGATTGAAATGTTCAAATTCTTTCAACTCATATTCATGATTTTATAAATTTAAAATACACCTGGTTCTTTATATTAAGAGACCATGAATACACATACATGAAGATTATTATATTCGTAAATATTAAAAAAATAACATGATGATATATCGGCCTACAGTTTGTATTTATTCCTTTCAGGAAAAATATTTAGAGGAGTTAGTTTCATAAAAATAATACTTAAAAAAGTTATGTAAAAATAGTAAAGCTGATGACATTTAGAAACACAACCCATTTAATTTGCATGACTAGCGATAGGTATGCATATACTCTGCAGTTTGCTACAGCAACAAATAAATAAATACAATACAAATCCCTTTCAATAGTTGATAGTTGTAACTGATACGAACTTTTGGTAATTGCCTATTTTTCCCAATTGTTAGATCGCTCGGCAGACGACATGCAAATTTCTTTCAAGCAGTGAACGTGTCTGCTGTACCCTTAACACATGCTTATCACACAGTCATGGACGACTGCCGATTCGGATTACCTACATATTAACAGCAGGAGGCCATAAAACAATAGGAGTCTGGCTGGTCAGGTGGTTATGCGGGTGGTTAAGTTTGGAGCCCACGATGGGGATTTCCTCTAGACAACACTACGATGTAATCAAGGGATTTTATAGCCCCCCCCCCCCCCCCCCGCTGGATCCGGGCCTGTCATATCTGCTTATAAACTTTTCACAGTCGTCCTAAGGTATGCATATTAACGAGAGTATTTCCATATATGGACAGCATACACACTGGTTTATACATGTATACATAGGTATGCATATTAATTAGGCAAAAAAATAGAGAGGTACATTCATTTCTGTACACTTCATTGCATACTACATCTCAATAATTCCTATGATATCTAGTGATACTGAACATTCTTTGGTATGTCGAGGTCTAATAAACACCTTACTCCTTACTATGTTTTATATTTGATTTCAGCAATGCATATGCTTCAAGTTTAATAGATGCACTGAAACAGGTAAATATTACTCACTGAAATAGGTGTTCATTATAAACTCAAATTGTTGAGCATTACTCACTGAAACCCTGAAGAAGGTATTCATTATAAACTCAAATTGGTGAGCATTACACACTGAAAACCTGAAGAAGGTGTTCATTATAAACTCAAATTAGTGAGCATAACTCACTGAAAACCTGAAGAAGGTATTCATTATAAACTCAAATTGGTGATTATTACTCACTGAAAAATTGAAGAAGGTGCTTCTTTTTAACTCAAATTGGTGAGCATTACTCACTGAAAAACCTGAAAAAGATGTTCATTATAAACTCAAATTGGTGAGCATCACTCACTGAAAACCTGAAGAAGGTGTTCATTATAAACTCAAATTGGTAAGCATTACTTGAAAGGTGTATTTTCTGAAAAGTGTTCATTTAACTCAAATTAGGGCATTACTAAATTGGTGAATATTACTTGCTGGAAAATGTGTTCATTGTTAACTCGAATAAGTGGGCATTACTCGCTGAAAAAGTTGTTCATTATTTACTGAAATAGGTGAGCATTTCATGCCGGAAAAGGTATTTATTATGTGTGTATTTCTACCTGGAATCATTGAACATTAATCACTCAAATAGGGGAGTATAAGTTACTAAAATTATCGATCATTACTTACTGAAATAAGTGAGTATTAGTCATTCAATAAGTAGGCATTGCTTACTGAATAAGGTGAGACTTTGAGGAAGCAGTGCTCACATATCTAAGAAGCTAATTCGGTACGAATAGGTTGGTACTGTTCACAGAAATGGGTGAACACTGAACAGTACACACTGAATAGAGTATTGTTCATAAAACTGGGTGAACAGTACACACTGAATTGGTAGTACTGTTCGTAAAACTGGGTGAACAGAACACACTGAATAGTGTGAGTACTGTTTATAAAACTGGGTGAACAGTACACACTGAATTGGTAGTACTGTTCATAAAACTGGGTGAATAGTACACACTGAATTGGTAGTACTGTTCATAAAACTGGGTGAACAGTACACACTGAATTGGTAGTACTGTTCATAAAACTGGGTGAACAGTACACACTGAATTGGTAGTACTGTTCATAAAACTGGGTGAACAGTACACACTTAATAGCGTGAGTATTGTTCATGTAATTTAATGAACTTTACATACTGAATATGGTGAGAAAAACTCACTTAATGCAATGAGTTAAGTTAAGATAATTATATGAACAATGTTCACCTTATTAAGTGAGTATTGTTCACGAACATTTATAATTTTATTCAGTGCAGAGTTGCGTACTGTTCATATAATTGGATGAACAGTACTCACTAAATGAGGTGAGAACTGTTCATATAATTCGGTGAACAGTACTCACTTAAAGGTGAGTATTTATCATTACTGTGAATAGTACTCACTAAAATAAGGTGAGTTTTTTCATGTATAATTGAGAATTTTCATTAAAAGGGGTTATCTAATGATGCTCCATTTATAAATGAGTAATTCTCATTACTGATGAATAGTACTCACTTAAAAAGGTGAGTATTATTCATATTACTGATGAATAGTACTCACTTAAAAAGGTGAGTATTATTCATATTACTGATGAACAGTACTCACTTAAAAAGGTGAGTACAACTCATATTATTGGTTGAAAAGTACTCATTAGTTAAGGTGAGTACTATCCATGTAAGAGTGTGAAAAGTACTCACTTAATAAGGTGAGTTTTCTTCATGTAATAAAGTGAGAACTTTTCATTAAATAGGGGTTAGGTAATGTTCCCAAATATAAATGAGTAATTCTCATTACTTATGAGTAGAAAACTCAATAAAATAGGTCAACATTTCTAACTGAAAAAAGCGAAAAATGTTAGAAAGACTATGCATGAGAGCCCACGACCAGGATCATGCTTTAATTAAGACCTCAGCTGTAAAACAGTTTAGGTATGTTAATTTCGCGGAAGCGAACTATATAGATATGAACAGTCTGCATTGTGCAGAAACATGATGCAAACTTGGCAAATTAGTTCATACCTTCATTGAACATTTATTTCATTCACTTTTAATTTAAACAGTGTGTGTTTTCTTTAAAACAAATCAGTTATAATAATAATAATTTAGCCATTGTTTACAAAATAGAGCTTATTTTGCTATCATTTTTTTCCCAACGTAAGGGAAACGTTTATCAAAGTGCACGAGGATAATGTTATTATTGTTGTTAATTAATACAATAAGGCTCCAAAGTGGCGTAGTGGTAGCGATACCAACTCATCAATGTATTTCAATTTCACCGCTTGGGTTCGAATCCCGAAGGAAACAAATAAGTAAAAAATTAATAAATTTAATAATAAAACTGAGATTACATATATATTTTTGTTACATACTTAAAATATAAAGTTATGTATATCTACACTAAAAATAATATTTAAAAAAAAATTTTTGAAGAAATATCAAAGTATATACACATACATTACATTACACATAACATGTCTGACATAAGCACATTTATGCATATAAAAATACATACACGCACGTGCTTATTCCTTATTCTGCTAACGTGAGAAAATATTATGAAAACCAGTGATAGATTATCAATGAGTGTGTTAATTCATTACCATTAATTATTGATATTTAATGACCTTTCCAGACAAAAATGGTAGAATATGAATATACAGATTTAACTGTTGTAACTGTTTTTATTTCAGTAATACACGCAATAACAATGGAAAAAAATGAAAATGGTAATCCAAGTATAGCGTATAACTTCCGCGTATCGCTATCAAAAATAAACTGGTTTTGGCTCACAATATACTGGCTTTGGAACCGGGATAATGGTATCTTTTTATCATGTTTTCTTTAAAAAAAAAAAAGAAATAGAACAAATTCTTAAAAGTGTTTGGTCGAATATGGACTGGTATACAACGTGAAAAATTAATTTAACACGACGGCACGCTGGAATAACCCATCCTCGGAACCTACGCTTTATATTCGACTATTATCTTCGTATATACAATGGTATTGCTTCGTTTTTATGAATATAAATCAACTACTTCATGACCAGTGAAACCACGCGTAGTAAGAGTTAATTAATCGATTGATTGATCGATTAATTAATTTAATTAATTAACGTTTCTTTCCATGAACATGTTATAACGGGTGTATCCTCATGAACATGTTTGACGAGTGTATCCTGAAATATATATATAATCCGTGAAACAGATAATCATGTATACTTGACAAAAGAGGGGCAAGGGGTTTTCTCCGATGGTGATCGGAACTAGGGTATAACACCTTTTATTTTGAACTACTACATTAAAATATCAAATTAATATTATTATAAATATACTTACCTAATCTCTCTTTCTCTCTCTCTCTCTCTCTCTCTCTCTCACACAGAGGCAATAGGTGTCTGACCACAAGTTCTAAAAATATTCCCCTTAACAAAAACGGTATCGCTTTCTTGAATAAGAAAAAAAAAACTTATTTTTCAACACAACGTGGGATGACATTCCCCTAAACAAAAACGGGATGTTGCCAAAAAAAAAATAAAAAAATAACCCCATTAAATTCACAAAAGGGTTTTTTCAAAATTTGATCCTTAGAGCTATATATATGCGTTTGTTATTTTTTAGAGTGACAGAAGGGGGGTAATTTTCATGAAATTATGGACAGAACCTTGTCTGCATTGTTGCCCCTCGATAACGTTATTTGTCTTGAAGATACAGAAGGGAGTTGGCAATCAACACCCATGGAACAATATGCATGTATAATACCTGTCAAATTGCGATTTCATGCATTTATATTTATAACACATCATATTTTAGATACATACAGGCATACGAAATTTGGTGTATGATATATCATCTAGTTTACTTGGAATATTTAAAGTTAAAGCTTGATGTCAATTTCCTATAATGAGCTGAATAAAAGTTGTTAAAGATAAAATGTGAATGACAGCAAATGTCATGGTAGTTTTTAAACACACGCCTGAATTCCACGAAAAGTTGCCTTTTCTCTCCATTAATATTTACATGTACATTACTTACATTATTATCTCTAAAAATATTTACTTACATTCCTATCTCCATAAATATTTACTTACATTTCTATGCTCTGTACTATACCGCATACCCTATACGAGGTAAAAATATTTCCATTGAAACAAACAAGAGTAAAAAAACAACCAACATGCGATATGTTTGAAAAATATAATTAATCAACCCCTGTATAAGTATGTAATAAACTTAAAAATAACTTGTACGAGAGGCAGAAGTTTACAGCCGAGACTGTCTTAGTGACCTCCTGTCAAGAACTGAACTTGACTTATTGTCTTAAATTAACCTTTTTCCCCTTCCAATGTAATCTTCTATATACAGAGACTGTATACATAAGGATCCCCTGTCTAATGTGTTAAATGACCGTGGAATTTGACTCCCGAATTCTATTTTCTGTCAATTTGCTACTTTTATGTATACTTTAGTGTTCCTCCGCGCTTTTCTACAAAAATAAGAAACTCTGACGGGAGCGATAGCGACCGGAACAACTTTTTTGACCGCCATGATAGCACTGTAAGAAATAGTCGGATGACTATTTTACGAACGCGCTGCTTCTATAATACTATTAAAAATAGTAGGCGCCTAAGGGCAAAATTTGATATAGTATCGAGTTTGGTCCTTCGAAACAAATAAACACACAAACATATACAGAAATTAATGCAGCGTTTTTAATTAGCTGGATCTTTATTATATGTAAAGATATATATTTGCCAATGGCATTCAAACGAAAGCAATATACAAGTATACCATTTCTAATAGCTTTTCTGTAACAAAACTGTATGATAAAAGAATAGTTTGATTTCTTGTGTAGAACATCCTAAAACAATCTGCGTAAAGCGGCTCCCTGTGTTCATGACCGTTTCTTTCAACCGAATGTCAGTGATGACAATCATTACTGAAATTAGAGCATGTTTAAAATGGAGGAAAAAGTCATATGATGAATTCGTGATAATTATGGCTATAAACCATAGCCTTATGAACAATAGCCTTATGAGTATTCAACATTGACGATGTCATTTCATATCGATACCATATTCTGTCATTGACATAGGAGCGTTATTAAAACGTCCCATCAACAGTATTAAGATTATTCACAAGAGACAGTAATGTTGCAATATAACGCCATAGACAAGTACATGATACCACACACAGTCATATGGTCCTCACACTGGACCTACCTGTCTTAAAACTTCCTTAATATGCCGAATGATGGATATATCAGTATCAATGTACGACTTTACCGGGGATCGAACCCACGACTTCTGGGTTCCGGGGCGGGCGCTCTCTATATTAATAAAACAAAACATTAGATAAGGTATCCCATAGAAGAATGATAAAAAAATGGAGAAATATGGGTTTGGCAAAAAAAAAAATGGGTAGAAAGTTTTCTTCAGAACAGGAGGCAGAAAGTTCAAGTTAATGGATAAGACTCAAAGGGATCATCCAGTTACCAGTGGAATACCACAAGGTAGTGTGCTGGGTCCGATCCTTTTTGTGCTCTACATTAACGACGTGCCAGAATGCACAATTTCAGAATCATATTAAATGTAATTACTAGTCAACTAACTCTTTTAATACCGGAAGTCACAAAACAACAACAAAAAAAAAAAAAAAAAAAAAAAAAACAGATGACAATGAAGAGGTGGATAAAGTAGCAGGAATGCCAGCGTCCATAGAAGATCCTAAGGTATCCATATAGATTTAGCCACACGACCATCGTTACCGGCAATAGATTTTGTCATGTATAAATTCGACTATGAATAACTTTATAGAGCCATTTGAATTGAAACCAACCAATGCTAGTCAACAGTTTGTACTTACGTTAATACACTGCGATAGGGTAGCTTCTTTACATTTGATTTTTATTTATTTATTTACTGCACTGCATTGCATATTAATTATATTCAATTATATACATTATTTACTCTATATATTAATTATTAGTATTAAGATGTAGACAGATGGTGTAAAATATAAGCACGTGCTTAAAGTTTATAACGTAAAAATGATAAGCACGGGTTTTAGTTCTATTACGTTAAAATGGTAAGCACGTGCTTCAAGTTCTATAACTTTAAAATGATAGGCACGTGCTCTAAGTTCTAAAGCGTTGAAATGACATTCCCTAACTTTGAAATTCGTAATCGTCAGTGTGTTTCGTATAGATCTAAATACCGTAGAAATATTGTGCCACCTGTTATAGATATTACTTGATCATAATTATACATAGGCCTACTATAGGCAATTATAACAGATACCGTTTAAACTTATAATTGCTAAAAACTATCTACTTCTATGAAATTTAAAGAATCTAGATGTGCCCTCATTTTTATCAGGAGACATTCTAATATACAGGTTCTGTTTTTATGTAGACCAGGAAATATTCTATAAATTAAGCTCCTGTGTAGTGTAATATTAATTTCATAGACCTGCAAATGTGCATCTATGGATCTACCACATTGAAATAAAAACATAACAAACAATTCGAGTGTGTTCAAAGACTGTGCGATGTAAGCATACTAATCACTCACATAGGGATTAGCCTGTAAAGTAATTTAAATGAATAGAGAAGAATAAAACATTTTATTTAGCTTAGTTATTCAGTTGGATTCCAGAAATTCCACTGACATACCAATTTAAATATTTTCAATATTATATAGCTCCCTATATGTACATCTGTTCAATAGATCCTAAATAACATGATGCATTAAGTTTATGAACTTAAAAAAAAAACTTATTTCATGTATGTATATCTAAATTCTTACTGTCAAAAACCTTTGTGAAAAAAAAAAGATAAAAAGACGAGTGGAAACTGCTCGCGGGAAGACAAATTTCGTCTAACAATTCTATAAGTTATTGCAACCGTGAGAATTAGTTTGGTCACATGACAAGTATGGCGGAGAGTGACGAAAGTCCCTCCCCTTCGGACCATTCGCAGGATAATTCCCTTGGTCCTCGCATAGTGACAATCACTAAATCAGAAACAGGGTTTGGATTTAACGTACGGGGCCAGGTTAGCGAAGGTGGGGTGCTGAAATCGATCAATGGCGTTTTGTACGCGCCCCTGCAACATGTCAGCGCTGTGCTTGAAGGAGGTGCAGCTCAGAGAGCAGGAATCAGGAAGGGAGACAGGATTCTGGAAGTGTGAGTATATGTGTGACAGTGATACACATGCATGAAGCTGTCAACATAGATATATTTCCATTGTATCTTCGAAATGCGCTATATAATTTATAAAGTGTTTGATATTTACATAGGTAAGCTGCATTGACATTTCATCTCTAATGATTTTTGTCAATATTATGGTTGAGTAAAGGTGGAAGTTCATCTTTAAAATTATAGGTTATGACACTGAAAGTTTTTCTGTGATGTAATTCCTCTCGAAATGTACAAAAGTAATGTAACTAAAAGTCTTTCTTTGAAAATCTAAAGTTGCACAGGGATGTGGAAATCTCAAATTTTCTAATTGTCCCCGCCCCGGACAAGTACTGAAAAAATCTACTTGTCTGCTAGCAATGTTCACTTGTCCCAATAAAATTGTGTTTAAATGGATTTTTTTTACACAAAAAGTAACATTTATAGTGCCACAATGAACAATGTTTAAGCATATTTTTTTTCTTGTGAATTCATAGCTGACAGTTCAGATCATTCAATAACACTGATGACATTGTTTTTTTAAAGTCAGTTTTTTTAAAGTCAGTACATGTATCCCTTCCACGATGGTCCCTGCCCAAATTAACTTTTTTTTTTCTTGGATTAAACATAAAAAATTAGAATTCAGAAAAGGCCCAGTTGTGTTTGGCAATAGCATAGGCAGTGTTAAAAAGCCGAGCATATCTGTCAACATCCGCACATTCAACTTTAGCAAAAGTTTGCCATTAGGTCTAGTCATAGTTTTGGGTTTTGAATTTCAACTTTTGATAAACACGCTATGTGTTTAGCTGATGTGTAATAAGGGTATCTTTCCTTTCGATAAACAATGCTGAAGATTGATCAGCAAGTTAGGGAAACTCATCTGCCTACATAACCTATAGAAAATTGCATCAGTGTCGTCTGCATTTTGTTTGAAAGGATCGCTTGCGTTTTTCCTTTGTCATATTCATGATCTCTTTCAGCCTTAGATTTATTTACGTTTATTTTGGATATTGCTGGGCTTGCTTAATGTGTTTCAGCTATGTAAGTTGTATGTGAAAAGACCGTTTGAATGCTTCTGTCTTTCTGTATACCCAGAACCTTTTAATGTAAATATACGATATCATACTCATGCATTAGTGAAACAGTTCGACATTTAACAAATAAAATTCGAAAGCCGGAACTCGATTTCAGTACTTTCTGTTTGACAATTGAGCGCTCCCTTTTGCAACGCGTGAAACTGGATATTTCCTAAAATGACATCATTTGGATGTTAATGTTTTTCTTACGATATTGTTGTCATGGTTTGAAATTTCTTTATTTAGATCAGTTTAAAATGGAAATGTTTACTTGTCCAAGGACAAGTTAAGCTTAAATAGTTGCTTGTCCGGTAGTAAATTTAACCGTGTCGGAAAAGTCAGGCATAGGATTTCCGCATCCCTGTTGCAGGTATATATAATTCCCCCTAGGATACACACTTGGCATGCATGATGGATAGAAAGTACCACAATAGAAGCAAAAATTTTTAATTTCTTTATTTCATTTCTGAAGCCTGAGTTCAGAATGACTGAATGACTGTCTACACTACAGAATTTAGAAGCAAAATATAATTATATATATATATTTTTTTTCTCAGATAGAATCACTTTATTTTTGAAATCATCTCCAAATTTTCTTACCTATCAGAATGAATTTTCAGATAGGATTCATAAAATTTCTGTCTGTCTTTCTTGACCTTAATCAACCATAATATTATTGCATTGATACCTTTATTTAAGAACAGATTCTAACACCATCATTTCTATCTCGGGACACAATCATTAACTTTTAATACATCTCAGACTCTCAGTCACTGTTATTCACTGTCATGATAATCTTCATATCAAGTTTGATACATACCATGCACCTATCAGTATTTTTCCCCACAGGCCACTTTGGGGGCTGCAGTCTGACCCATGGATGTGAATTTGAGATTTCCCCCCATTCTAGAACAATGGCAATTTGTCATTATCATAGATTCGGAGATGCTTTGCTGGGATATAAAATTTGGCTAATATCAATTTCCTGGACTGGTCTGTCCGGTGCCAGTATTATGTGACAGGATGTGGTTTCATGCCACCTGTCTTGAGCATATAAAGGTAGCAGCTAGCTTCAGGACTGATTGGCCTAGTGTCAGGATAATGTGACCAGATGTGGTATCATGCCACATGTTGACAGGACATTAAACCTAACAAACAAGTGAAAATATGCCAGCAATTTCAGGTTTGATACATCGACCTAGTTATGTAATTAATAGAATACTTAATTTAGTGACATTTTGATTTTCTTGTTGATTGCATATAAGATGTTGCATACTCAAAATAATAATGATATAGAGAAAAAAACAAAATGGGTTGTATAATTAGTTGAAATACATGTAAACATGTTTTGCTTACATTTTACCATACTTTTGGATAACTCATGTCTTGATTTTTTATATTTTCTTCAGCTCAAAACAGCCAGAAAAGGGCTTGTTTTAATACCTGTGATTTGTATTTACGTGTGGATCTCAATTACAGGATTGATACAGATCTGCACTGTATGCATATATAATGTTTAGGGAAGTTGCCATAAACAAGTCAAAGTTTATTGTTGGTATTGTCTTGAAGATGTTTTTGTATTATATGTATATTTATTCAAAGTGGTTAGAAAAACAGTCCATTAGTTTCCTCCTGTCCATAACTAACCACAGGAAGTGGTCTCACTCAACCATTGTAACTTATTCTGGATACAGCTATGCACATTGATCTCTTTCTTCCTTTTGGCAACCATGACATGCCCTGTGGAGATAAGCCTAAGGCATAGAAGATATTGTCATTTAATTTTAAGATTGATTATAAATTAAAAAGGAATTAAAGAGAAACATGCATGCAGTAGCATCCGTTATATATTATTCAGTTTTTCTTCTGTGCATAATACTTTAACATAATTAATTTTCATTGACATTAAATTTCATTGATTATGTACCCAAGGGAATTTCTTGGGTACATTTATTTGTGGATGTATGTTCTAGAAAACATGAAGTCTATAATTATAAGAGACAAGTTTTCATGGGGATTAATATTCGTGGATAAAGCCCTCCACGAAATCAACGATAATTAGTGTCCCACGAAAATCAATGATATTATAGTATGGGTCAGATGGCCAGACCCATCCCCAATTAGGGTAGAAACAAGTCAGTTTTTTTGCCCGGGGTACTCGTCATACATTACTTACAGGTACCCTTACAGATGTAGTCTTTACCACCTGTAACAACTAACCATTGAAGCCTTTGATTTAAACGCATTTCAAAAAGCACTTAATGATACCGACTTTGTCATCAAAAATACATGATTAGGTAATTTGAATGCACATAAAGATAATTTCTTGACAGTGTAAAATTATGTTTAAGGATGTCATTTCCAGTTGGCTATTGATGTGTATAATTATATAATTTATATACTAGAAAGAAAAGAGAGGTACATTAGATATCATAATAGAAAAGGCAGACATCTGGTAACTGGTAATAATTTTGTACACAGGTACCAGCAATAGCTATCTGACACACGGTACCAGGGTACTTGTTTCAGCCCTATCCCCAATGCAAAATAAGGTATTTTTTCCCAATTTATTGAAAGCAATCCCAATCAGCTTAGGTATTCAGCATTGTCCCTTGCGCACAAAATTGTTCATTTTGACTCACAAATAGAATAAATGACACCCAAATATGTCAAAATTCATCTCTCTATCTATATATGAAGCCGTCATTTGTCACCCATTTGAAAATATGAAGGGAAAACCCTGGTATTGCTGATAATTACAGAGAAATTATGCCCTCTATTGCAGGTGTGATACACTGACCAGTGACCTAGTAAAACATTAATAGAATGCTTAAATTTGGTTATTGTTTGGCTTTACATTTTGATTAGTAATGATTACTAATAAAATGTCACATATGCAAAATGCAGACAGCAAAATCCTGTCAAAAGTAATAAATAATTATCAAGAAAAAATATTTAAAGCTGGTCCTCTAATTGGTAAAAAAAATAATTCAGTCAACATCTAATGATGATTACTTGAAACCCTCTGTTTTGAAAATTTCATAACTTGATTGTCCCAATTTTTGTTCTTTTATTATGCCTCTTCATAGATATATAGCGGCATTATCAGAGAAACCAAAAATAATATGGCATATTATTTTTGGTCTCCCGTTTGTTTGTCTGTCCAGAGTCTCTATATGTACAGTATTTAGGAGACCCTGGTCTGTCTGTCTGTCACAAAACTTTAACCTTGACCATAATTTGGAAGACCTTCAACCTACAGCCTCCAAACTTCATAGATGCATGCATGATGAGCTCTACCAGCCAAGTGACCTTGACTTCAAATGACCTTGACCCCCAAGGTCTAAGGCCCCCATGGGGGCATGTCGTTCATTCAAATGTAGCTTTCTTAAAAAGATAAGTTGTTGTAGGACATAATGATAGGTGAATGAATGAATTGATAACCTTAACAGTTTTAAAATTTTTATTCAAAGATTTTTTAGTGGGCATAGTTTTAATTCAAATTTGCAGACCAAAAAATGTGGTTGTTAGTAACAGATTCTTAATTGAACACCCTTCCTTCTTATTAGTACCTTATCAGAGAAACATGCTGACTTATAATTTTGATGTGAACTGACTGTTCTGAATAAAGTGAACATATCCTTTGTGCATCAGTGTAATTCTTATCCATTGGTCCTCATCGGATGTGTTGGGAGTGCAGGGTTAATCTATTATTTTTGCAGGCTGGTTCAGGTAGCCAAAGTGTTTGCCCTTTAACTTAGAGGTTGTGAGCTTTATCTCTGGCCTATACAAAGCAAAGTTGTTATATATGGTACTGGTACATCTCTCTTGATTGAGGATAGTTCCAGGGCTAGTTGGCCTGGTATCAGGATAATGTGACTTGTTGTGGTCCCAGTACCTGGATAATGTGACTTGTTGTGGTCCCGGTACTAGGATAATGTGACTTGTTGTGGTAGTATTTGTTCGGGTATCAGGATAATGTGACTTGTTGTGGTCCCGGTATCAGGATAATGTGACTTCTTGTGGTCCCGGTACCAGGATAATGTGACTTGTGGTGGTAGTATGTGTCCCAGTATCAGGATAATGTGACTTGTTTTGGTCCCGGTATGATAATGTGCCTTTTTGTGGTAGTATGTGGCCTGGTATCAGGATAATGTGACTTGTTTTGGTCCCGGTATCAGAATAATGTGACTTGTTTTGGTTCCGGTATCAGGATAATGTGACCTGTTTTCATCCCGGTATCAGGATAATATGATTTGTTGTGGTAGTATGTGTTCGGGTATCAGGTAATGTGACTTGTTGTGGTCCCGGTATTAGGATAATGTGACTTGTTGTGGTAGTATGTGTCTATATCACAGTGAGACAGAACTGTGTGACACTGTCTGTAGAAAAGGTACCCAAATGATTAAAATACTTTTGATGAGACTGAAAACAAGCAGAGAAAATTAATTTTGCTTATGGAGGGTGCTGTAGTAAGAAATTATGATATATCTGTACATGTGTAAGGGTTGGGTGGGGTAATTCTATAGCAAGAGGAAAGGGGCCTTAGTTTTAAACCCAAGTATGGTAGAGTGACATTCTAGGAGAGTTTCTCGAATATAAGGACTCTGAATTGTATTTGATTTTTTCACTTATGCTCAGTTGAAAAAGATTGATTTATGATGACCTTTATTTGATAAAGTTTATAGTAATATTTTTTTAATCCCCCACCGCGAAGCGGGAGGGGGGTTATAGGAATGCCCTTCGTCTGTCCGTCCGTCCGTCAGTCCGTCAGTGTGTCCGAAACATTTTCGTGTCCGCTCCATATCACATGAACGCTTGGACACATTTTCTTCAAACTCGGCTAAAATGTTAACCTCATTGAGCTGATGTGCAGAAGGCATGAGGCGGTCACGCTGGCTCAAGGTCAAGGTCATACTTGAAGGTCAAATGTTATTTTTGTGTCCGCTCCATATCTCATGAACGCTTGGACACATTTTCTTCAAACTCGGCTAAAATGTTAACCTCATTGAGCTGATGTGCAGAAGGCATGAGGCGGTCATGCTGGCTCAAGGTCAAGGTCATCCTTGAAGGTCAAATGTTATTTTCGTGTCCACTCCATATCTCATGAACGCTTGGACACAATTTCTTCAAACTCGGCTAAAATGTTAACCTCATTGAGCTGATGTGCAGAAAGCATGAGGCGGTCACGCTGGCTCAAGGTCAAGGTCATCCTTGAAGGTCAAATGTTTAAGCCTCCACTTTTTCATGTCATCTCGATATCTCATATCTTGTTCACAATCATACAAATTATGTCATGATATATAAAGATTTTAATTGAGTTACACATGTATTTTGTGGTTATCTAACACATCCTATACTTCATTGATGTTCACTTTTTGTACTGTTTCCCATGTAAAACTTGTCAGTAAACTTTAAATATATGTGCCTCCGAATTCTGAGATTCATACATAACTCCGGAAAGTTAAATTGTCTTAAAACTGATCTTCTATGTCTGCTACAACCATGCCAGGTTAAGGTGAACATAATCCTATGACCAAACAAATTCTTATATTTGGCCAGCGGCGGGGGATATAGCTGTCCTTTGGACTGCCTTGTTATCTTTACCAATATTATGAAACAAATAAAGTCAAACGAACAAAAAAAAAAGAATAAAAAAAGATATAATAAACAACAACAGAAAAAACAACAACTAATAACATCAAAAAGCCCAGTTGGTGTATGAAATATGACATGTATAAACTCAGTATAAAAAGAAAGTTCAATATATGTTCTGCACTTCCTCAGTTCCAACTGTTCTTGATGAGTATTCACATTTTTATTCCCTATCTGGGACTAATACAGGCACCATTCCAAATGGGGGAACTTGCATCATCATGTACAGTATTAAGGTCAATTACTGTGTGACAGTTACAGACTCCAAATGAAAGATACTTTGTAGACATCATAGATCAATATAAAGTTGTTGATTGTTAGTTATAGTCAGGGATTGGTTGCTGTCACAAAAACATGGTTAATTGTTGGTTTTCCCAACTGACCATTTATAAATTATTCGTCATTTGATAATGGCATCTTAATGAGCTCCAAGATAAAGGAGGTCAGCTGGTTCTATACCCTAGTCTTTCATTTTATGCTAAGTGCTTTGACAGTTTTCAAGATGACAATTCATATAACTTGTGTATATTTAACCCTTTACTTTACATAAACTCAATATAATGCAGTGGTAAACGGAGTAAACCTAGATCAGACAGCTCTTGGAAGGAGCTGTCTCATCAGGGTCTCCATTGGAAGAAAATCCATCATTTTGTATCCCATTTAAAGTTCCAGTACATGAATATTCATCAAGTCATAATAAATTTGTACATGAATATTCATGAGGTAAAAGGTTAAGCTCCATTACCAAAGCAATTTACATATTTAGCTTGTGTATGGGTATTTTTTCTCAACTGCCTCGTAAAATTTCTAATCTGGTGGTCTAATTCTGGTAATGGTTACTGCTAAATAGTACATAACAAATACACAATATCTGTTTCTGTAAACAAAGTTCAAAAGTGACTGAAAAAGATCTCCGTGGGACATTAAACCCAAACAAACCTTTCAGGAATCTGATTCGTAATTCTGAAAAGTGTTATCTGTATTTGTTGTATTAAACTTGTATAAGACTGTTTTCATTCCCATTTCAGGAACAATGTAAATGTGGAAGGATCAACACACAAGCAAGTGGTAGACTTGATCAAGTCAGGAGGGGACACCCTGACATTAACAGGTAACCCTTTCAATTTCGTCTGTTGTGACTTGAAGAGGGGCGTGATCCAATTTGGGCCAAAATGAGGATGGAGGGATTTTCTAGACATTTTCATCTCGGTGTCCCTGTGTATTATAAAATACCCCTTTTACTTGCAAATAATGTTTAAATTACAGAGAAAATAACAAAAATCACATGTATAGCGTAAATTTTGCATTTTATGCAAAGATTAAAAGTGTAACCATATTGTTATTACTCCACTCTGACAAGTATTTTTTCTTTTTCTTACCCTTATAATTTGAGCTAATGGAATCACTGGCAATCAGCCTTCATGCTGGCTTGATCCATTTGCTTAGGTGCAGTGAAAGAAACCCCAAACAGGCTTGTTAACTTCAACTTTTTTTGTTGGTTTAATTTTGTCTGCCATGATTTGCAATTGCGGTAACCAGTTACCAGTACCAGAAAATCTGCATTATTGCTGATTAAAACTTGCAAAGGGGAACCAGTGCATTTACAGAGCTTAAAATTATTAGATTATTATGGCCTGCATTTTACAGGTCCCCGGGACCATTGGCAAAATATTGCATAAGAGATGCAGGAAACCTGCTTCATGGAAATTTCTGACTGGATCTGAAGGTTGTGGGTTGGAATCCAGTTGGGGGCAAGAATCTTCCATGACCTTCCCAGGTTCAAAGTACTGGTCCAACTAAGGAACTGTTGAGTAGGATTGTTAGATCATGTTTCTTATGTGACAAAGAAAAACATAAGGTGCCTGGAAAGGGATGTGGTAACACGCTTCACTTCTCTCCTGCAGTGCGTTTAGGGTTTGATTCCTGGTCATATATGTGAGAAGGTACAGTGGTTGCCCGTCCAGACATGTGGGTTTTCTCTGGGCTCTCTGGTTTCCTCCCACAATAATGACCACATACACCACCACCAAGGCCTTCGAGAGTGATTAATATAAGTTGTGATAACTTTTTCCATAATTGACGTAAAATAATTAAAGTTTAGACTTAAATTAATTTCATTTGAATATCCTAGGACTTATGAAATCAATCTTGTTGTTGAAAAAGGTTGAATTCCTTGACCCTAGTAATTTTTTTTTCATTTCCTACTTTAGCTACATAGTTTCCTAAAATGTTTAAAAAATATGAAGGTTTTTGGGGCAAGTTCTAGAGTTTATAGCAGTTTGAAAGATTTTGTGATGAAAAATGGGATACTTGGTGTGGATAGTAGATGTCTTATCTATCAAGGGTCTGTCTGCAAAACCACATCCCCACCCACCTGGAATGGAGTTCAGGAGGCCATCACTTTCAGATGGTTTACATCAACCCTTGATTTAATATAGGAGCATTTTGACACGTTGGGCCTAAAATGAAAAATCTGTGTGTCCGGCAGCACCGGCTCTACCTAGGGAAAACCCGTCCTAAAAACACAACTTTTGGCAAACAGAGCTGACGTTGATCAGATGGCTCCTTCCAGGAACTTCTCTTTTCATACAATATTGTAGCTCAGATTCAATACAGTATGCACAGCCAAAAAAAAAAAAAGGAAATAAAAAATCACTGTATTAAATACCATTTAAAGCTCAGTAAATTATTATTCATGATGTCCTAGGTTTGTATATGAATACCCATGACCCTTTACCTCATATAAACTCATTTTGATGCATTGGCAAACAGAGCTGACCCAGATCAGACCACCTTCCAGGGTCTCCTCTGCAAATACAACACTGTAGCTTAGATTTTGTACAGTATGCACAGCAAAGAAAATCACTGTATTAAATACCATTGAAAACCAGTAAATTACGAATCATCAACTCATATATTTGTCTATAAATATCCATTAACCCATTGCCTCTTATAGACTCATTTTGACGCAATGGCATACAGAGCTGACCTAGATCAGGGAGTTTTATAATCTCCTCTGCTTCTACAATATTGTAGTTCAGATTATACATCCTGCCTGGTAAAGAAAAAAACCTTTGTTTCATGTACCATTTAAAGTTATGTAAATTACTCTTCATCAAGTCATAAATTTGTACATGAATATTCATGGGATAAAGGGTGAAGTACTGGTTCATTTACTGTCCTCAGTGGCCAAGTGGTTAAAGGGTCTGCCTCGGGAGCGGGAGGTCGTATGTTGGATCCCTGGCTGCAACATACCAAAGTCGTAAAAAACGGTACTGTTATAGCTCCTTTGCATGGGGCTCAGCATATAAGGGTAGTTGCAAGACTGGTTGGCTCTGTGTCAGGATAATGTGACTGGGTGTGGTATCATGCCACATGTCTGCAGCATGATACTGCAGTGTGGCAGCACTATATCTGTCTCAAGTCTCCGAATGACTGAAATACTTTCAGTGGGACAATAAACCCAATAAACAAACAATTTAAGGAAGATCTATATCTGAACTGCTTGTTATCTCCCGCTGAAGGCGGCAGGGATATGGTAAAAGTCTCCGTTCATCCTTCCGTCCCACATTTTTGTCCACAGCATAACTCGAAAAGTATTTGAGGTATCAACTTGATACTTCATAGGTGAATAGTTCTCATTGAGAAAGAGTGCAGTGCACAAGAATGATAACTCTTCCTTTCTTAATGTTTTAGTTATTGTCCTTCGTTGTTTTTCAGCTTAATTTTTGTCCGGAGCCTAGTAAAAAAAGTATTTGAGATATCAACTTGAAACTACATAGGTGGATAGATAATATGAGGAGGTGTGCAGTGCACAAAATTGATAACTCTACCTTTCATTATTTTTGAGTTATTGCCCATTGTTATTTTTCAGGCTTAATTTTTGTCACTGTGACCTTGACATTTTACCTGTAGATCTCAAAATAGGGGAATTAGTAGGTCTTCACATGGGTTTCATATCTGTATCACTTCAAACATCAGTCTTCATTACTAAAAATGTTCTTTTAAAAATGATATATTCTACTCTCCAACACATCTTCTAAAGAGCAAGCATTAGGCAGGGGACATCAACATGTCTCTTGTTATAAGATACAATAGATCATTTTTACTGATCAGACACTGTATTGTGTAAAAGAGCATCTGGTACAACCAGTCCCATGGCAGATTGGGTAGATATATGATTATATCTGATCATCAGGCCTGTGTAGACAAAAGTTTCAAAATGAGGAAATACTGTTTACATAGGATGTTAAATCAAAACAGACAAGGAACTAAAGGCCATCAAATTCATCAGTCACACAAGATTTCAGACAGAATCTCCATAATTTGATAAAGCCACCTCCTTCTTCATAATAATTGAATTAATACACCTACAAAAACAATGATTTTCCTATATATATTGAGAAATATATTTTTAGTTACTGAAATATTTATAGATTTGATAATTTCATGTAATACAGAATCTTGAAATGTTATGCTTCTGGAGTCTTGAATGTATGGTAGGCTGGGAAGATTGATGAATCAGTACCTAGGAGATGTCAGCGTAGATTACATAATGCCACCTTCCCTGGGAAAGTGTTCTTCAAGAAATATTGATTGTGACAGGTATATATAGAGTATTGATATCAGAAACATTATGTTTAATTCAAATTGGAATTTTCCAGAACCAAAAACATTCTCAATATTTTCAGCAGCTGAGAATCTTAGATGTTTAGTATCGTTATTTCCTTACAGTGAAATTGATTATTTCATATGCCTATTTAATTTTTACCTATCCAAAATAAAGGAAAAATAAAATTCATATTATTTCAAAAATTTGGGTACATCAATTCAAGTCTTGATGATTGATGAATTTACAAAAAAATTGAGCAAAATCCTAGCTTTAGAATTTAACCAAACTAAGCTATATTGAATATCAATATGTAAAGGGTTAAGTCACATGACCTAGGCCAACTCATACCGGATTGTGTTTGATTGATTGTTTAATTATATATCATAGACATGGTCACACAACTTGGTAGGTTGTCACTCATGATTAATAGATGACTTCCAACTGACAGTCGTCCTGTCATGTTGGTAATTTGATATTACTGGAATGAGAGGTGAAGAATGAGGCTCAACACTTAATGAATTTTAGTTCAGTAATCAGTTTATTCCCTGGAAAATGATCATATCTCTGCTTCGCAAATAAAGTTTGGACTCAAAAAGAAAATATGAATGTTGTCCCATCCTACCATGTGTGGTCTTATTCACAAAATGTTCAACTTTTTAGCTCATCTGAGCACAAAGTGCTCAAGGTGAGCTTTGTGATCACCCGGCGTCCATTGTCTGTCTGTCATGCGTTGTCAACAATTTGCTTTAAATGACATCTCCTCTGAAACCGTTGGACAGAATTTGATTAAACTTGGCAGGGATGATCCTTGGGAGAACCTTCACAAAAGTTGCTAAAATAAACTTGTTCTATGTAGAATTCTGGTAGCCATGGTAATGAATAGGAAAAAAAAATGAAAACTTTAAAAATCATCTCCTTCAAAACTACCAGCCAGGTTTCTAAATGTTTTATTACAGATGTTCCTTGGGTAACCCTATACTCAGGTGAGCAATTCAGGGCCTCTATGGCCTTCTTGTTTAGAAGTTTTTGAGAAATGGCAATGAAACTTTATACACAAGGCAGCAGAAAAAACAGTCAATCAAGGAAAGGCATATATCTGTTTCTAAAGCTTTTGAAGAGTTCAGGACTTTTTTTTACATAGAAATGTCAGAGAAATTTCTGTGGATTTGTTTATCTGTTGTTTTTTTTTCTTTTTAACTTGGACAGAGTCATTTGTGAGATCATGAATATTGATGAGCAAATTAATAACTTAATGAAAATCAAATTATTTTATTTTAAATGGTATATGAAACAATGGATTTTTCTTTGCTGTACAGACTGAAAAATCTGAGCAACAATATTGTATGAGCAGGAGAGACGGCTCCTGTTTAAGCTGGGTCTCTGCTAGCTGCTCTGAGCTTCAGTATTGTACAGTTGAGACTTGTTATGTCGACATTGCGAGTCTTGACATTTAGTATATCTCAACATACTTCGAAAGTAGCGACTTTTTTTCTTTTTTTTTCTCAGTAGACTGTGATCTTCAAGGGTCAGTGATGCTTCAGCTTTCAAGGGTTAAATTCATATTTTGAAGAGTCAAGTTCAAATGTTATGGGTACACTTCTGTCAGAAGTTGTTTTGCATGGTTACCCACATCACCCAAGAGAGCCAAGATATTTTGATTTTTCTTTTATTTGAAAAGTATTAATGCATATGGTTTTGTATTTGCTGCAATAACTGTAGGCCTTTTAAGCTCAACTATTCGAAGAATATGAGAGCTATTGTGTCGCCTTTGTGTTGGCGTCAGTGTCGGCATTGACATTGCAGCTTTTGGTTAAAGTTTTGCATGCAAGTTACTATCAACCTTATATCTCAATAACCATTTATGGTAATGACTTGAAAGTTTATAAATATGTTCAGGGGCATCAAACAACCAAGGTAGATAACTCTTGACTGAATGAAATTTAAATTATGTCCCCCTTTTTAACTTAGAAATTTTGGCTAAAGTTTTGCATGCAATAGAAAATTTGGTTATAGTTTTGCATGCAAGCTACTATCAAGCTTGTATTTCAATAAACATTCATGGTATTGACTTGAAAGTTTATGAATATGTTTAGGGGCATCAGACAACCAAGGTAGAAAACTCTTGATGGAATATATTGCAAATTATTTTTCCATGCTTGATTTAAACACTTTAATTTTGGGGATTTGATTTATGCAATAAATTACAAATTATGGCCCCTTTTTAACATAGAAATTTTGGTTAAAGTTGTGCATGCAAGGTACTTGCATGCTTATATCTCAGTATCTAGGCATATGATTGATTTCAAACATCTTTAATATGTTTAGGGGTATCATACTATCACGGAAGATAACACTTGATGGAATATATTACAAAATATGGCCCCCTTTTAACTTAGAAATTTTGGTTAAAGTTTTGCATTCAAGCTACTATGCAGCTTATATTTCAGAAATTGTTTATGGTATTGACTAGAAAGTTAAGGAGTGTATTCAGAAAACAAGGAGGATAACTTCTGGACTGAATTTTATACAAATTATGGCCCTTTTCCAACTTGGATACTTGGTTAAAGTTTTGCATGCACCGTGTTATTATGCTTGTGTCTCAGTAACTAGGCATGGGATTGATTTAAGACTTCATAAAAATGTTTAAGGGGTATCAGACTATCAAAGTATATCATTTTTGACTATTATTATGTACAGAGTATGTGAAGGGCAATAATTGAAATAGATTTCATTTGATTTACCAACAAGCATTTTGAATATTCGAGCATGCTGACCTCTGACAGCTCTTGTTTTTTATTATTAGTAGTAGTATTATTACCACTATTGAATATTATTATTTGCTGCAATAAAAAATAAAACAGACTCCTTGCATGTATTTTTTTTATAAATAACATTTATGAATCATGCAGGACAAAATCCATTTTTTCTTTCATTTTGACAACTATTTATTTTTATTTTATTTTTTTTTGTGGCGTCCATCAAATTACATGTGATTCTTTTTTTTTAATGAAAATATTCGATCATGCTATTTCTATTGATTTAAAATGTTTTTCATGAATTTAAAAAATTCTCAAATACAAACGTGTTTAGACACATTACATCAACAGACAAAAAAAATACCCGTATTGACGCAAATTTCCGATTTCCTTTTTTGTTTTAATGTTGTGGAGGAATGGAAAGTAAATAAAATTATTTCTTTGTTTACTCGCTACTTTTAGAATCCAACAAGTCTTTTTCTCATTCATTTTATTTATGCTCATTTGTGTCCCATTCATTATTGTCATTTCCCGACCTGTTCTTAAATCTTTCAGTTGTCTCACATAGATTTCTTTCTAAGGTTAATGGCGGAATTATTAATTTACTAACTTGACGATCACAAAATTTGTCGCATGGTGACTAGTGAAAGCTGAAATTTACTAATTGAGATCGAAGAAAACAACAAAACAACATAGAATCTGTCAATCAACTGCACACGACTGTAACAGTCTGGTTCCCAACTTCTTGTGAATGTATGTAGTACTCCAGACTATGTGTGTAATTGTTATGCGATAAGGGTCACTGATCAGGCATGTTGGCTAACTCAAAAGCATGTTGCATACGTAGGTGTATTGGCTATTGATACGTGTGGTGTTTGACACGCAACAATATCACGTCGCACGACCGGAAATGCCCATGGGTCAAACTGACTTTTTAGACTTTCTTTGTTCGGGTCAATTAATGGGTATTTCTTGATTTTCATGGGTCAAAACCCGGAAGTTCGGGTCAAACGAACACCCTATAAAATCCATTCTCATCTCTACATTTTGTATCTCAGCATTTTTTTTATTTTGACGTATTTCTTTGGTCCTGATGGGTAAAATCTCACCTGAAACTATGTGTTATCTTGACACATGCCGACACCCTCACGGATGTGCAAATATTCAGTATTGCTGCAGTAAGTTTTCACACTTTCGTAGATTATGTCACCGCATTTAGTGTCAATTACAACATTAAAATGTTGCAAACTTTAATGTTTGGAAATGAACAAATTAATGCTAGATGCAACTAAATCATATAAAGTGTGAACTGGTGATCTAATATCGACTCTATTTGGCAGTATTAGCAGTGAGTATACCAAAAGAAACTTGCATCATCAACTTCAACACTCAACTCAATTTAGGCTATAACATATAATATAAGACATGATTTCTATTAGGCATCTAGGGCATCTAGAGACAAATTGCATCAAATACATGTGCATTTTGTGAATGATTGTTTACAATATTGTATTAGCAGAAGAGGCAGTTCCTGTTTAATTTGGGTCTCAGCTAGCTGCTCTATTTTCATTTCACCAAAATAAGTCTTATATGAAGTAAAGGGTTAAGGCACCATAAGTGATAGCCCTAGTTTACCTTCACAATATATTAACTGGAGTATATGTACAGTAAATACTAAAGATTTATTTATTTCAAATTTGTTATCTTCTTTAAAAACTGACCTCACTTCCACTTAAGTATGTTAACTTTAGTTTATACTTGCATC